>CM041778.1:180529959-181129959 GCA_023374045.1 Limonium bicolor | reverse complement strand
GCCAAGCTTTCAAAGTGTGAATTCTGGCTAGACAGTGTATCTTTTCTAGGGCATGTGATATCTGCCAGCGGTATATCTGTCGATCCTGCAAAGATCGAGGCAGTTAAGACTTGGCCCAGACCGAAGACAGTGACAGATATCCGTAGCTTCTTGGGATTAGCTGGTTACTACCGAAGATTTGTCCAGGACTTCTCCAAACTGGCGAAACCAATGACTAGTCTGATGAAGAAGGACGTTCCATTTGTATGGACCGAGGATTGCGAGCGTTCCTTTCAGACACTGAAGGATCTACTGACGTCGGCGCCCATACTCACCATTCCAGAGGAGACCGACGGGTTTGAAGTATACTGTGATGCCTCAGGCACTGGGATAGGGTGTGTACTCATGCAGCATGGCAAGGTTGTTGCTTATGCATCACGTCAGCTGAAGAAACATGAGGAGAACTACCCGACTCATGATTTAGAATTGGGAGCAGTAGTGTTTGCACTAAAAATCTGGCGCCACTACTTATATGGAGTTACAGTTACAGTTTACTCGGATCATAAGAGCCTTCAGCATCTATTCACTCATAAGGAGCTAAACATGAGACAGAGGCGATGGGTCAAGTTTCTGAAGGACTACGACATCGACCTCAGGTACAAGGAAGGCAAGGCAAATGTCGTTGCTGACGCCCTAAGCCATAGAGCTCATTCCTTATTTGCTATGACAGGTGATTGCAGTCTTATCGAGAAAGTACGTTGTGCTCAGGATAATGACCAGTACATGCAGACTATTAAGCAACAATTGACTGACGATATTTTTGAGAGACAGAAGTATGATTTTGTACTCAGTGAAGATGGGCTAATCAGACTAAATGGTCGTTTGTGCATTCCAGAGTCCAGCCCCGACTTGAAGGAAAAGATATTACAGGAAGCTCATTGCTCTTCCTTATCCATACACCCAGGATCATCTAAGATGTACAAGGATCTGAAGTTACATTTCTGGTGGAGTGGTATGAAGAAGGATGTTGCGGAGTTTGTGGCATGATGTATGACTTGCCAAAAGGTAAAGTTCGAGCACCGGAGACCGGGCGGGTTAGTACAACCAATGCCCATCCCATATTGGAAGTTCGAAGATATATCCATGGACTTCGTGGTCGGTCTTCCACCGACTAGAGGAGGTGCAAACATGATATGGGTCATCGTCGACAGACTAACGAAGGTAGCAAAGTTTATTCCGATCAAGGACACTTGGAAAGTCCCCAAGTTGGCGGACCTCTTCCAGAAAGAGATCATTAGACACCACAGTGTACCTAAGCCGATTGTGTCAGATAGAGACTCCAGATTTCTATCAAGATTTTGGCAACAAGTTCAGGAAGCATTGGGTACGAAGCTGAAGCTAAGTACAGCCTTCCACCCTCTAACAGACGGTCAGAGTGAGCGAACCATTCAGACATTAGAGGACATGCTTAGAGCTTGTGCCTTAGACTTCCAGGAAAGCTGGATAGACCGTCTACACCTAATTGAGTTTGCGTACAACAACAGCTATCATGCATCCATTCAGATGCCACCATTCCAGGCATTATATGGCAGGCCATGTAGGACACCTCTTTGTTGGGACGAGGCCAGTGAGAATACCATCTTAGGGCCGGAGTACCTAGAACAAATGAAGGAGGATATTGTGCAGATACGCAAGAACATGAAGACAGCCCAAGACAGACAGAAGTCATATGCTGATGTCCGGAGGAGAGATCTCAAGTTCGCAGTAGGCAACCGAGTCTTCCTCAGAGTTTCACCAATGAAAGGAGTCTTCAGATTTGGGCAGAAGGGCAAGCTTAGCCCGAAGTATGTAGGACCGTACCTTATCACGGAGCGAGTGGGCCCATTAGCCTACAGATTAGACTTACCTGAAGGGCTTGGGAGAGTGCACAATGTGTTCCACATATCTCAGCTGAAGCAATATGTGCCTCACCCATCGCATATCTTAGAGCCCGAGACACTCGAGTTAGATCCTACGCTTAAATATGAGGAGACCCCAGTCCGCATTTTAGACTCCAAGACTAGGGAGACCAGGAACAAGACCATTAAGATGGTCAAGGTTTTGTGGTCAAACCACGACATTAAGGAGGCGACATGGGAGTTAGAGGACTCCATGCGAAACAAGTATCCAATCTTTTCCTTTAGTTTGTGTATACTTGTGGGGGTACGTGGGCGTAACCCTTTTTAAGAGGGGTAGAACACCACATGCGACTTGCATATTTGTAGTCTAGATAATGTATGTGTATGTAGAGCATACTGGTTTTGGTTTTGTGTTTGGTTGTTGCGCATGTGTGCACTTGATTGAATGTTGGTAATTCTATGTGACGCTTGAATGGTTATTAATGTGTTCTATGTGACACTTGGATGGTTATAAAAGTACACTTATTTACAGTATCTATCAGGATATTTATGTTATATTACATTGATTGTCATGAGCAAAGGTTATGCGTATGTATGAGTTGCTTACGCTCAGATGACTGATGGAATGTAGAAAAAGTATCAATAGGGTATTGACACCCAGGAATGATAAGTATGCAGTGACTATCAGAGACGAGGAACATTGATTCCATAGTATGAGTAAGTGGGGAAGTGTGACTTCATGACGAAGTCTTTTAAAGGGGGGGGGGTAGACTGGAATACCCCTAACAATTAAATAATTAAATATGGGAAATAAATATTATTTAGGGGATTATGAAACCTAAGGAAAGCACATAAACACTTAGGCGTAAAAACACACCTAAACTCCCTAAGGTCCAAAACGTGCGTTAAACCGGACCTTAAGCTAACCAAGTTATATAAGCTATAACTAATACCGAGTCAATAAAGGGATCATTATATTACCCTTAAAACATAGGACCTCATCTAAAACTGAGTAAAAATGCAAAAGGCCCGGGAGAGTCAACAACCTCCCTTAAGGCACGAAAAGCCCGGAAACACCCGAAAACACTTTATAAGATGAAATAAATCATTACACTTTCATTCCAAATGTACCATAACACTTTATTAAACATACAAGATGAAGTCCTCACGCCAAATTCTCATTAAACGCAAAGTGCTCGGAGGAACCCGTTGGGGCCCCATAAACCCTCGGGAATGCCCCGGAGAGGTGCCGAAGTGGCACGAACTCCTATATAATTCATTCTTAGAGTTCCTACCATCCCTATTCATCATTCTAAAGAGATTCTCGAGCTACTTTTTCAAAGCCAGTGCTAAACTCATAGCACAAATAGGGCGAAAAATGTGGTCAAAAAGTACTATAAAATCAACATTTACCTTAGTAACTTTCATCTTTTACCTTGGTATAAATGTACCAAATAAATGTTGTGACAAACATGTTACAATATGATCTTAATGTAATATAATGTGACAAAGACCAAGTTGAAAATCAATCCCACATGGTCCTCATGTGGCCGATTTTTGTAGTCAAATAAACAAGATTTTTGCTTTTGAAAAGCCATGGAATAAAATGACTCATCCTCCCACATGCCATGTGACATTATAACAAGAGAATCTTAGTCTATGCTGGTCTCCATTGCCGAAAATCTGCAGGAGAATAACAAGGAGATTAGCTTAAGGAAAAGTCATGAAATTAAATACATAAAGTGAATCTAGATCTACTTTAGTCACATGTGGTTATTAGTCTAAATAGTCAATGAATCAGCTTATTTCCCGCCATGGGTGCCGAAAATGATCAGGGAAAAATAGTTTGATTGCTGTATAAAAATCAAAGTAAGACACCTACCTAACTAAGCATGATTCCATGTCTTCAATAAACAAATTCAAGAGGACACCTACAGCCCCTTGCCATGAACCTACAAGAAAAACAAGACAAGATTAGCATGGGTAATTCAACTTAGAAAATTCTAAAGAAACAAGCAACCTACCTTGCCTTGTCACCTTGCTTCAAGTGGCACACAAAGTCATTCTTTTCTTCTTCATGTGGCCGAAAGTATGGCTGCCAAGGGAGACTTTTGGAGCCAAGAATCAAAGCAATTAATTAAGGAAAAGCTTACCTAGCATGCCTAACTTTGACATTATTGTGTCAAAAGAGAGATTCCTTTCATTGTCATTCTCTTAACTCCATACGTAGCCTAACCATCCTCTTTGCTCTCTCTTGGCCGAATTGGTAAGGCTTCTTTCTCTCTTTTCTTTCTTCCTTAGTCATCTTCTTTCGTGTGAGCTTCAAGCTCCATTAATGGAGATTTAACCTTAAACTCCATTTTTGTGTCAAATTCCTAGCAACTTCCATCAAGTCTTGAAGCAAGAATCATCCTAGAAACCTTGCAAGAATTCGCCAATCATTTGTACTCCAAGGAGTGTCTTGATTCAACATCAATCCAAGGAGTAATCAAGGTTAACCTAAGGTATTTTCATGTTTGAAAATTCTAGTAAAATACCTAAGCTTGTGTCCGAAAATCCTACCTTCTAAATCAATGTTCTCTTCATCATTTCATGAAGGAAACTTGGATCTCCAATCATCCTTGGGTGTGTCAAAAATTCCTTGACAAATACCTAAGGTAAACTCTTATAAACTACTCCAAATCTTACTTAGAAATCCTTGTTAGAAGTCTAACACTTGGATCTCCTAAATCCATGCATGGAGGTTTAAAATTCTACATCAATATAGCATTGGAAGAGCTTGGAATTCAAGGGGAATCAAGTGCAAGAATCACCTTGATTTTAGAGTAAGTTTCTATAATTAGATCTATTAAGTTTAAGCTTGGTTTAGACTCTTAATTGTTGTACAAAAATTTTGTACCCTACCTCTATTAATTATAACCGAAAACTATAGGTTATAATACCAAGAAAAATAACTTATAACATACAAGGTAAGATTATTACCTTAAGATATAAATATTGTGTCACAAAATTAAATTATGATGCATAAATATTTAGGCCGAATTGTCTAGGAGTTAAATGCTTAATTGTGAGCTTATAATCATCCTAAGTCATTAACATAATTTTTAGAAGTGTTATATGGCTTATATGCATTATATATACCTATTATAAGATATAAATCAAGTTTAAAACCATATGGTAAGTTATTATTAAAACCGAGAATACAATAGTTCATTTGGTGATTTTTAAAGAATATAAGCATATTAACTTATATTATAAATTTTGGGAATATTAAAAATAGCTACAAGCATTTAAATGGCTAGTTTATTAAGTTATGTGGCCAAATTGTAAATTTTGAGAAGTTTGTGGTACTAAATGTGATTGCCGAGAGTTAAGGGTATTATTGGCATAATTATGGTATAATATAAGGTAGGAATTATAATATATGAATTTTGGGGAATTTAGACAAGTGTTTAAGTGTTAAAATAACAATTTATAAAGTTTTGGGGCTATTTTGTAATTTCTGGAAAATATAGAGTTAAACCGAATTAAATTAAATATGATTTTCCGGGTATATTAAAGTATTAATTATGAAATTAGGCTTAGGTCAAAGTGTTGACCAAAAACTTTGGGTTAAAATGATTTATGACATAAAATATTAAGTTTATAAAAGTTTTGGGGTGAATATGTAATTTATAAAAGTTTATATGTAAAACCGATTTGGATATAGGGCGAAATCATAAATTGTAGAAATATAAGGGTCGTTTCGGTATTTAAGGAAATTAAATATTAAAACTATAGTTTATGAGTTAATATGTAACTTATATAAAGTTTTTGGGGTTAAATTGTAAATATAGGAAACTATGTGTTAAGACCGAAAGTTTATGTGGTTATTTAGTAATTTACAAAAGTTAGTGTGTTCAATTATAATTACCGAAATTTATGAGGTTGGTTTTGTGATTTAATAAAGAAGGAATTAAAACTAAGTACTATGATATATTATGGAGTATAATGTAAAGTTTATAAAATAATTTTGGTTATAATAAAATAACCGAATTGTACTAATATATAGAATATGTGAAAACAATTATGAGTATATAATTAAAGAATGGAGATATACTATAAGGAGGAATTCATTATCACATGTAGTTGTTACATAAAATAACGAGCTGATAAACTACCTCGAACCACTGTTCAATAACTGGAGAAATTAAAGAACATACAGGGTTAGTATACTACGGGATTAGTTCTGTAACAACAGTACTGTAATAGTTAGTGCTAGTCGTATTAACGTTAGCCGGTATTTGCATGTACGTATAACGTACGTTACGGAAGAAGCTACTGAGCGTACTGTACTGTCACACTAAACAACTTCACGATGAACGGTATGTTAATTGTGTGGTCTGAATGTCCTAAGGATTTTCCTGAGGTCCAGACGTTTTGTGTTTAATTGTTAAGACTTAAGAGCGATATCTATGATTTATGTATATGATCTTGTAAACTGTATTGCTCGACACCATTGCGTTTTATTTTACGCGAACGTCTTATGACTGGAAGTTTATACATCTAAACTCGAACAAGACTAGACGACCTTTAGGTATTATAGAACCTAACTGACGGTCAACTGTCATAGTCTTAAACTCGAGGATTGGATCTTGTGTCACTGATTAAAGGTTTAACTTACAAAGAGAGGAATCCAGTTAGTTTCGACTATCTGGTTGCGCAGCGTGATCACTACGAGGGACTACTATCAAGAGTCACTCAAGGGAATCCATACATCCACATTCGATGATGGCAGAGGGCACTACTATTGGTGCAGGCTTGGCCAAATTGGACGCCTTCAAGGAAAATAAGGAATCCAGAGCCAAAGGGTCAGCTGGCAACGGTTCCATTCATTTGGGACCCAGGGGACTACTGTCCATTAACAAGTTATTAAGGGTTGTCCTAACATGACGCCCGAGGTGGAAATTAATTGGAAGGTTTAAGTGATTGGTTTAAAGGATAAGGGCCATGAGGCCAACTAACAAGTACAGTTAATTAATACGCGTATCTTGTTTGGTTACTGGTTATTGGTTATTGATTATTGGTATTGGTTTGGTTATTGATTGTGTGATGATATTGTTGGGTGAACTATTGTGTGTTTATTTAAACATTTACAGTTGTTATTATTATTGTAAACCTGGTACAACATGTAATGAATCTAATATCTAGATGGCTAACGACTTAAGGGATCCGAATGATTTAAGACTACATTTAGCATACCAGCATAAGTTTGCTGAGCCCTTCAGTGGGCCAAACATTTCAGGTTACTGAGCAGAGCCAGCGAGAGCCAGGAGCGGGGCGCAGGGTAGCTGATATATTTTCAATAAGACACCTTTGGTTTTATTATGTACTGTATTATGGAGTTCTGTTGTATTGGGTTAGTTGCTCACTTATGTGGTTTTGGATTTGGATTGTAACTTTAAGATTGCTCAGTATCTGGTCATCACTGCGGTTGGGAGTTGGAGTTGATTGTTGGAGTAAGGCTGCCTTGTTACTCACATAGGTGAGTGACGGCGTGTAACACCAGACGATAGTTAGTTTTATTTTCCGCTGCGAATTACGTTTTTGTTTATGCTACGACTTGCGATTATAGGAGATTAGGATTAGGGGGTTTACAACGACTTCCAAGAACCTCAGACATTGATTGATCAAGTTTGCGAAACCTACTGCAAGCTCCGTCCAGAAAATAGTGACATTCCAAAAAAACTTCTACGAAGCAAAGAAAATCATATGTGGCCTTGGGTTACCTTATGAAATTGATTGTTGTTCAAAACTATGTATCATTTTCCGGGGAGAAGGTAAAAATCTTGATGTATGTAAGTTTTGCACTCACCCCAGATACAAGCCAGTCAAAGAGGGAACAAAAATGAGGAAAAGTAAGGTACCTTACAAGAAGATGCAGTATTTCTTCCTCATTCCAAGGTTGAAGAGGCTTTACGCTTCTCCTGCAACGGCGCCGATATAAGATGGCACGCCGAACACAAAATGGAAGATAACAACATGTGTCACCCCTCCGACTCAAAAGCGTGGAAACACTTTGACCAGGTTCATACTACTTTTGCTTTGAAGTCTAGGACTGTCAGACTTGGTCTGATGGTTTCCAACCATTTACGGCTTCTAGAAGACAATACTCTTGCTGGCCAGTTGTAATTACACCATATAACTTACTGTCTGGGATGTGTATGAAAGATGAGTTCTTTTTTCTTACAGTACTGGTTCCTGGCCCTAAAAATCCTAAAGGAAAGACTTATGTGTTTTTACAACCTGTCATAGCTGAGTTACAAAGTTGTGGGCTGAAGTCACAATATATGATGTGTCTAGAAAGAAAAATTTCAAATGCGAGTTGTGTTGATGTGGACCATAAACGACTTTCCTGCGTACGCAATGCTATCAGGTTGGAGCACTGCTGGTAGACTGGTGTGTCCACATTGCATGGAAGACAGTGATGCATTCACATTGCGTTGTAGCAAGAAGCAGTCGTGGTTGGACCACTCCAGAAAGTCCTCCAGACCACAAGTTTCATACTGATAAAAAGTAATTTTGGAAAGGGCATAGAGAGACCAAGGTTGCCCCACATTTTAACTGGTGATGAAATACTGGTACAGTTGAATCGGATGGGTTTAATGAAGGACACTGAGATTGGTTCAGCTGAAGTAAATGTTCAAATTGCTAAAACATGTGGATGGAGAAAAAGAAGTATATTTTGGGATCTACCTTATTGGAAAGATTTGTTTATCAGACATATTCTAGATGTGATGCACAATGAGAAAAATGTGTTTGACAACATATTCAACACAGTCGTTAATGTGAAGGACAAGACGAAGGACACACTTAATCCGAGGTAAAAGTTGAATGATTATTGCAACCGTCTTGAGTTGGCACCAGATTTGACTTCAAACAAATTTCCTAAGGCAAAATATGTCATGGACAGAGAAAGTATTCATATTTTGTGTGAATGGGTGAAAAATTTAAAGTTCCCAGATGGTTTTGCTTCCAACACTGGGAGGTATGCTGACATGGCTAACAGAAAAATGTTTGGGATGAAAAGTCATGACTGCCATGTTTTCTTGATCAAAAGAAGTGGGAGCCAATTAGAACTGTGCCTATTTTTCAAGGAGTTGACATGCACGTCGCTTTTAGAGTCTACTATGCAAGGTTGAACTGTCATCATTCCGGAAATAATGTGCAAGTTGGAAAACAATTCCCACCAAGATTATTTGACTCAATGGAACATCTCCCTCTTTATCTTTCCTTTGAAGCAAGTTATGTGGTCCTGTGCAGTATAGGTGGATGTATTCGTTGAGAGGTACATTCTACACGAGTTTGAGTAAGGTACTACATATTGTACTACTGTGATATGTTAGTCATTGACGTAATTGGCCTGTACATATATTATAGGTGCTGGGGGGAACTGAAAAGATTCATCAGGAACAACAACAAGGTTGAGGGATCCATTCGTAATGTATACCTTTTAAAAGAGATCACCAAATTCACAAAGTTTTACTTCGTTGATGACGGACCAGGTGTACCCATACAAGCGTGGTAGAAATGAGGCAATTGTAGAGGATGTTGATGACAACCCACAAAGATTGTTTGTTTTAAAAAAATGGGCCAACCAATTGGCAAAGGAACAAGAAGATTGTTGATAGCTCGTGAGTTAGATGCTACTCAATCATACATTCTTCGGAATTGTGCAGAAATGGAGCCTTATTTTGAGTAAGATACCAATCTTAGTTATATTCATCGTTTATGCGTAAAATTCATTATTGTGTTCACACTTCAGTTTAAATCTTATGTTGTAGAATGTACGAGCAATAGCTACAGTAAAACAGAACCAACATTAACGGATGAGACTATAAACCTTAAGATGGAAAGAGATTTTCCCTTTTGGTTCCGCTCATATGTGAGTGACTGCATACACTATTAACTATATAAAGGTCAATACACAATTTGGTACTACGATATTATTTTTTATACTATAGTCAAACATGTTTCCACACCAAACGAATTCATTCGTAGCTTGGCACAAGGGCCATTGAACGTGGCAATCTCATGCTTAGGATTCTATGTGAATGGGTACAAATTCCACACATAATCTTACTCAGAAGACCTTACAACGTACAACTATGGTTTTTGCAGTTCCTTGAAAAACTATGGTGACTCAAAGTATGACTATTATGGGGTGACGAAAGAGATCATTGAATTAGAGTATCTCGCACTGCCCGTGAAGAAGATCATAATGTTTAATTTTAATTGGTTTGACCCGGAAAAGAGAGGAGTACAAGTATATCCTCAATAAAAGCTAGTTGACATTAATCATACAAGAAAATTTGGCAAGTACGAGCCGTTTGTGCTAGTTGATCAAGTTGTTCAAGTGTATTATTGCTCATACCCGTCAAAGAAGAAGGATAGGAAAGATTGGTGGGCTGTCTCTAAAGTGAAAGTGGGAAGTACTTTGAACATGCCTGACTCATCAACAGTTGATGAAGAGGTTCAGCTACTGCAAGATGAAACCGTAGATCATGTGGTTTTATCACCTTTAGTCGATGATGAAGAAACATTTGTTTTAGTGGACATAACAAATAAAAAAATTCAATAAGTAAACTTACGTAGAACTACTGCAATGTCAATATATTATTGTTTTTGTTTGTTTATTAATTAGTATATAAAAATATTTATTTTGTTAAGTGTTTAATGTGATGTTTGTCATGGGTTTTCATAGTGATGGCAGGTGATAGGGTTATTTTAAATCAGGGTGGTCGTTTGGTCGAAGCAGAAGTAAGGGCAGCACTTCTACTCCCCCTGGCGATTCTCAGCAGGCTGCTGATCATCTGGATGGATCCAGCCAGGGATCCCCGTAGGGTTCTGCACATCCGCCCCCTTCGCACTCCCCGTCAGGATGAGCACAATGGGGACCCCCTACTTCGACACTCATCCACACACGTCTACTGTAGTCCCGGATTCACAGCCAGTTATTGAGAGACTTCGATCTACACCTCCACCTTCACGGCAGCCTACTCCTCCACTCCCCGATGATCCATCATCTGACAACACACCGCGTAGCTCAGAGGCTTCACACGGTAGCGGTGTTGATCCTTGTGTGGTCATCACTGTTTTTGAAAGGTAAGTACTACTGTGTAATTACAAAATAATTCACAATAAGGTTTGTTTATTATACATATGCTAATTGTAAATTTGTGACACACCAAATAATTATAGGAGTTACTACCTACAAACAAGGTTGCTCGTGTTATACTTCCTTGCTTTGAGATGAGATGTTTCCAGAGGGTTATACTTGGGATGGTTTGGATCAGGACAACCATAGATTTTACTTCAATGAGTTCAAGGTACTAAACCATACTTGGCCTTTCAACATTTTTTTTTTTTTTTTTTGTTTTTTAAGTTATGCTTACACTACTTTACTAATTTATGCACAAGTTCTTCCGTTGGGATCTTGACCTTGAGAGTGTGGTCTATGAGATATTCTGCGAGAAGAGTAGAAGACGATATTCAGACACACTCTACAAGATGAAGTCTGTGAAAATGAAGAGAAAAGTCAGAGATGACGTCTGGCAAGCTTGGGAACAACAGTGGGAGAGTGAGAAGTATAAGAACATCAGTGAGACTAACTCTCGCAACCGCGGGACTGAGCACACACCTGGTGATGGTATGTCTACACATGTGTCTGGTTCTCGCACGATGAAGGAGCATAAGAGGGTTCTGGTGAGTCTTTTGATTTGGTAGTGTTAGACATTTAGTTTAATGTTATTAACTCTTTAGAAATAGATTGAAAATATGATATGTTTATATGTAGTGGGGTTGTGAAGTCTTTGTGGATATGAGTGAATATGAATGTGAATGCAAGTATATATGAATCTGAATGCAAGTACATGTGAATGTGAATATGAATGCAACTATGAATGCATGTTGTGAGTTATGATTGTTATCAGGTTCTGATATGTGTAATCTTGTATTGTATATGTGTAGGGAAATGCAAAAGAACAGGGGAGGTTATATCAATTTTTTTAAGCCTTGCTTAATTATATCTAATTTAATCAAGTGTTTTTTTGGTAGACTAAAAGATACGGTACGGAGCCAGATGCTTACACATTGTTCATACACACTCATTCGAGCAAGGATGAACATGGAAACAGTGTGCCAGTATGCACCAAGGTTGAGGACACTACTGTAAGTGTTTTAATGTAACTTATTTAAGCAATTGTGTTACATTCAAATTTAGTCATTAGCGATGAGTAATTATATCATTGTGTTATGATTATGAAGCATAAATATGAAGAGTTGTTAGATGCCACCACTCAGGAGTCAGCCACTCCAGATGATCCATCTACTCAGGCCACACCTGTAGACCCTAATGAATTTTTTACAAGGCTTTTGAAGGGAAATCGAGAAAGCACGGTGTGGGCGAGGTAGCACCAGAGCAATTCCTAGACTCATTTCATAGCACCGGCACTAGCTCAAGTGCTAGCTACCAGCTACGATCAGAGCACATACAAGTCCATGAAGTCAGACATTGAGCAGGATCTGCTTCAGAAGCTAGGTGACAATTTCAGGGAGAATATTCGTGCTGAGGAGCGGGAAACGATTTGTCAGGAGTTCCGCAATGAGGAGATGCAGGCAATGATATGAGCGCAAATCTCCTAGATGTTTCCCTCTCAGTAGGGTCAGCAGGGTCCGTACGGTGCTCCTGGCGCTAGCTCGGGTATGAAGGGTGGATGGGGTCAGTGGGGAGGTCCACGTGGTGGCTCAGGTGATCCAGGTGATCACACGGGGTATCGTCCAGGGGATGGGCATGGTTGGGGCCACGGATATTAGATAGATGACATATGAGTCTGTTAGACTTTGTTTGCGTTAGACTTTGTTCGTATCAAACTTGGATTGTACTACTTTGCATCTTTTGTTGATTGAACTATAATATTAAGTTTGCTTGTATTATACTCTCCTTAGTAAAAATAGTATTTTGTGTTTAATTATAACGAGAAACTCTTTATGGGATTGCATATTATAGGTGGATTTGAATAAAATGTATTACAGGTCAAAATTTACAAGTGAAAATATATTAGAAATCAAAATAAAAATACTTTTTTAAAATATTAAAACTAGTTAGCGACAAAAAATTCCGTCGCTAAACATTATTCATAAATTGTCGTTTCCGTCGCCAATTTAGCGACGGCTATATTCCGTCTCCAATCCATCACTACCTAAAATATTAGTGACAGACGGATCCATCGCTAATCCGTTGCTAATTGGCAATGGACGACGTCGTCCGACACGACTTTGGATTAGCAACGCCGTGTTTAGAGACGGACATATCCGTCTCTAATCCATCGCTTAAATAAGTTTAGCAACGGATTAGAGACGGATTTGTCCATCTCTAAACCGCTATTTTCTAGTTTCATTATGTCTTTCTTTTTTATGGACAGTATTTTGAGAATTCATAATGTATATTTTTAAATAATATTATCTCACTTTTTGTAGGATCGAACGATCCTACAATACAAATCCCATGATCCGATCTGGGGTTCACTTTCAATTTTTACGCTAGGATCGTGATCCTCAGAAATTGCTCAGTAAAAAATATCAAAAGAGGGCCTTCTCATGGGGTTCAAGTTATTCATTGACCTATCTGTGAGAGGAAAGATGGCTAAAGTGGAAATTTGTCTTAAGTTTCATCCCGGTATGAGAATCATGATCTCTTAATGATTAATGATGCTAAGATTAGACCACAAGTTACTAATTTTGATCCTAATGGTGGTTCATGGTCGTGATCTGATCATGTATCCAAAAAGTGTAACGTAGAAGAATCGTTGGTGAAATAGATGGATTGGAGAGTGCATTAGATACACATAATAGTTGGTCAAAAGTTAAAGTGGACTTTTCTATGGATGCTGGTCTCCTGACTTGTTACTTCTTATAGGTTGTATCCCTTAACCTTTATGGTCGACGAAGATAGTAAGCACGTGGTGCTTATCCAGAAACAAAACCGTTGAAGAATGATAAGATATATCCGACAGTGAAACTATAAAAGAAAGAAATATGGTTGTCATTCACCAAAATAATCTCGTCCAATTTAGAGTACATTCTTGTTTATAGATTTTGATGGCTACACCCGATATAGATGCTCCCAATAAAATCTAGATCATGCACTCCAATTGCGTTCATACAATCCTTGGACTCTGCACAATATCAAACTCATACTCTTCATGTTGTGTACGTTCTTTTATGCTCCTTTTCAATTTTGGTATCTAAACTTTTGGCAGGAAAGGCGCTACGCCTCAGTACTGCCTTGTAAGCTGGATCCCCAGCCATATATAAAAATAAATAAAAATCAAACTCATACTCTTCATTCACCATATTTTCTTTACCATGCACATGCAATTAACATAATACCCAGGGAGTTCGGTTGTAACTTCTTCAGATCCTACATAGTTGTCTTCTATCATCCCCCTTCATTATATGCATAAATTAAGGTAGCCTAAAATTCAAACCCGTATATTCTTGATTGAATCTTGCAGTATTTGAGTTAACTAGTGCAATATAGAAAATCAACTTAACATTTTCCTCCCATATAGCACTAAAAAGTCTATAGTTCTTGTCTATTTTATTGTCGATATGGTATACCAATTGTCTAAGCAACCCAAGATCTATGACATATTCCTTCTGCTCCAAGGTTCAAATTAGAATATAAACATGTCCTCACCATTTTGAAACACGCTTGGAATATCAATTTTCCCATTACTCCTGCACCAATTTCACCATAACAAATAAAGGTATTTCAACTGCAATTTTAAACACTACATTATAGGTCATAACAGTTGTTCTTTTGAAGATATATAAGATACAATTAAGATTGTCATTACACCTATATAATAGTTCCGTGTGGGTTCGCACCTAATCTATTTTGTATCTTTCCTGACTAGAAGTTGACGCCGAACTGTACCTAATCGCCACTCTTACTATGAGGGGTCATGTATTCCTTAACGATGACAATCAACAAGAGCCAGTCGGCCTTGAGAGTGTATACTATATATATACATCTCTCTCAACAACAGGTTATACCCATTAGTCATAGAAAGACTAGAACCCATAATCTTAGTATGGGAACGAACCCTTATTTACCCTAAAGGTCTGAATATTATGAATGACTTTTTTTAACCTAACTTATCTACATCGTTGGATAATATGAGTATGATAGCAAATTGAAATAAGGCATCTTATACTCTTTTCATCAGTTAATAGCATGATGTTAGGATAGCAACCCCTTCACCCTCTCCTAGTGTTCAGCCTTACGATGTTAGTGCCTCTACGGCTTCTCTGGTTTCGGTCCTCGATATTCGTCACCGTCTCTTTTCTTCTCTTATGTTTTCTTGCATCGGGAATGACCATTTTCATCATTATAGCTTGCTTAGGTGAGTAGGGTTAGCTACCCTTCTCTTCCAACGCCTGATCTCCTAAGGCAAGCTACTCACTCACCATTATCCTTCTCCTCTGCCTCTCCCTCTCCCTGTTCCTTGCATGTGATTAAGTCTATTTGATCTCCCTTTCTCTTTTCGCTTTGCACGTATTTTCTTCAATAGTGCTTTCTCTTTGATACACCTTTCGTGCTTGTCGCCTTACTTCAATGGCCTCCATGACGATTAATGGTTCAATGGTTTCATGCAATGGGTGTATTGTGGCATGAGTCTTTCCGGTGTAGACCATCTGCATTGCCGACCTAGCTACTTCCCTTAGTGAGTTGTGGAGTGAGTTTGGAGGCCTTCACCTCTCAAGATTCAGTTTGTCCCCTTTGTGGTTGAATTCCAAGAGTTGGATACCATGCAGACTATTATAGGGTGTGGGCCCTGGGTGGTGAACGGGTCCTTGTTGGCAATGCAACGCCTTGAACGAGTTTGGAGGCCTTCACCTCTGAAGATTCAGTTTGTCCCCTTTGTGGTTGAATTGCAAGAGTTGGATACCATGCACACTTTTAGGGCGTGGTCCCTGGGTGGTGAACGGGTCCTTGTTGGCAATGCAACGCCTTGAGCACAGCAAAGATTTTGAAACCTATGAGTTCAAGTGGATGCCTTTCTAGATTAGGGTTTATGACCTTCCTTCGGCCTTCTTCAATCTCGCTTTGGTGAAGGATGCGGCTTATAAGGTGGGGTGCTTCACAGGCATTTTCGAAGATCCTGCAATTTGAGTACCAATACTTGCGCCTTAAGGTTCTCCATGATCTTTACCACCCGGTTATGCATTCTCTTCCGCTCGACCTTGAAGGTTGCTATTTTTTCTTTTGGATTACATATGACAACATACCCCTCCCCCCTTTGTGCTACATGCGGGCTTTTCTGCATGCATCCGTTGCTTTCCCGATCATGCATGATGAAGATGAGGATGATGCCCTTATATGGTCCATGACTTTGCACTATTTCCTTCCCTGTTCGCTCCCTGGTGAGGGAGGAGGCCTCTTCGGTCAAAGAATCTATGGTGGAGTTGGAAATTTTTGTCTGGACCAACTGGAAACATCACTCAACGCAAATAAGTGCACACAAGCCCGGTTATTGAAGCATGCTTCAAGGGAGGAGGTGTGGGATCTTTGACTTGCCGAGGTTGAATGTAGAGGGAAGCGCATAATGACTGCGGCAAAGAAATTTAGTGGTGGGTGAAACTATAATACCACTAAATTTAAGTTCTAATAATGATAGTAGAAAAACCTATTAATCCCGGGTGTTTCCGCCACGCTCAGAAGAGCACTAAGGCAAGGCGCTAAAGTATGTCAACTTATAAACAATATCAAGGGATACTTACTACCTAAGAGGAATTATATATGGTTATCCTAAGAATTATCTCAAACTTGTTCCCAACTTTAAAACCAAGACAACCAAGACGAAACATAAGTTAACAAGTGGTGTTTCCAAATTTCGGTTTCAACCGTCCATGTATTCTTAATTAGTTAGGACTTGATCTCTATTTATTCTAACATCTAGAATTGTAGGTGACCACTCCCCCAAGCCCCCGCTCTTACTCTTAATCTTCTCTTGTTCAACAACATATTAAGTAAAAACACAAAAAGGCAACCATCAGCACAAATGAGTAACACTAATATTAGGAGATAGCATATACGAACTGTCAATAAAAAGATATGACTTACAGCTGCTAACACTTGTCCACACTCCACAACCCGATACGATATCAAAGTCCACACCATAAATCCATTCCAAAACAATTCATGAATTAACTCTCATTACCAAGACAACCACATACAATAAGTTCAACCAATGGGAGCTTGCCCGGATCCCAAGCCTCACTCTCTCCACTAGAGTGCTATCCTACTCTAGCCCTTTAGTGTGCACTCCTCCCAAAAGTTCGTCAACTACAAGAGGCAGAAAAATAGAGTAAAATAATCTATTTAGTCAACAAATATCCATAAATACCCGCGGACAAACCGGTCATATGACAAAGGACTTCGAGGTCCACGGCCCCTTGGGTAACCATTCCATCACATATATCCACAAACACCCTCGGGCACACCGGTTGTATGACAAAGGACTACGAGGTCCAGGACCTCTTGGGTATCAATTCCATCATAAAGAACCAAAGTCCAAGCCAATTAAACCAATCCATCACACAAAACTGAAGTCCAAACCAATTAAGCCATCCAACACATAGAACCGACGTCCAAACCAAATCAACCATTCCATAATCATCACAACACATTACCAATATAAATCATATACCACAAGTTTCACACCACACCATATAATCATATTCCAAGACCAATTCAGTACATCACCATTGAAATACTTCACAATTTCCATAACCATATCGAATTAAATACTTTACCTTATCACATCCATTACCTTAGCTCCATACCGTTCCAATCCGTCTCTTACCATGTATCTCATCACTTAAGCAATAATGTCCAACTCAACCAATATGTGTCAGGTATTACAACAGCAAGTACATAATCCATTACATTGCAGCAAGCACATTTATCCCTTAAACCAACTAAATAACCAGGTTACCTTTCTTGAAGTCAAGAGTTTCCTCAATCTTCCAAATCACCAAGTCACCCTTCCGTACACTATATACAAGGTTAACAAGGAAAAATAGCATAAGAAATTAAGGAATCTGATGGAATCAGCCAACACAGCCCAAACCCTTATGCAATTCGAATTGCCCACAATTCCTCCCCAAACAAGTCCTAAAATCACCTTAATCTCTCTAGAATACTATTTGAAGGGATTAATGACTTAGATTGGAAAAGAAAAGATAAAATCTTACCACCCGTCAATGGAAGACGCCAAGAGGGTTATGGATAAATAAAATCTAGAAGAGGGGAGCACACAAAGACGTACATCACACTAGAAGCACAAGACTAGATTAGAGCACGGTTTAATCAAGAATCAAGATAGGAATAAGGTTAAACCATAACCCCTTTCAAAGCAGTGGCTACAGCGCAATTCAGAGAAGGAGGAGAGAGAAGAAATATCCAGTTCATCTTTTCTAGTTCGTTATAAGTAAGGAGAAAGAAAGAAAGTAAAGTAATAAGTTTTTGAGAGTTTTAAGTGACTTAAGGAAATTGGAAGATCTAACTTAATAAAGGTGTGGGTATCTTTTAATTTTGGGATTTCATGACTTATTAAAGGATAAACTCATGCTGGAATCAGTAATAGGCAGACCTAAGTGTTAAAAACCAACTTTAAGGTCAATTAATGACAATTTTGTGCATTAAGGAGTAATGTGGGTTTAATTAGTAATTAAGGACAAGTAAAAGGAGTACGTAACTTTGAATACTAAATATCCAGACTTATTAAAGAGGAACGAGTTGTGCATTATCATAAAATTGAAGGCCAAATGTAACACCCCTAATTCTAAACCTGTAATAAGCGCAAGTCGTAGCATAATAAATAACGTTCGCAGCGGAAAATAAAACTATATTTTTTGGTGTTACACGCCGTTACTCACCCTTGTGAGTAACAAGGCATCCTTACTCCTTCCAACAACTTCGACTCCTCACGCTGTGAAGAACAGATACTGAGCACTCTTAATATTAAACCAAATCCAAACTAAATGAGCAACTAACCGAATACAACAAACTCCTTAATACAATATAATACTAAAACTTAAAAGTGTTCTTGAGAACACATCAGCTACCCTGTAACCCGCACTCGGCTTGTGTCTTCCTCAGTAACCTGAAATGGTTTGCCCATTGAAGGGCTCAGCAATCGAAATGCTGGTATGCTAAATGTAGTCCTAGGTCATCTAGATTCCTTAAGTCGTTTTAGCCATCTTGATATTAGATTCTTTACATGATATACCGATTTACAATAATAATAGTAATAACTGTAATGCTAAACAAACACATAACAGTTCACCTGCAAATCTCATCATTCAACAGTAAACAACAGCCAATATACAAACACGATAATCCATAACAGTGATCAACAAGATACGCGTATTAATTAACTGTACTTGTTAGTTGGCCACCTGGCCCTTATCCTTTAAACCAATCACATAACCTTTTCCAATTAAATTCCACCTCTGGCGTCATGTTAAGACAACCCTTAATAACTTATTAATGGACAGTAGTCCCTTGGGTTCCATAGGAACCGTTACCAGCTGAACTTATGGCCCGGGATAATTATATGACCGATCCGGTCGAACGTGTGCACCAACGGTAGTGCCCTCCGCCATCGTCGAATGTGGACAATGGATTCCCTTGAGTGACTCCCCATAGAAGTCCCTCGTAGTGATCACGATGCGCAACGAGAAAGTCGAAACAGTCTGGATTCCTCTCTTTATAAGTTAGCCCTTTAGTTAGTGATACAATAACCAATCCTTGAGTTAAGACTATAACAGTTGACCATCAGTTAGGTTCAATAATACCTAAAGGTCAGTTAGTCTTGTTCGAGTTTAGATGTATAAACTTCCAGTCATAATATGTTTGCGTAAAATAGAACGCAACAGTGTTGAGCAATACAGTACACAATATCAGATACATAAATCACAGATACCGCTCTTAACAATTAAACACACAACGTCTGGACCTCAGGAAAATTCTTAGGACATTCAGACCACACATTAACATACCGTTCATCATGTAACTTGCTAGCTTGACAAATTCACGTTCAGTAATTCCTTCCCGTACGTTGTTATATATACATGCAATACCGGGTAACATTAATACAACTATTCACTAAGTATTACAGTATTGTCACTACAGAGCTAATACTCGTAGTATACTAATCTCGTATGTTCTTTATCTTCCCCTGCTATTTTACAGTGGTTCGAGGTAGTTTGACAGGTCATTATTTTATGTAACAACACATGTGATAATGAATTTCTACCTTGTAGTATATTTCTATCTCATTAATCATATACCCATAATTATTTCCACTTATTCCATATATCAATATGATTTGGTTATTTTTATTATAACCATAATTATTTTATAAACCTCATATTATACTCCATAATATACCATAACGGAATGGAGACCCTGGCGCTTACGCCCGGGTAGAAGGTGGCTCCTATACACGTGTCAGCATATAATTAGGAGAAAAAAAGAATAAAAAAAAGAAAAGACTAATGTAGGTTTCATCCGTCGCATGCATTGGGGAGTTAGCTAGGAAGAGAGAGAAATTATTTTTTTTTCAAAATATTATAACTCATAAAAATAAATGCAAAAATAATAAAATTTATACCATTATTCATCATTTTTCGTGATCTTCAAAACAAGATGCATCATGGATATATTTTGGTAAACTTAAAATTTTATATTTTTAGAATGAGTATATATTAGTATTTTTAAAGTGAATCTTATTCATTAGCAAAATGAATATTCTTTAATAATAAAATGAACCTTATTCATTAACAAAATGAATCTTACACCAAACACTCTAAAAACCACCATAGTAAAGTTAAAAACGTCGAAGACATTTTCATGGTTTGTAGCCTAAACCACACATCCTAAAAAAGTGTCGAGTTAGTGACGACAATATAAAGTGTAGAACTAATGCAAAAAAGATTACCCTACCCCCAAACACCCTCAAAACCACCCTAGGAATGCTAAAAACGTTGAAGGCGTTTTTATGGTTTGTAGTGCAGGGTTTAGGGTCTAACGACCCTAAACCCTAAACCACAAACCCTAAAAAACTGTCGAGTAGTGAAGACAATATAAAGTGTAGAACTAATGCCAAAAGATTACCCTACCTCCCCCCCCAAAACACCCTAAAAGCCACCCTTGCATAAGTTTGTGGTATGATTAACTTTTACTAGTATTAAATAAAATATTCACTTTTCTTAAACCTTTGATTCCCCTTTAAAAGACTTTTGATTCACTTTTCTTAAACCTCTTCTTCACTTTAGTTAAAACAATCTCTATTTACGAGAATCAGTTTTCTTAAACATTTGATTCACTTTGCTTAAACGCATGATTCACTTTATAAATACCTCTGATTCACATTTCATAAACCTCTTAATCTATGCTTACGAGATTCACTCTTATTACTCTAATTCACTTTGTAGCAACTTGTGATTCACTTTTTAACAACCTTTGATTCACTTTTATAAAATCTCTGATTCACACTAGTCAAACAATCTCTGTTTATGAGATTCGCTTTTTTAAACATCTTTTTTACTTTTAAGCAACTATCTGATTCACTTTTTAAAACCTTTGATTCACTTTGTAACACCCTTTGATTCACTTTCTTAAACTGAAGATTCACAATGAATCTTGAAAAATATGTACATACGAAAATAAAAAATTTAAAATTTATCAAAACATATTCATGTTTGGTCTTATTTTGAAGAGCATCAAAAATGATGAACAATGGTATAATTTGTTTTATTTTTGCACTTATATTTTATAAGTTATGACATTTAGAAAGAAAAAAAAAGTATTTTCTCTCTCCTCCTCACATACTCCCCTCCTGTACGCGCGTATGTTGTTCCATCTTATTCTTTTTTTTCTTTATTTGTTCTGCAATAGAGTATTAACATGTGCCTGAAACTACACACCAGCACAAAATGACAAAAATGATGTTAAAAGACCAAAGTGGCCATCGCCACCTTACAGCATGGCGCTTGCGCCATGTACGAATTCGCGATACCATAATACATTATATTACTTAGTTTCAATTCCTTTCTTTATTATACTACAAAACCAACCATATATTTTCGGTAATTACTTAATGAACACATAACTTTTATAAATTGCTAATTAACCACTTAACTTTCGGTATTTACAAATATATATGCTAACTTTTATGAATTACAATTAAATCCCTTAAACTTTCGGTTTCCACTTATATTTTCCTATATTTACAATTTAACCCCAAAACTTTATATAAGTTACATATTAACTTATAAACCATAGTTTTAATATTTAATTTCTTTAAATAACGAGACAACCCATATCTTTCTTCAATTTATATTTCCGCCCCATATCAAATTCCGTTTTTCATATATACTTTCATAAATTATATATTCACCCCATAACTTTTATAAACTTAATATTTTGTCATAAATCATTTTAACCTAAAGTTTTTGGTCAACACTTTGACCAAGACTTAATTTCATAATTAATACTTTAATATACCCAGAAAATCAATTGTAATTCGGTTGTAACTCTAAACTTTCCAATAATTACAAAATAGCCCCATAACTTTATAAAATGTCATTTTAACACTTAAACACTTATTTAAATTCACCAAAATTCGTAATATTAATTCCTACCTTATATTATATCATAAATATACCAAATCACCCCTTTAACTCTCGGCAAATATTATTAGTACTCTACACTTTTCAAAATTTACATTTTAGCCACATAACTTTATATACTAGCCATTTAAATACTTGTAGCTATTTTTAATATTCCCAAAATTTATAATATAAGCTAATACACTTATATACTTCAAAAATCACCAAATAAAACATTTCATTCTCGGCTTTAATATATTTTTACCATATAGTTTTAAAACTTGATTTAAACTTTATAATATGTACATATAAATGTATATAAGCCATATAACACTTCTAAAAATTATGCTAATGACTTAGAATGATTATAAACTCAAAATAGAACATTTTGTCCCTAGACAATTCTGTTTAAACATATATGTATCCTAATTATTTTTTTTTGTGACACAAATTTATACCTTAAAGTAATAATCTTACCTTATATGTTATAAATTATTTTCATGACATTATAACCCAATATTTTCGGCCTTAATATTACTAAGGCTTATACATAATTTTTATACAAAAGTTTGAAGCTAAAATCAAACTTAAACTTAATAAACCTTAATTATAGAAACTTACTCCTTAAATCAAGACAATTCTTGTACTTGATTTCTCCTTGAATTCCAAGCTCTTCAAATGCTATTTTGATGAAGAACTTTTGGCCTCCTTGTATATATAGGAGATCCATTTGTTAGACTTCTAACAAGGATTTATAAATAAGATTTGGAGTGGTTTTACAAGAGTTTACCTTAGGTATTTTTCAAGGAATTTTTGGTACACCTTGGGATGATTGTAGATATAAAGTTCCTTCATGAAATGATGAAGAGAATATAGGTTTAGAAGCTTGTAATTTTCGGTAATGGCTTAAGGAACTTACTTAGGATTTTCAACATGAAAATATACCTTAACTTGATCTTGTTGTTCCTTGTGTTGTTGTTGAATCAAGGTGACTCCTTGGAACCCTTAAGCTTGACGAAAATAGCAAGGGTTGCTAGGATGATTTCTTGCTTCAAGACTTAGTAGATTTAACTAGGAAAATTACATAGAAATGATGTTAGAACTTAGAACACCATTAATGGAGCTTTGAAGCTCTAAGGAATAAACTAGCAAATGAAGAAGAAAAGAGAGAGTTGAAGGACTTACACAATCGGCTGAATGGGGCAAATGAGCATAGACACTCACGTAGGAAAATAAGGGAAGGCAGAGGGTGAATTTTCTTTTGACAAAAATAATGTCAAAATTGTCTAACTTTACCTTAGTTTATTGTTTGGCTCCATAATATGTCCATATTATTGCTTGCTTTCGGCCACATGACAAGGAAGAAAAGAATGGCATGTTTGATAATTGAAACAAGAAGACAAAGGCAAGGTAGGTAGGTGTTTTCTTTTGAATTTTCTAAGTAGAATACCATGTCAATTGTTGTCTTCTTTCCTTGTCATTTACGGTAATATATGTGTAAGTAGGCAATTGATTTCTTTGTCTTTTGAAACATGAGAACATGCTAGGTTGGTAGATGTCTTATTTGATTAATTATAGAGCAATCAGACTTGCTTTTTCCCTTCTTGAAATCGGCAACTATAGGCTACACAAGGCCATTTGATTTTTGTTTATATTGAACATAGGCATGTGCATTGTTAGGTGGATGATTTATTTGACTAAGTAGACAGCAATCAATCCCCCTTCCTCCTGTATGAAATCGGCAGCCTTAAGGCTAGGGAATGGGCTGTTCAATTATCATGAATTAAACTAGTACAACATGTGGTAAAGTAGATCTAGTTTTGTTCTTTTGTGTATTTAATTTCCATGACTTTTTCCCTAACTTATTCCTTGTTGTTTTCTTGCAGGAAATCGGTGATGGAGTTCCTCATTTGGCTGAGATTATTTGACATTATAACATATGGCACATGGGAGATGAGTCACCATTCCATAAGTCAATTTACAACTAAAACTAGTCAAAAATCACCTAAAATGGCGCCTAACATAGTGACCACATGGGTCTGATTTTTAATTTGATTCCTGTCATGTTATAAGTCATAATATTTAATTGGTACATTTATACTAAGGTAAAAGATGAAAGTTCTAAGGTAAAAATGCTGATTTATAGTACCTTTTTGATCATACAATCGTCCCTGTTTGTGCTATGAGTTTAGAACTGGATTTAATTGATTTATATGATCAATTTATCCCCTTTTAATATTATCAACTCGTGGCGCCTCAAAAACTTCAAGGCAATTGCGTAGAACGCGTTTTTGTGACACCCGAAGGTGCGTTTTTGTGCTTTAAGGATTTTCTAGAAAATAAGTAGTCGCTATGCGTTCCAAGTGTTTATAAACATCGTTTATTGTCAATAATGATATATTAATGTGTTACATTGAGTTATATGGGGTTATATCAACTCAAGACACAATTTCGGGTTACCAGGACACTCCCAAGGCAAAATAGGAGCGTTAAGAAATTCCCCGAGGATCCTGTTGAATTTTGGAAACGTAGCTCGAGAGATCTATTTAGAATGTTGAATAATGATGTTAGGATCTCTAATAATGAATTATATAGGAGTTCGTGCCACCTCGGCACTTCTTCGGGGCATTCCCGGGGGTTTATGGGGCCCCCATCGGGAATCTCCGAGCGCTGTGCGTTTAATTGAAATTATACCGTGAGGACTTCATCTTAAATGTTTAGTAAAGTGTTATGGTGCATTTGGAATGAAGTTTAATGCTTTACTTCATCCTATATAGTATTTCTGGGACTTTCGGGACTTTCGGGCCCTTAAGGGAACTCCCGAGCATTTTGTATTCTTACTAAGTTTTAGATGAGGTCCTGTATTCTAAAGATCATATAATGATCCTTGATTATCTTCATATGAGTTTATAGCTTATATAACTTGGTTAGCTTAAGGTCGGGCTTTAACGCTCGTTTTTGACCTTAAGGAGTTTAGGTGTGTTTTAACGCCTAAGTGTTTATATACTCTCTTTGGGTTTAATAATCCCCTAAATTATACTTTTTTACCATTATTTAATCATTTAAATGTTAGGGGTATTTCAGTCTACCCCCCTTAAAAGGACTTTGTCCCGAAGTCATAACTTATACTTGTTCATCCTATGGAATCAAGTTCCTCATATCTATTCCCTGTATACTTATCATTCCTGGGTGTCAATACTATACTGACACCTCTACATTCCATCAGTAATCCAAGTATATGTAACTCGGATAAACACATATCCTTTTTTCGTGATAAACAATGTAATCACAGCATAAGTAACTTGATAAATACTATAAAGCAAATAAGTGTGCTTTTATTAACCAACCAAGTGTTACATAGAACACATCAATACCAAGTGTTACATAGAACACACAACCAAGTGTTACATAGAACACACCAATAACCAAGTGTTACATAGAACACACCAATAACCATTCACTCAAGTGCACACATGTGCAACAATCAAACACAAACAACCAATCATAATCCAAACCAGACTGCAAATATGTAAGTCGCATGTGGTGCTCTACCCCCCTTAAAAAGGGTTACGCCCACGTACCCCCACAAGTATACATAAACTAAGAGAAAAGTGTTGGGTACTTGTCTCGCATGGAGTCCTCTAACTCCCATGTCGCCTCCTCATGTCGTGGTTTACCACAGAACCTTGACCATTCTAATGGTCTTGTTCCTGGTCTCCCTAGTCTTGGAGTCTAATATGCGAACTGGGGTCTCCTCACATCTAAGTGTAGGATCTAGCTCGAGTGTCTCGGGCTCTAAAATATGTGATGGGTGAGGCACATACTGCTTTAGCTGAGAAATGTGAAACACATTGTGCACTCTCCCAAGCTCAACAGGTAAATCTAATCTGTAAGCTAATGGGCCCACTCACTCCGTAATAAGGTACGGTCCTACATACTTCGGGCTAAGCTTGCCCTTCTGCCCAAATCTGAAAACTCCCTTCATAGGTGAAACTCTAAGGAAGACTCGATCGCCTACTGCGAACTCGAGGTCTCTCCTCCGGACATCAGCATATAACTTCTGTCTGTCCTGGGCTATCTTCATGTTCTTGCGTATTTTGCACAATATCCTCTTTCATCTGGTCTAGGTATTCTGGCCCTAAGATGATATTTTCACTGGCCTCGTCCCAACATAGTGGTATTCTGCATGGTCTGTCGTACAATGCTTGGAATGGCGGCATCTGAATGGATGCATGATAACTGTTGTTGTACGCAAACTCGATCAAATGAAGTCGATCTATCCAGCTTTCCTGGAAATCCAAGGCACAAGCTCTAAGCATGTCCTCTAATGTTTGAATTGTTCTTTCACTCTGGCCATCTATCTATGGATGAAAGGTTGTACTTAGCTTCAGCTTCGTACCCAATGCCTCCCAAACTTGCTGCCAAAATCTGGAAACAAACCTGGAATCTCTATCTACACAATGGATTTAGGTACACCGTGGTGTCTAATAATCTCCCTCTGCAAGAGGTCCGCCAGCTTGGGGACTTTCCAAGTGTCCTTGATAGGAATGAACTTTGCTACCTTCGTCAGCCTGTCGACGATGACCCATATCATGTTAGCACCTCCTCTAGTCGGTGGAAGACCTACTACGAAATCCATGGATATATCCTCGAACTTCCAATATGGAATGGGCATCGGCTGTACTAAACCGCCCGGTCTCCGGTGCTCAAATTTTACCTTCTGACATGTCATACATCTGGCCACAAACTCTACAACATCTTTCTTCATACCACTCCACCAGAAATGTAATTTCAAATCCTTGTACATCTTCGATGACCCTGGGTGTACTGATAAGGATGAGCAATGAGCTTCCTGTAATATCTTTTCCTTCAAGTCTGGGCTGGACTCTGGAATACACAATCGACCATTCAGTCTGATTAACCCGTCTTCACTGAGTACAAAGTCATACTTCTGCCTCTCAAAGATACCGTCAGTCAACTGCTGCCTGATAGTCTTCATGTATTGGTCATTATTCTGAGCACAACGCACCTCCTCAATGAGGTCGTTGTCTCCTGTCATGGCAAATAGGGAATGAGCTCTACGGCTCAGGGCGTCAGCAACTACATTTGCCTTGCCCTCCTTGTACCTGAGGTCGATGTCGTAGTCCTTCAGAAACTCGACCCATCGCCTCTGCCTCATATTAAGCTCCTTCTGAGTGAATAAATGCTGAAGGCTCTTATGATCTGAATAAACTATTACTGTCACTCCATATAAGTAGTGGCACCAGATCTTCAGTGCAAACACAACTGCTCCCAATTCTAGATCATGAGTCGGGTAGTTCTCTTCATGTTTCTACAACTGTCGTGATGCATAAGCAACAACATTCCCATTCTGCATAAGTACACATCCTATCCCTGTGCCTGAGGCATCGCAATATACTTCAAATCCGTCGGTCCCCTCTGGAATGGTGAGTATTGATGCCGACGTCAGTAGATCCTTCAGTGTCTGAAAGGAACGCTCGCAATCTTCAGTCCATACAAATGGATAATCTTTCTTCATCAGGCTCGTCATTGGTTTCGCCAGTTTGGAGAAGTCTTGCACAAATTTGCCATAGTAACCAGCTAATCCCAAGAAACTACGGATATCTGTCACTGTCTTCGGTCTCGGCCAAGTCTTAACTGCCTCAATCTTTGCAGGGTCTACAGATATGCCGCTGGCTGATATTACATGCCCTAGAAAAGCTACACTATCCAACCAGAAATCACACTTTGAAAGTTTGGCATACAATTGATTCTCTCTCATGGTCTGCAAAACTTGCCTCAGATGCACCTCGTGCTCGTCCTTAGTCTTAGAATATACTAGAATGTCGTCGATGAATACAACTACCGATGAGTCTAACTGTAACAGCCCAGTTTCAAGTCGCTGGTAGATATTGTCCGCTTTGCTGCAGCTCACGGTTTTGTTTCTGAGGGTCAACTAGTTACACCACTCAAAACGCGTCTACCATGGAGGAGTATCCACACCCTTATAAGGAGTGCTTCGTTCTCCCCTCCAACCGATGTGGGAGCCGTTTCGTGGCACACCACCCACCCCCCTGGAGAGAGCCCAGCGCCCCCACGGGCCCGCTAGCACATCGATCCGACCACCGGCTCTGATACCATATGTAACAGCCCAGTTTCAAGTCGCTGGTAGATATTGTCCGCTTTGCTGCAGCTCACGGTTTTGTTTCTGAGGGTCAACTAGTTACACCACTCAAAACGCGTCTACCATGGAGGAGTATCCACACCCTTATAAGGAGTGCTTCGTTCTCCCCTCCAACCGATGTGGGAGCCGTTTCGTGGCACACCAGCTTATCTTGCATTTATTCATCAACAACACTTAGATCTCGTGGCTCATCACTTCCTATGGCTTATTCTCAGTGTTATAAGGTTAGAACAAGAGCTAAACTCGGCTGAACCAAGTTTAGGGGCCAAGGATGTCCAAATCTACATTTTAAGGTAAAAACATACCTTAAGGATCTACACTTTGCATCCGGTTTTCTCCTTCTGATTTTTGTGAGTTTATACACTCATAATCTTCATATTTACATGTTCAATCAGTTGGTTAACCATTTGGAGCAAGGGTGACCGAAATCCAAAGGAAATACTCTTCTTTAAGGCATTTTGCCAAGGTAAAACCTATTACCACAGCAGCTTGTTGTTGTCTAAGTGTTTCCTATGTTTATATGGTGAATTTAACACCTTGTGGTGTGTTTAATTCAGGCCGAAATCATTAGGAACCTTCCAAGCATTTTTAAGGTGATTTTTGCCTTAAATCTTACATTAATTGTTCTTTATGGTTAAGCTCAAGCTTGGAGTATAACCATATCTTGTTTTGGTGTATTAAACATGTCTAAATGATGTGGTGAATTTTCCTTCAAGCTGCCGAGTACATACAAGGTTAAATCAAGGTATAAACACCTTAAACTTATGATTTTATGTTATTCCTAGCATATATAATATATGTGCCGAGAGTGAAATCATATATATGGGTTATATTAACCTAAGAATGGAAAAAAATGGCTAAGATAAATTAAGCTAGTCATTTAAGTGATTTAATTAACATAATGGTCAAATTATGACATTATGTGGAAAAATAATAAAACTAAGGTGAGGCCGTGAGCTTATGTTAAATTATTGAGCAATTTATGTGTAATTTTATGCTACAAAGCAAAGTTGTAATAAGGCCATGTCATTAGGCCATTTTAATTTAAGTTTAAAGCTTATTTAGTTAAGTTTATGCTTATATAATTAAGTTTGGGGCCAAACGGTAATTACTAGCTAAATATTAAGTCGTGGGCTTAATTTAGAGAAACTTAGGGTTTTTAAATGAATTTAATAAAAATTACAACATTTTATAAGGTTTTGTGTCAAAATTGTAAAAATATAAAACTATAGGTTAAGAATTGTAATTACCGAAAGGTTTGGGTCCAATTTGGTATTAGATGTCAAAGTGACTATATAGGAGTCTTTGACCAAGTTTGGAGAATTTAAGGAATTAAAATACTACCTTATATTAAGATAGTAATTAAATTGTAAAAGATTTATAAGTCTTGGGGTGGTATTGTGATTTCCGAAAACTAGGGGTACTAAATGGAGTTTAGTACACACCTTAGATTATTAGGAATTTTTAGAAGTTGATTTGGGTAAATTTGGAGTTTATATGAATTATCTAGGTATATTATAAGATATTTCATAACATTGTTACAAATGGGTAACAAATGTGGTAAAACCGAGATTTAGAGAAATATAAGGTTAGTAATGATATTTATAACCTTTTGGTATAGTTTGGTAATTTTTGGAATTATATATAAGGCTTTATGAAGATATATGTATAATATATAGTTTTGGTGATATTAGAAACTATATGTTATTAAATGGGGTAAATTGGTGAATATAGAAAGTTTAATGGTGGAAATTAAATTTAAATAGACCATGGGGTCTGTTCGGTATTTTGGAGAAAATATAACCATAGGTTATAATTATATTAAGGAATAAGGATTATAATATAAGGTATATATTATAAGTGTAACAATGGAATATATTTTGGGGTTGATTTGTAAATTATGAAAGTCTAGTGGAGAATAATTAATACCGAAAGTTTTTAGGGCTGTTTGGTATTTTATAACAATATATAACTATAGGTTATAATTGTTTTAATGACATAAATGTCAAAATATATGTTATATAACTATAATATAACATTATATAAATTATGTGGTGGATTTTGTAAATATTTGAGAATTATAGGTGCTGTTCGGAAATATTACTATTTTTGAATGAAATTTATAATATGGTTTTTAATGTTATAAGGGCTATAACATTTATAATATAAGGGGTATTCATTAAAAAGAATGAATATATATTATAATGACTTACCATATAATAAATAGTCCTATAATGCATATATGTAAATAAATATATGTTATAGTGTGGAAAATATAATATAGTTCAATAACTATATATTACCACAATTAAAATGATATGAGATAAAGGGAAAAGAATTATAAACATTGGATATGGAATTCTAATGTTAGGAGTGTACATGAAATAATAAGAATTTATATAGTTCAAGGTATTTTATACACGAATTATACTCCATTAAACTTGGAAAAACTAACCTTAGAAAAATAAATACTAAGGTGAGATGTATAATACATGATTAAGATTATACATGCAATATAATGATAAACTATATCATATACAAGGTATATAAAACTACATGCGGTAATAAACGTTTAAAGTTAAGTATATTAATATACTCGACGTAACCACGCATGTGATATAGCGTTTTTCCTAATCCCGAGTTAAACCGAAAACCCGACAAACGTTATTAGTTAATAGCGGGGAATAACCGGGGAAGATTAATAACGGTACGGGGTGCCGTAGTGTATTGTTTATATGAGATGCTGATGCATAGTGTGATGTTTAGGGCTGTTTGGTATTTTATAACAATATATAACTATAGGTTATAATTGTTTTAATGACATAAATGTCAAAATATATGTTATATAACTATAATATAACATTATATAAATTATGTGGTAGATTTTTAAATATTTGAGAATTATAGGTGCTGTTCGGAAATATACTATTTTGAATGAAATTTATAATATGGTTTTTAATGTTATAGGGCTATACATTTATAATATAAGGGGTATTCATTAAAAGAATGAATGATATATTAAATGACTTACCATATAATAAATAGTCCTATAATGCATATATGTAAATAAATATATGTTATAGTGTGGAAAATATAATATAGTTCAATAACTATATATTACCACAATTAAAATGATATGAGATAAAGCGAAAAGAATTATAAACATTGGATATGGAATTCTAATGTTAGGAGTGTACATGAAATAATAAGAATTTATATAGTTCAGGTATTTTTACACGAATTATACTCCATTAAACTTGGAAAACTAACCTTAGAAAAATAAATACTAAGGTGAGATGTATAATACATGATTAAGATTATACATGCAATATAATGATAAACTATATCATATACAAGGTATATAAAACTACATGCGGTAATAAACGTTTAAAGTTAATATATTAATATACTCGACGTAACCACGCATGTGATATAGCGTTTTTAATCCCGAGTTAAACCGAAAACCCGACAAACGTTATTAGTTTATAGCGGGGAATAACCGGGGAAGATTAATAACGGTACGGGGTGCCGTAGTGTATTGTTTATATGAGATGCTGATGCATAGTGTGATGCATATTAATAGATTGTTAGAGGCGTCTCGAGGATCTCCAGAGATTTTTTTAGCTGATTCATACTCCACCGTAATACAATCCGGGTGAACGGTATGTTATTTATGTGGCTTGATTGTCTCTGAGGATTTCCTCAGTTCAGACATTGTGTGAAAATCTGTGATAAGATTGAATGTCTGCTTGTGTGAATTAATATGCTTGAGTTGTATATTAATGCTGCTTATTATTACTGTTGAACGATAACAGTACAGTTCGTATATATGAACATATTATAAAACGAACTAGCGGCAATGATGCTATCTTATATGTGAAATATAAGGAACGTAAGTAAACGTTGTAGCATTAGGATAAAAAGATATATATATTATCTGAGATTTATATATGGAGCATTGGCCTTTTTAACGCCGCTCTCATATCTAACACTGGATCCCGAGTTGACATACTCACGATTAGACTAACGACCTTAGTCTGCTGTGTTAGGAAAAATAGTAAAACAAATGCGATGGTATAGATCAGTTTATCAAGAGGATGGGGCTCTTGCTGTGAACTGTGATCCATTAACGATACTAGGATACCGTGTGGTAACCGTAAGTATCTGGATAAATTTCCAACGGACTACAGATGGTTCGTAGGTCGGAGACTCTACCGCTGGAGTGGCTACTGCCGTGTGTGACCCGCCATAGGCGATAGGTAACTTAGAGACACATCGTTCTAACGAGGCGTTGTCATCAGGCGTGACTGGACAATTACGAACTAGTATATTAGCTTGTACATTAGGCGAACATTATTTGGGCTTGTACGCCGAGGACGGGAATCCATACTTGTTTATAGTTCTCGTTGTTTCGCCTCGATTGTTCATTGGTTATGCTTGTGGTTATGTGTGGTATGTTAGTGATGTTGATTAAATGAGTCGCTGTACTCCTATGTGTGTTGTGTGTAACACCCCTACTCTAAATTCCGATTAAACTAGCGCGCCTAAATAAATATTAGTCGATTCGCAACGGTAATTAAAAGTCACCTACAAAATAAACCGGGTGTTACCCGCCGTTACTCGCCCATGCGAGCAACGTAGCGTTACCAATTATCCAATCTACACTACCGCTATGATGACAGAGATTTATTACAACCAATTTACAAACCGAATAAATTCCAAAAGAACAGTGAGCCATCTATCTATCCTAATACCATAATGTTCGAAAAACAATAAACATAAGTAACCGTGTCGCATGTAGGCAGACTGTCGACTATCCCAAACTCCCGCGCTCGCGTTCGAACTTAATCCGCTCCAATCCTGAAAGTGGGGGCCGTATAGGCTCAGCCAACGCTGAGCACGAACTATATAACCTTCATGAACCCTAAGACTACTCAAGTTATTTAGCCTAATTGTTAACATGTTGTTCCAATTTCATGTTGTACCATTTTCATTTACAGTAACAGTATAACAATAATCATCACACATATAAGCTCATACAATAAGTTCATACAATCACCATGCAAATCCACAACAAGCAATAAGCAAGTATATAAACAACTTCAATTAATAGTGCGAGAGTTACACTCTCTTGAATAATCCTGTTATGCGGCCTTGAGGCTTTCTTGTTTCGTTGTTTAGGGCTAAGAATATTTCCTTGGGCCATTTCGTAACTTTTATTTAATTTGTTCAATTAAGGTGGGCGTCATGTTAGGACAACCCGTATAAACTTCCTCTTCAGAAGCAGTCGCTCTGATGCACTTTAACAGTGCGGTTTGTCAGGAGTCCGTAGAGGCCTGACGGCCGGAGCCATTTTTACTTAACTTGTTCGATTAGGGTGGGCGTCATGTTAAGACAACCCGTATAAGCTTCCCCTTCCGGAGCAGTCCGCTCTGGTGCACTATAATTGTGCGGTTTGTCAGGAGTCCGCAGAGGCCTGACGGCCGGAGCCATTGCACCAACAGCAGTGCCCTCTGACCAACGATCGTATCCGGCTCGTTGGAGTTTCCATAGCGAGAGAACCCTATCCGGTCGTTCCCTCTCTTCGGTGATCACCATGCGCAACCATGTAGTCCGTGACTACCCTGGAATTTTTTTTTTCCTCATCTTAATTGTTCACTTAATTCCACCATATAATTCGGTCTGTGACCTTTACCTAAGATCTATGCTTAGGTTATGTAGAGTGTATTCTTTATGTAAGGACCTTTAAGGTCGTTAACTTTCGCCTAGACGTCGCCTAGGCTGCGTTCATCCTCGGGTTTATATATTAAGATCATAGTTATTTTCCTTTTTCCATTTCCATATTATCATCCACAGTCCGATCCGAGTTTTCGTATACAATTTCCAAATTGTAATCTGTCGCGTACAATAAATATCGCGAAACAATAAACATTCAAATCCACAACCACAATACATAGCAAACATATCACTCTTGTCATGCATACACACATACCGGAACCCGAGGAAGCCCTCAGGAACACTCGGACCATATAGAACGTACCGTACACCGATGTAGTGCTAGCGTGCGGGATCACGCTCACCCTCTAATCCTTTGTAATTCGACACCCGCAACCCGGTCTACTGGAAATGTATTCTAACATTAGTATTTACATCCCGAACCTACTTCATCGTGTCAAGATAAGTTATAACCTCTATTCCATAATTAATTCTTAGTCGGTTATCTGTTCGACTTGATGTTTTGTTACTCTTGGGATTTAGATATGTTGTACGTTACAGTTTGCGAGTATGCCTTATTCGTTAATTCGATAATGTTTTTCCAACGAGGATTAAATCCTTTGATAACTTACATATTACCGGGTCATGTTCAAGTGTATGTATACATTTTTCGTATACGTGTTTGCATGGAGTTTAATTCTCCAATTACGTTTATCGTTTACGCTTCCGTTCTCACTTGAGTGCATAGTTGTTAATTACGTATGCATGTATATAATGTATAGTCGTTGCTATATTTATTTAATCATGTTGCGTTTTTATTCCTAACCGTATAACATCGTACATGATTCACCGATCATATTATATGTTCCCATTTTCTTTTTATTTATTTACAAGACCAACCAAATGTTATTCCTGACACACTTCTACTTCTATTTAGTTATAACCTAAGGTTTTCCAACCTTGATATATATATATATATATTATACCATACTTATACATATCTACGCTTCAGCCACACTATTTATGTGTGTATATATATAATATATTCGGGAATCCGTACCGGCCCTTAGTTTTCTTTTTATTTGTAACTTACCCCTTTTTATTTTATAAGCTTATAATTGTAACACTTAACTTTATATTATATATTTAGTAACTATTTAAATCTAAATTTCAATCTAGATTTTCTTCCAAATTTCATAAAGCCCATCAACTTAATTTAATTCTGGTTTACATCCCAACTTTCGATAATTTACAACTTAACCCCACAAGTTATAAATGTAACATGTTATCACTTAAACTATATGTTATATCCTTAATCCATTAAACCACTAGAATCAACCCCATATCTTTACCTAATTACGAATAGGCCCCATTATTCTTATTATTTTCATTACAATCTTATCTTTTTTGAAAATTACACTAGCACCCTAATAGATTTACAATTGTTATATTTTAACACTAAAATCATATATTATACACTTCAATTGTTATTTTACCGAAGGTAACCAGAATTTTTTCCATTATTCTAACCAGACCCCTTGGGACTTTAGAAATCACATTTTAGCCCTTATATTTTTGGTATTTGCACTCTAGTCCCATATTGTTTCAAAAACCATGTTTTTAACTTAATGTTTATTAACTCTCCAATTCAGTTAAATTAAATTCTCTAAATTAGTCAAACCTCTCATATAGTCAAAGTTGACCATTAAATTCCTCTCTTTACCCACTATTATTGTTATTTACAAAAAGACCCATTTAATTGCCTATATATATATATATATTTTTTTGCATTTAACCTCTTTAACTTTTATAACCTCTTAAATTATGTTCCCAAGATTCTCACTATAATTTCCCCACATTTTAAATTTATTTATACCCTACAATTTTTTTTGTGGCTTTTTCCTCATTATGATTTCCTTGTTCTTTTAAATGTTTGTAAGTTTTATAAATTATTTGAATCATGCCAAAACTTAATAATTCTCTCCACTAATTTCCTTAGGATGTTTGTTGGTGATTACGCCTAGCATAATCTCAATTAATACCAAAAAAAAAATGTACATAATTCTTTTCCTCACTTCTAAATTCACAAATTACCTTTTAAAGCTCAAATAATTAATATTCCATGGCCAAACAAATCGGCCATATATAGAACTTGTTTATATCCTCAAAAATAGCATCAAATGTTAAAAATAAAAATCTGCTACACTCTCGGCTGTTTCAGTTTTTATTCCTAGCTGTTTTTGTATCACTTTTCTCCATGTTGCCTACAAACTCGGAACTGTAATTGGTAAGCTAACAATACACACAATTTTCAGTCTCTATATTTACGTTCAATCTCACCAATCCTACACCCCTGCTCCTCGGTAAAGAGTTTTAAATCAGCAGTACTTTCCTAAAATCCCTCACACTTACGTCTCGGTTCTGTTTGTTCTTCTTTTCTCTCTTTTTTTTTTAGTTTCATTTAACCAACATTATACACCCATTTTCTATACAAGTTTACAGTTTAACGTCATCCCTAGCATTTACAAATTTTTTCGGCAGTAACCTTCACATTTCAACAACATGCATCTTGGTATATTAAAGAATAGTTTAGGTGTTCATTTACCTTTTCTTAAGGCACCAGCAAATCCTCTCCAGGCCTTATCCTCCTTGCTGTATAGGTATATATATAATACGTTAGTTTGCATGTTTCTCTTTTTTTTTTTTTGTTCCAAAAACTCACATACTAACATGGACAACAACTTCAGTTACATAGCAGTTTTTAAGGGTGGTAGTAATGTGGGTTGGTCACCGCATGCACAAGGGAAACCAACAACTCCATTAGTGCCTTATTTTGCTAGTTAATTAAGGGGTTTGACATGAATTTTTGCAGCTCAAGGAAGGAGTCTTACCTTGTAAAATCTGAGGAGACTCAACTAATATCCTTGGCTGCCTAGAGGGGAACGAGCTGGTTCAGTTTCATGGTAAGAACATTGAAGAAAATATGCAGGAAAATCATTGTTAGCATTACCGTTTTTCTTTTCTTGCTTCAGTTTTGAGGGGGGAAACTTCTTGGTGGCTTGAAACAGAGTTTGTGCTCATAGAAGAGACCTGAATCCTTCTGTAAGTGTGCACAATAGGGTGCAGGATAGGGCATTAGTGTTAGATGCTTGCCGACAGAAATAGAGAGGAAATAAGGATGTGTTTCAACCTTTCTTTTTCTTACCGATTTGCTTGATATTCTTCACTCAATGTTGCAGGTTATGAATGTGGGTTTTTGTCTGTTCATAAAGGCTGGAAAACCTCCTTCAACTGGCACCAAGAGAAGAAGGAAAACTATGTTGGAGATGGCAGATTCATCGAACACAACAGGAAGGGGAAAATGCAGTTTCCTGCGTTTTTTCTCACCTCTTTTACTTGTTGTTTACTAGTTGATTTAAGGTTGTTACTAGCTCAAGAAAACTGAAAGTAACAACTGTAATATGCGTACAAAGTAGGGGTTAGAGAGGTGTTAGAAGTGGTGTATTAGTTCTGGGCAGAATCGAAAGGAAAAGCATGAAGTTCATGCGGTTTGCTGATTGTTCTTACCTTACTTGACCAGGCTGTTGCTAGCTATTAGCTAACTGTTCTGTTTTTCTTTTTCATGCCGGTTTTGCTCAGGTAATGACTGAAAGTGAGCTCTCTTCAATGAGTGTACATAGCAAGATTTAAAGATGTTAAGTTGCAGTTTTTTTTTGTGTGTACAAAACAGAGAAGAGAAGGGAGTATATTTATACTAGCTTACCTTCTCTTTAATCCTGCAGTTGCATGGCTCATGCTCAAGGACTTGTAGCTGGCTATGAAGGGAGGATGGTGGTTGTTTATCAGGTATAGAAATATGACATTAGATCATGTAAATTGAGGAAGAAAAAAAAAGTGGAGAAAGTGCTGTTTGCGGTGGGTTACTAGTTGTTGTTCACGGTTGGAAACTTGCTGGTTGTTGTTTACGGTGGACAAAGAAAATGAGGGGCTTGTTCCTGTCAACCGAGAGAGGAAAAGGAAAGGAAGCGATGTGTCTCAATCAGAAAGGAAGTATAAGAAGGAAGAAGAAGAAATCAGCCGAAAGGGAGAAGAAGAAAAAAGAGTTGAAGTGATGGTCTTGTACTTGTTATTCAGTTTTCTTTTATCTTCTTTTCCTCATAGTAGCAGAGGCTGTCTAGGGGATGGGATGTTGCCAGCCGAAAGGGAAAGAAAGGGGAAACTAGGGGATGATGATGCTAGTGCTAGATTTCCCCATTTTGAACTTTAGGTTGTACTTGTCCATGCTAGTCTAATCTGTTTTTTTTTTTTTTGTCCTCTCTGGTTACAGCAACCGATACAAGAGGGTGGAAGTGCTGGAGAAATTCAGCCGATTTACAACGGGTGATAGGAGAGAATAGGTAGCTAGAATTTACTTTAATTAGATAGGTTGGTTTTCTAGCATTATTATATATTTTTTTTGCATTTCTTTTCCTCTTCTTACATTTGATCGGTTGTATAAATGGGGGAAAAATATTTCAACTGACTTTGGAGTATTTATAACACACATAATGATACATAATGTGTTATTAATGTCTTGTATGTTAGTATATAATGTTCCTTGTCATGGTGTATATAAATAGGTGGTTTTTTTATCTTTAAAATCTTGGTTTTGTATATGTAAATCATTCCATGACATTTTATCACTTTATTTGTGATCTTGGTATATGTATTAAAATATTACATATAGTATTTGTTTTTGGAGTTATTTCTCCTTAACGTTGGTCCCTCTTTGATTAAGGGTTACACGTAGCGATGTATCGATATACTTTTATTTATGATGAGTTATGATGAGTGGTGATCATTATATGAATAATTGTTGATCCTCTAGTTTCATTTGATTTAATTTCTCACTAAGTAATGTAATTAGTGTACTAAGTAAGGTAATTAGTGTTCGGGGTATTTCATTGTGAATTGGATTAATTGAATCATTGTATTTATATTTATGTTGTGAGCTGGATGAGTCGAGTCGCTGTGCTCGTGTGTGGACTATGGTGGATTGTTTGGTCGAGCGGGTCGACGTACTCAATTATGAACTTTCAGGTGTTTGTTGGATTGGAGTCTATGTACTCATATAAGCGTTGTAACGCTTTCAGTGGTATATTAAGATGCGATGTGTGAAGCCGGGGGCTTGTTTAATATTTGAGTTCAATGCAATATATATTGTTGCTTTACAGTTACTATTTAAAACTATCTGCATGAAAATGAATTGCATGCTCTCGACCAATTAACTGAGGGTCTGAGGGGGCATGACGGTCATGTAGTAACATACTCAGCAGGGGCTGATTCCATACCACAAACAAACATTTTTGCAGGTATGCAGCTTCCGGTGTCGACAAAGAGAGTGACGCGCTGGGTAGATTGATTACAGTTATTTAAACATGCACTGTTGCATTTTGATACAAACCTAGAAACGTGTATAGGATTGTGGATACTTAGAATGCTCACTGTGAATGTATTTTATATTGGTTTGGGAAGTTTAGATCTATCTCTTGTTGTCACTGTGGGAAAATGTTTCGTATTAAAGAATGTATCAGTAAGCACGTTATTGCTCGTATGGGCGAGTAAGAACGGTAACACCAGTAGTACAATTGTTGAGATTACCGCTGCGATTATAAAGTTAATTAAGTTGATTAGGAGCCGAATAGAGTAGGGGTGTTACACTAACTGCTCCCTGAACAATCGGTTCATAAGATCCATGAATATAGCTGGGGCGTTCGACAAGCCTAATGGCATAACTATGAACTCATAGTGCCCATAGCGCGTTCGAAAAGCTGTCTTCTCTATATCTCCATCCGCTATCCGTATCTGGTGGTATCCTGATCTCAGGTCAATCTTCGAGAAAACTGTAGCGCCTCTTAATTGGTCAAACAGATCGTCAATCCGTGGTAATGGGTACTTGTTCTTCACCGTGACTGCATTAAGCTCCCTGTAGTCAATGCATAGTCACATGCTACCATCCTTCTTCTTCTTCACAAACAAAACTGGTGCTCCCCATGGTGATGCACTCGGTCTGGTGAAACCTTTGTCAAGCAGATCTTCTAACTGAATCTTCAGCTCCTTCGTCTCTGATGGTTCCATTCTGTAGGGTGCTTTAGCAATAGGCTCTGTGCCTGGTATTAAGTCGATGGAAAACTCCACATCTCTCTTGGGTGGCATCCTTGGTAACTCTTCTGGAAATAAGTCTGGAAAATCTGAAACGACGGGTATGTCTGTCTGTGTTTGCTCCTCCTGCCTCATGTCCTGGACATAACACAAGTAGACTGTCTACCCCTTCTTCACCTTCTTCATCAATGTGATAGCAGATACTAGCTTGAAAGTCGGTTCTTTTGGAGTACTGCGGTATGAAACTGTCTTGCCCTTCGGGCTCTTCAGTAGTAATCTATGCTCCGCGCAATGTAGTCGTCCCTTGTATTTCTGAAGCCAATCCATGCCCATGATGATGTCAAAACCTAAATTATCCAACTCAATCAAATCCGCTTGAAACTCTTCATCCATGATATTAATCTGAACTCCCTTGTGCAGTTTCGTGCACCTCACTCTCTCCTTCGTCGGTAATGTGACTAGGAAATCTGAGAGAGGCTCTGGGGTTGTCTCTAACTTCCTTACTAATGAAGAGGATATAAAGGAATGAGACGCTCCTGAATCGAGCAGTATCGATGCACTCACACCATTTACTATGAAGGTTCCCATGATAACATTCCCCTTATCCTTGGCCTCGGTCTTGTCCAACACATTCAGCACCGCTCCTCCATTAGACTCGAGGCCTGGGGTTAACAATTCGTAAGATAGTGCATGTCTCAAAGGAATTAAAATGTCATTCATTAATCCAATGATTCTCACATACAAGCTCCATAATTACATCAATATTGCCTAAACGTCAAATTTAGCCGTCCGGGTTTCAAATGGGTAGTATTTACTAAGATTGATGGGGCAGTATTCAACTTAATGCTCCTAATCCCATGGTAAACTAATCTAGATTCTCCACCAAATATCAATACATCTCCTGACTTCAAAATAACCTTGCTCGCCTTGTCCATTCTCTTCTGGTCACCGTATAGAAACTCAGCATCATCTCCAATGGAGAATGATACTACTGGTATCCCCCTGGTAATTGACTCTGATGTCTCATCTCAGTCCTGGTGTAATCCAAGTTTTCCCCCTTTCTCATAGAAGTTCACAATACAAACGTCGGCTTCAATATCTGGTATAGGGTTGGTTTCTAATTGTTGTGCAATCTTGACCGCTTCTGTTACTAACATTTGAAAACTATCGGGTATCCTAGGAACTCGTGCTCCATCTATCTTTCTAACCTCTTGATACAACCTAGTTTGTGCATCCCAATCCTTACCCATACACATCATATATAATTTAAGTTTTGATCCACTACCATATCCTGGAGTGTAAAATCCTCCAAGGCCTATTCCCAAAGTTCTACATTCATTTACAATAGCTATTTGTTCATCTAGAGTTAAATATTGCTTGAGTAGGATCATGTCAGGTCGAAGTACTTGGCATTCTTTCTCTGGATATTCCCGACCTTCGCTCATAGGCTCAGGTGATCTCGGTCTCATAGGTATGGGGTAACAAATGTCAAAGTGTCCTATTAAGGTGAGAGTTTTCCTAATTTAGGTCTCTCTAAATTTTATTTCACACTAAACACATACAAGTCTCATCGACTAAATAACTGTGACCACACATTCATAGCATCATGCTTTTGGTTTAGATTCTAGGCTTACGGTTTCGCGCTGAGCGCTAGCCTCAGCGCCTGAAGTCCCCACTAAGTATAGGGTGTTTCTTCCTGGAACTATCTCCTTTCACTTCTGACTCCCGGATGAGGATGGCTGTCCTCCCGGTCCCCTAGTGTAGGTGTTATTCTGCGGCGCCTGACCTCCTCTTGGTCTGCCCGCCTCTGTAGCTGGTGTCCTCTGTGAACCTCTAGATCCCTTATACACTTTGCTTGCTGGGTTGGAAAAACATTCATACTCCCGGTGGCCTTCCTTCTTGCAATAGCGGCACTCCACCATCCTGCCCGTGCAGTCTACTCCTGGGTGATCATTTCCACAGCGCTTACAGTAGTAGTGGCGCTGGGTTGGCTTATTGCCTATTGTTTATACAACATGGTTTAGTAAAGGTATATCTAATAAATATTTGGTTAAGTGAGAGATGGGTATCCTTACCCTTAGGTGGTGCCGATCTAAGTGGCTTAGCATCAATAGCTGGGCCGGTCAGACGAGGGACCTGCTCCTTCGTCTTCTGACCGTGGAAGTCCTTCCGCCCCTGCTTCTTATCAAAGAGTTTCCTACTGCAGGTTTTAGGGTTAGTGACCAAAACTAAGTGTAGGTAATAATGGAAACTCATTCTCAATCAAAGGTTCCTTACTTTCCCTTCCTGTTGTAACCGCCAGAGGTTGCTCCCCCATCTTCTCATTCAGGATTCTTCCTCTTCTTTCTCTGGGCTTCCTCCCTGGACTGAAGCATTAATTCTGTTGCTGATGCTGCGTCATAGCACTCTTGGATAGTAGTGAAACGTATTGCTCCCATGGCGCCCTGGATGCGAAATTGCAAACCTCCCCTAAACTTTTGAATCTTCACGGTGTCGGAGTAGTCGACCCCTGGGATGTAGTCCAACAAACTGATGAACCGTGCGTAGTATTGGTCAACTATTTGACTCCCCTGGATTAGGGTCTCGAACTCTTGCCTTTTTCTCTACTTAAGGTGTTCGGGGTAGTACTTCTCCCGCAACACTTCTACAAACGCTGTCCATCCAAAGTCCGGTGTAGCTCTATGGTGGCCCTCCACAGACGGCCACCAAATATCAGCTGCGTCCTTCAGGTTGTACGCGGCGATGTCGACCTTCTGGTCTTCGGGTGCTCTACAATGAATTTTTTTCCTCCAATGCGGCGGGGTCTGGGCCCCTGAGTATGTTGGTACTCTAGCGTCTGCAACGCTCTTCAACCAGTTGGTTTCCCTTGGCTGCGGCGGGTGGGGTATGGCTCCCGCAAATGAGCTCCTAGCTGCTGCGCGAAGGCGAAGGTTGCCATGGCCTCTGCTTGGCCTGGTATCGCCGGAACATCTGCCGGTGTCTCGCCACCGCGTCCACTGCTGCCTCCACGTGGTCTTCCTCTTGTCGACATCTATAGTATAGTATACTATTATTACTACTCGGTATTACACCGTCTTACATACACAATCACAAATATATAAGGAAGCTAACAACTAGTAATAAATATTCCTAGAATTTTCTTTCTAAGTCACGAATCCTCACAGACGTTTCCCGTACCCCAATATTCCTATGCTCACTGTTCTTGACTTAGTATCCTTCATCAGAGCGTAACTACGCTCTGATACCACTTTTTGTAACACCCCTAATTCTAAACCTGTAATAATAGCGCAAGTCGTAGCATAATAAATAACGTTCGCAACGGAAAATAAAACTATCTATCCTTGGTGTTACACGCCGTTACTCACCCTTGTGAGTAACAAGGCATCCTTACTCCTTCCAACAACTTCGACTCCTCACGCTGTGATGAACAGATACTGTGCACTCTTAATATTACAAACCAAATCCAAACTAAATGAGCAACTAACCGAATACACAAACTCCTTAATACAATATAATACTAAAACTTAAAAGTGTTTCTTGAGAACACACCAGCTACCCTGTAACCCGCACTCTGGCTTGTGTCTTCCTCAGTAACCTGAAATGGTTTTCCCATTGAAGGGCTCAGCAATCGAAATGCTGGTATGCTAAATGTAGTCCTAGGTCATCTAGATTCCTTAAGTCGTTTTAGCCATCTTGATATTAGATTCTTTACATGATATACCGGTTTACCATATAATAATAATAATTGTAATGCTAAACAAACACATAACAGTTCACCTGCAAATCTCATCATACAACAGTAAACAACAGCCAATATACAAACACCGATAATCCATAACAGTGATCAACAAGATACGCGTATTAATTAACTGTACTTGTTAGTTGGCCACCTGGCCCTTATCCTTTAAACCAATCACTTAACCTTTTCCAATTAAATTCCACCTCAGGCGTCATGTTAAGACAACCCTTAATAACTTATTAATGGACAGTAGTCCCCTGGGTTCCATAGCAACCGTTACCAGCTGACCTTATGGCCCTGGATAATTATATGACCGATCCGGTCGAACGTGTGCACCAACGGTAGTGCCCTCCGCCATCGTCGAATGTGGACAATGGATTCCCTTGAGTGACTCCCCATAGAAGTCCCTCGTAGTGATCACGATGCGCAACCAGAAAGTCGAAACAGTCTGGATTCCTCTCTTTATAAGTTGGCCCTTTAGTTAGTGATACAATAACCAATCCTTGAGTTAAGACTATAACAGTTGACTATCAGTTTGGTTCAATAATACCTAAAGGTCAGTTAGTCTTGTTCCAGTTTAGATGTATAAACTTCCAGTCATAAGACGTTCACGTAAAAATAGAACGCAACAGTGTTGAGCAATACAGTACACAATATCAGATACATAAATCACAGATATCGCTCTTAACAATTAAAACACAACGTCTGGACCTCAGGAAAATCCTTAGGACATTCAGACCACACAATTAACATACCGTTCACCGTGTAACTTGCTAGCTTGACAAATTCACGTTCAGTAATTCCTCCCGTACGCTGTTATATATACATGCAATACCGGCTAACATTAATACAACTATTCACTAAGTATTACAGTATTGTCACTACAGAGCTAACACTCGTAGTATACTAATTCCGTATGTTCTTTATCTTCCCCTGCAATTTTACAGTGGTTCGAGGTAGTTTTACAGGTCATTATTTTATGTAACAACACATGTGATAATGAATTTCTACCTTGTAGTATATTTCTATCTCATTAATCAAATACCCATAATTATTTCCACTTATTCCATATATCAATATGATTTGGTTATTTTTATTATAACCATAATTATTTAATAAACCTCATATTATACTCCATAATATACCATAATACATTATATTACTTAGTTTCAATTCCTTTCTTTATTATACTACAAAACCAACCATATATTTTCGGTAATTACTTAATGAAACACATAACTTTTATAAATTGCTAATTAACCACTAAACTTTCGGTATTTACAAATATATATGCTAACTTTTATGAATTACAATTAAATCCCTTAAACTTTCGGTTTCCACTTATATTTTCCTATATTTACAATTTAACCCCAAAACTTTATATAAGTTACATATTAACTTATAAACCATAGTTTTAATATTTAATTTCTTTAAATACCGAGACAACCCATATCTTTCTTCAATTTATATATCCGCCCCATATCAAATTCTGTTTTCATATATACTTTCATAAATTACATATTCACCCCATAACTTTTATAAACTTAATATTTTATGTCATAAATCATTTTAACCCAAAGTTTTGGTCAACACTTTGACCAAGACTTAATTTCATAATTAATACTTTAATATACACAGAAAATCAATTGTAATTCGGTTATAACTCTAAACTTCCAATAATTACAAAATAGCCCCATAACTTTATAAAATGTCATTTTAACACTTAAACACTTATTAAATTCACCAAAATTCATAATATTAATTCATACCTTATATTATATCATAAATATACCAAATCACCCCTTAACTCTCGGCAAATATTATTAGTACTCTATACTTTTCAAAATTTACATTTTAGCCACATAACTTTATATACTAGCCATTTATATACTTGTACCTATTTTTAATATTCCCAAAATTTATAATATAAGCTAATACACTTATATACTTCAAAAATCACCAAATAAAACATTTCATTCTGGCTTTAATATATTTTACCATATAGTTTTAAAACTTGATTTAAACTTTATAATATGTACATATAAATGTATATAAGCCATATAACACTTCTAAAATTATGTTAATGACTTAGAATGATTATAAACTCAAAATAGAACATTTTGTCCCTAGAAAATTCGGTTTAAACATATATGTATCCTAATTAATTTTTTTGTGACACAAATTTATACCTTAAGGTAATAATCTTACCTTATATGTTATAAATTATTTTCTTGACATTATAACCCAATATTTTCGGCCTAAATATTACTAAGGCTTATACATAATTTTGATGAAGAACTTTCGGCCTCCTTGTATATATTTAGGAGATCCATTTGTTATACTTCTAACAAGGATTTATAAATAAGATTTGGAGTAGTTTTACAAGAGTTTACCTTAATTATTTTTCAAGGAATTTTTGGTACACCTTGGGATGAATGTAGATCTAAATTTCCTTCATGAAATGATGAAGAGAATATAGGTTTAGAAGCTTGTAATTTCGGTAATGGCTTAAGGAACTTACTTAGGATTTTCAACATGAAAATATACCTTAACTTGATCTTGTTGTTCCTTGTGTTGTTGTTGAATCAAGGTGACTCCTTGGAACCCTTAAGCTTGGCGAAAATAGCAAGGGTTGCTAGGATGATTTCTTGCTTCAAGACTTAGTAGATTTAACTAGGAAAATTACATAGAAATGGTGTTAGAACTTAGAACACCATTAATGGAGCTTTGAAGCTCTAAGGAATAAACTAGAAAATGAAGAAGAAAAGAGAGAGTTGAAGGACTTACACAATCGGCTGAATGGGGCAAATGAGCATAGACACTGACGTAGGAAAATAAGGGAAGGCAAAGGGTGAATTTTCTTTTGACAAAAATAATGTCAAAATTGTCTAACTTTACCTTAGTTTATTGTTTGTTGTTTGGCTCCATAATATGTCCATATTATTGCTTGCTTTTGGCCACATGACAAGGAAGAAAAGAATGGCTTGTTTGATAATTGAAACAAGAAGACAAAGGCAAGGTAGGTAGGTGTTTTCTTTTGAATTTTCTAAGTAGAATACCATGTCAATGTTGTCTTCTTTCCTTGTCATTTACAGTAATATATGTGTAAGTAGGCAATTGATTTCTTTGTCTTTTGAAACATGAGAACATGCTAGGTTGGTAGATGTCTTATTTGATTAATTATAGAGCAATCAAACTTACTTTTTCCCTTCTTGAAATCGGACACTATAGGCTAGACAAGGCCATTTGATTTTTGTTTATATTGAACATAGGCATGTGCATTGTTAGGTGGCTGATTTATTTGACTAAGTAGACAACAATCAATCCCCCTTCCTCCTGTATGAAATCGGCAGCCTTAAGGCTAGGGAATGGGCTGTTCAATTATCATGAATTAAACTAGTACAACATGTGGTAAAGTAGATCTAGTTTTGTTCTTTTGTGTATTTAATTTCCATGACTTTTTCCCTAACTTATTCCTTGTTGTTTTCTTGCAGGAAATCGGTGATGGAGTGCCTCATTTGGTTGAGATTATTTGACATTATAACATATGGCACATGGGAGATGAGTCACCATTCCATAAGTCAATTACATTAAAACTAGTCAAAAATCACCTAAAATGGCGCCTAACATAATGACCACATGGGACTGATTTTTAATTTGATTCCTGTCACACTATATTGTATTAAAACCATATTATAACATGTTATAAGTCACAATATTTAATTGGAACATTTATACTAAGGTAAAAGATGAAAGTTCTAAGGTAAAAATGCTGATTTATGGTACCTTTTTTATCATACAATCGGCCCTGTTTGTGATATGAGTTTAGCACTGGCTTAAATTTATTTAGATGGTCAATTTATCCCCTTTTAATATTATCAACTCGTGGATCCTCAAAAACGTCAAGGCAATTGCGTAGAACGCGTTTTTGTGACACCCGAAGGTGTGTTTTTGTGCTCTAAGGATTTTCTGGAAAATAAGTAGTTTCTATGAGTTCCAAGTGTTTATAAACATTTTTTATTGTCAATAATGATATATTAAGGTGTTACATTGAGTTATATGGGGTTATATCAACTCAAGACACAATTTCCGGGTTACCGGGACACTCCCGGGGCAAAATAGGAGCGTTAAGAAATTCCCCGAGGATCCTGTTGAATTTTGGAAAAGTAGCTCGAGGGCTCTCTTTCGAATGTTGAATAGTTATGTTAGGAACTCTAATAATGAATTATATAGGAGTTTGTGCCACCTCGGCACTTCTCCAGGGCATTCTCGGGGGTTTATGGGGCCCCCATCGGGAATCTCCGAGTGCTTTGCGTTTAATTGAAATTCTACCGTGAGGACTTCATCTTAAATGTTTAGTAAAGTGTTATGGTGCATTTTGAATGAAGTTTAATGCTTTACTTCATCCTATATAGTATTTCCGGTACTTTCGGGACTTTCGGGCCCTTAAGGTTACTCCCGAGCATTTTGTATTCTTACTAAGTTTTAGATGAGGTCCTGTATTCTAAAGGTCAAATAATGATCCTTGATTATCTACATATGAGGTTTATAGCTTATAACTTGGTTAGCTTAAGGTCGGGCTTTAATGCTCGTTTTTGACCTTAAGGAGTTTAGGTGCGTTTTAACGCCTAAGTGTTTATATACTTTCTTAGGGTTTAATAATCCCCTAAATAATACTTATTTACCATTATTTAATTATTTAAATGCTAGGGGTATTTCACCAAAGGTTCAAACATGATCTTAAGGTCAAAAATGACATTTTCATGCACTAAGGGTAAATTTGTGATTTTGACTGGAGTTAAACTTGGATTTACCCAGATTTTACGAAGTTACTGCCATGACCCTTAACAATGTTTATAAGTCAACCCTGAGTCAAAATTACCAACATACCCTTGTGGCTCAATTTAAGGAAAAGGACACTATGGGACACACCCCAGCCCTTAAAACCACTTACTTATTGGTCTACTCCCATTTTTACCTCAGAAATGACCAAATTGTGATTTACGGTCTTAAAGCGCAGAAATATAATTTTGGGGTATTTCAGAAGCAAGAGGCTCTGATGCTGGGTTGGAGCCACTAGGAAAAATGATCGGTTTTTCCCTAATTGCTTGAGGATGGGCGGCTCTCATGCAGTTAGGTGTTTTTGGAAGCAAAAGCGTCAAGTTGTGCCCCTTTTGATTACTATCTTCAGATTGTGTTGTTACGTTAATATGATGTTTAAATATTTTATTTTGATGTATCTTTTTATGGTTACAGTGTTTACTTGTTCCATTGGTTTGCTCTAAATGCAGGTTTATTTACCTTCTTTGATAAAGGTTCCACTATGTTGTGCAAAATAGTAATGAAATTATCTTGCTAACTAATGGACAGTTAACTCAGTCGAAGCAGTACAACAAGTGATGTGTCCACAGAGAATTTGCAACTATCTAGCCAATCATCAATTTAGCAAATGTGCATAAATATATACAAAATTGCATAATTGTAAATTATTTTAGGGGTTTTGTTGTTTGGGTTGATAAAAAGAGAAATAAAGGAAATCAATAAAACTAAACTAACTAAACTATGATAGATGTAGCTTGAGATGGATCTTTGCACCCATCCCCGTTACAACCAATTGTCAACTCTTGAACTTATAGCTAAACAACGGGAACACTTAATTAATAGCAACCTAACCTAGGCCTACTAATCCTAACCTACTTAACCGAGATTTCTCAATCATCTAAGCCCCGGGTCAATCAATAGCACTACACTCAAGTTCCCCTAAGTTGCAATGTAGTCTAATCTCAAAATCATCAAAATTTGAGTACATTGTTTAGTTCCCAATTGTGTAGGTTTCTATCTTAGAGTCATATGTTGATAGAATCCCACATAAGTGCTAGACTAATCGACAACCTAGAATCCATCTCAAGGCCTAATATCGACAGATTCAGAGCAACCAACCATATCCAACGCATAGATACCAAATTAGGTAAAACCTTGAACAAATCTCTAAATCATGATAAACAAGTTTAAGAGTCATAAATATCCAATGATCATCTTCATTAAGCACAAGGACTAAAATAAAGCATAAAACAAGTTCAAGATACAACAATGAAGATTTTAAGGGATTTGGAGAGAAATCCTCACCCCAAGCTACAAGAGAGTCTACTCAACCATTAGAGAGGAAAGGTAGGAGAAAGAGTAAGAGATAACCATTAATAGAGCTTGGGGGCTTCAGTGGAGGGTGGAGTCTTCCTCCTCTTCCTTATCGTCTTCTCTCTTCTATTTTTTTCTTCTTGGCGTCGCCACTCGTTTTGGTTCCAGCCCTCTCTCTCCCCTCTCTTCTTTAGCTTTTAAAAATGGGAATTTGGGCAAATTTTTGGTCCGACCGACCCACTAAGGTGGTCGGAACCTGAGAGCAAAATTCATCCCGACCGCCCCACTAGGAGCACCCAACCGACCCACTAGGGCGGTCGAAACCCGATAGTGAATTTTGGCCAGAATTTAAGCCTGACCAACTGATGGGATCGGGTGCTGACCGAGTAGGTCTGAGGTGTTAGTCTCAGACCAACTCTACTCGAAGAATAAATGTATGCATAAAATAATAATGCGGAAGCTTTTGTTTTAAACTTAACAAGATAGGATTCTGCTTGTATTGAAATTCAATGTGAATTACAACCTAGCTTCCTATCTTGGGATTCGACAGAAGTATTCTGTCTCATCCAACACTCGCTCTACTCTGGGCTTTGATCAATGTGTAACAAGGAGTAAAGGGGAGTGTTCTATGTGTGCTCTTTAGGTAATAAATACCTAAGCTAATTGACAATATCTCACTAAGATCTCTCAAAAATATTTCTCTCTCAAAGCGGTGTTTCTCTCTCTCAGAATGATCTAGAATGCACACCGAAACTAATTACAATCCTTTGTTTATATACTTGCTAAACGGTTTCCTAAATCTTCGGTATTGTCTTCACGTAGCGGCTGCTTGACTTGGATGCGCAAGTATCAGAGTTATTTGTTGCTCCACGTTCTCACGTTGTGCACGCTTCCACGCATTTGAGATTTTCACAGCCACTCGGTAGTGTCGCGCCCTGGTTAATCAGAGACAAGTGAACAGGTCCTGCTGCAGAGGTACTCGAGCTGGTGAGTTACGACGCCAAGTCTTTCTGCAGAGCTACTTTGACTGAGGAGGCAATCATCTGCAAAACTAAGTCTCCAACAAAATTCCCCCTTTTTGCTGATGATGGCAAACTCAGTGTATCCGGTGTAGACTTTGTACTTTTTAATGAATATACCTGCAAAAAGAACAGACATCAAGGCAGAGCAACTATCTCGGGAGAACAACTCACTGTTTGTTCCCCCTTAAACAAATATTCCCCCTTAAGCTAATGCAGTTGATAAGAGCAGATAAAAACTATAGTACGAAACTACTTCAAATACTACTTAACAGAAATAGACCCAATCTGAAACAAGATGAGGCCTTCAGAGGCACTCAGCATCCACACATAGTTACCCGCATAAACCAGCCGCGGGATACACCGCTTCCCCCGTTTGCCAACATCAAGGGAAACGCATTAATAGTACCCAAAAACACATAATCCAAAAAGTCATTAAAACAATCCACCAGCACAATTCAAGAGTATTCAAAAAATTGTCAACCTAGGAGTTAGAGGGGGTGGGGTAAAGGGTTAGTCATCTCCTCGATCCATTCCAGTGTCCGCATCCCGTGCTCCATCTTTCCCCAAATCCTCAGCATCTTCCATCGCTTTCGCTGCTGTCAGGGTTTCAGCAAAAGTCTCCCTGAACTCCTCCTCCAGCTTCTGGACTCCTCCTGCAAATATATTCATCGTCTGCTTGTGGTTGTTGTTGAGGACGTCGATGAGCATATCTATCTTTGTTGATAGAGTGGAGAGGTTGTTCTCAATCGCAGTGACGCGTTCAGAGAGAGATGTTGTGTCAGGAGGGGATGTTGTTTTGGAGGGGCTTGCTTTTTGGATGGAGGATTTGGCTTAGAGACAGACTTGTTCTGGAAGGATGGTGTTTTATTGTACAGTATCTGACCAAGAATGTCGGTTTCTGTGATACGACTGGCTTTGGATGGATCGAGGTTGATTTCACAGTGGGTGAGGATTTTTGGGAGCCAAAAGACATACCCTAGAGAGTGTGGGGGTGAGGAGATGGTTGAGGCTATGTGATTGAGGATGAGCTTTGGGAGGTTTATTTTTTGGTGATGAATGAGGCAGTACATAATCGCACGATCAAGTGGGCGGACAAACTGATTTCCTTCATTTCTAGGTACCAAGTTTTTGATCACCAAGGTATGAAGCATTTGGTGTGTATTTGACAGAGCGGGTCGGTCTAAAGAGTGACCAACTCTGCTATTGGGTAAAAAGAAATCATAAACTTCTTTAGCAGTTATGAACCCTAGATCATGAAATCCAGCCCTATCATAGAACTCTAGTCCGCTAGTTGGAATTGCTAGATGAGTTGCAATGGAGTTGGAATCAAGGATGATAGCTTTTTCATGTACCTCAGTCATTATTTTGCCTTTGCGAATGACGTAATTTTGGTAGAACTGGTAGGCCTCATTTTCATGGTAGGTCTGAATGTCGTGGAACAAGTGTATCCAGTTTTGAAAGCGGAGCATCTCCTCGAGCATGTCGAACTCCATTGAGTGGAGCCACACCAGGTCGAGTAGCTTTCCTTTCACCAAGTTGCGGGACTCGGCTGAATCATCGGGTGGTAGGGAGTAAACTACAGAATGAGTATCGATCAGGCCTAGCCTGGGAGCAGGTGTTGTGGGACAGACTCAGAGCGAGGACGGAGTCGCTTTCTAGTAGAAGTTGTTGCTGTGTCGGAGTCCGCTTGAGCTGATGAGTTGGTGGTGTTACGCGGCTTTTCATCAGGCTGAGATGCCGTGACGACTGGGGATGGTGCAGAGACAGGAACTTCAGGAGTGGGTTTCGAAGATGACGGTGGGCACTTAGCCCTTGATCTTAGGGTTCGAGTAGCTGGAGGTCAGGGAACATTGGATTTGGAACGACAGGTTTTCTTTAGGGGAGGTGAGTTTTCAGGAGCAGTAGGTTGGATTTCGAGGTCGTGTACCTCTGTAGGTTCTTTGGCAGGGGAGGTGAGTTTCGGGTTTGGATTTTCTTGATAAGAGGGTGGAATGGAGCCGAACTGGATGTGTGACGGAGATTTGGTTATTGTGTCTGGGGTGGGGATGATTGTGGTGGTAGGTGGTGACGTTTCTTTGGTGGGAGAAGGTGTGTTTTCCGATGGTGGGACTCCGTGGTGTTGACGATGAGGGTGTTGTCAGTTGAGACGTTGCGTAAGGGGGTGGTAATTGGGTGGGTGTCGATTGACATGGCGGGGGCGACGGCGGTGGAGTCGGAGGTGGAGGTGGGTGTTTGTTTGGCTTGGAGAATGGTGAGTTTGTTGATCAGGGCTTGGAGAAGCTGTGGATCATTGGGTAATTCGGCATCGGAAAACATGGAGGTTTGCTTAGGGTTAGGGTTTGAAGCCATGGCAATGTTTGGTTGAGAGTAGTAACAGGGATTGTAGAAGGTGAAGAGAGATAGAGAAGTTGGGATAGGGAAGAGAGAAAAGAAAAACTGACGTCGGGGATATAGGCGGACGTAGTGTGTCAGGGTAGGTGTGGGCTGATTGGGTGAGAGAGGGTGTTGCAGATTATAGGGCGAAGATTTCGCATGTTGTTTTTCATAAGGGAAAAACTCTTGTTTTTGTTGCGCGGTGTGTTTTGTTTATAAGACAGACGGACTATGTCTTCAGATGTATTTATGCATTTCACCCAAACATTGAAAAAACAGGAGAAAGAGATACAACCTTAGCTAAGTCATACGGGTCATACCTAGTTGTGAGCGCAGAGCTTCAAAAGGACCTCGTTGCAACGGTTTAGTGAATATGTCTGCAAGTTGATCTGAAGTAGGAACGTATTCTAGTTGTATCAGCCCTTTTTCAATGCAATCTCTTAAGAAGTGGTGACGAATCTCAATGTGCTTTGTCCTGGAATGATGAACAGGATTTTTAGATAAATCAATAGCACTATTGTTGTCACAGAAAATTGTAGTACAAGTAGGAGGAATGAGATAATCCTGTAGTTGTTGTTGTATCCAGAGTATTTATGCACAGCAAGCAGCTGCGGAGACATATTCAGCCTCAGCAGATGACAAGGCTACCTTGTTTTTCTTCTTTGAACTCCAGGTGATGAGTGTCCAAATGAGCATGTTTTAGGGGTGTATTTCATGTTTAATCAACACTTTTCATGCTCATTTCTCCACTCTAGCTTCTTTTCCTCTAGTTTTGTGTTTCATTGGTGTTTTACACATTTATTGTTTAAACAGGAGGAGTAACATATCTAGGAGTAAAGTAGACGAAGAGAGGAACGCGTGGGCACAAACGGATCCAAAATCGGAGTTGAAACGAAGAAGATACAGCGTTTTGAAGTTAGCCTGACTCCGACCGACCTTAGGACCGACCTTGCAAGGTCGGTCGGGTCCAAATTTTGCCCAAATTTGCGTTTTTGCAAGCTACTGGAATCGACCGACCTTAGGACCGACCTTGCAAGGTCGGTCGAACTTAAAAACGCGCCCGAAATTGTTACTGACTCCGACCGACCCTAGGACCGACCTTGTAAGGTCGGTCGGTCGTAAAATTTGCCCAGAAATCAGATTTTAAAAGGAGAAAAGAGAGGAGAGAGAGGGGATTCCACCCAGAACAGAGAAACGACGGAAAAACAGAGAAAAAGAGGGAGAAGAGAAGAAAGGGAAGGAAGAAGAAGAAGAGAAGAAGAAGGAAGAAGACTCACCTCCATTGAAGCTCTTCCTCAATCTCCCATGGCTATTTCTTCTCACTTCTCTCTCTTTTGTGCTTTAATGGTTGTGTAGTTTCCTTGTAGCTTGGGATGGGGATTTTGCCCCAAAATCCCTAAAACCTCCATTGTTGAATCTTGAACTTATTTTTATGCTTTATTTTAGTCTTTGAGCTTAATGAAGATGATTATTGGGTATTTATGATTCTTAAACTTGTTGCCCATGATTTGAGGATTAGTTTAGGGTTTTACCCAAATTATCAATTATATGTTAAATTGGTTGGTTTGGCCTACCGATTAGTTTAGCATTATTGTGGGATTCTATCAAAATGGTATTCAGAGATAGAAACCTAAACTGTTAGAGACTAAAACGGTGTACTCTGATTTCGATGATTTTGAGATTAGACTACATTGCAACTTTAGTGGAACTTGAGCTTAGTGCTATCGATTGACCCGGGGCTTAGCTGAATGAGAAGTCTTGATTAAATTGGTTAGGATTAGTAGGCCTAGATTAGGTTGCTAATTAATTAAGCGTTCCCGTGGTTAGCTATGAGTTCGAGGTTCGATAATCGGTAGTAAGGGGAGGACGGGCGCAAATATCCATCCCGGGCTACACCTATACTAGATAGTTAGTTTAGTGTTTATTGATTTTCTTTATTTCTCCAATTACTACCCAAAACCCAAAACCCATAATTTACATTTATGCACTTTTGTATATATCCTCTTGCACATTTACTAAGCTTATAATTAGCTAGATAGTTACGAAGTCCCTGTGGATACGACCTTATTGTACTACAATGATTGGGTTCACTGCCCATAGTTAGCAAGATAGTTTCAACATTGTTTTGCACAACACCAGACGACAAGACAAAGTCCCAAAAATTATGCGGTGCCAGACGTGCTTTTCCTGTCTAATAAGGAGCTTGCAAAATCAGAATCGCTGTAACCCATTAGAGTAAAATCAGGAGTACTTGGGTACCAGAGGTACATGTCCTGGGTGTTTTTCAAATAGCGAAAGATTCGCTTTACGCTTTGTAGGTGTGATTCTTTTGGGTTTGCCTGAAATCTTGCACAGAGACATACAGCATAGAGAATGTCAGGCCTACTTGCTGTGAAATAAAGGAGAGAACCTATCATACCTCGGTATAGTGTAGCATCAACGGAAATTCCTTTTTCATCCAGATGTAGTTTCTCTGTTGCGGACATTGGAGTAGGTGTGGCTTTCGAATCCTGCATCTTGTATTTGAGTAGAAGCTCGTGAATGTATTTTTGTTGATAAATTTGAGTCCCGTTCTCTTGCTGAATGATTTGAAGACCTAAAAAGAATTTTAATTCTCCAAGAGCACTCATTTCAAACTCTTTACTCATTAGATCAGAAAAGAATGAGCATAATTCAGGAATAGTGGATCCATAAATTATATCATCCACGTAGATCTGGACAATGAGTATGTCTTCACCTTTGGTGAGAGTAAAAAGAGTTTTGTCCGCCTTACCTCGGATGAATCCATGAGACAATAAGTAAGATGAGAGACGCTCATACCATGCCCGAGGTGCCTGCTTCAGGCCATATAACGCTTTGTCTAACTTGTAGACATACTCCGGGTGGTGTGGGTCTTCGAACCCCGGTGGTTGAGCAACATAAACATCTCTGTCAATGTATCCATGTAAAAATGCAGTTTTTACATCCATTTGGTAGAGCTTCATACCTCGATGAGCCGCGTAGGCCACGAGTATTCGAATTGCCTCAATTCGAGCTACTGGAGCATAAGTCTCATCGTAATCAATTCCTTCAGCTTGGACGTATCCTTGAACTACGAGTCTAGCTTTGTTGCGAGAGATATTTCCTTGATCATCTAACTTGTTGCGAAACACCCACTTGGTACCAATTGGTTTATGGTTGGTTGGACAGGGAACAAGTCGCCAGACGGAATGTCGATGCAGAGAATGTAGTTCTTCTTGCATGGCGAGTATCCAGTCATGGTCTGTAGAGCTTGTTGACATTCTTAGGTTCGATTGTGGATAGGAAGGCATTAAAGGCACAGAGATTTTGATGAATCTCACTGCGTGTTTGAACACCTTTAGAGGGATCACTTAGGATTTGAGTGATTGGATGAGCAGAGGCTTGTTGGAATTTTCTTGCGGAGGTTGATGGAAGACTAGTGGGGGGATCTGGTGTTTGGTGATTGTGAGGTATGGTTGTAGTTGTGGGTTGTGGAGGAGGTTGTAGGTCATTTGTGGGGGTAGGTGAGGCATCTTTGAATGAGTCATCAGGGTCATTGTCGTTGTCGGAGGATGAGTCTGTCGGAAGAGGTGTTGGATGGAGGGATGGTAGACTACTGGAATTTCAATATGTGAAGTATCTGAGGCATCTTCATGAGGTTCATGTGGATTGTGCTCGTAGTCACTGGAGTTAGAAAGTTCTTCAAAACGACGTGAGGACTTTCTTTAGGACACGATGTTCGTTTGTTGAGTATTCTATAGGCTCGACTATGGGAGTATATCCAGGAAGATTCCTTCATCACTTTTAGATGCAAACTTGAGTAGATTGTCTTTTCCATTATTGTGTATGAAACACTTGCATCCAAAGTGTGTTGATGAGATTACTACGAGGAGGACGACCTTTGAAAATTTCATATTGGGTTTTGCCGATGAAGGGATGAATTGACGCTCGATTCAAAATGTATGTGGCAGTGTTGATAGCTTCTGGTCAGTATGAAGCTAGGAGGTTACTGTCAATGAGCATTGTTCTTTCCATTTCTACCAAGGTGCGATATTTTCGTTCTACTACTCCGTTTTGTTGTGGAGTACGAGCAGCTGATGTTTGATGCATGATTCCCTTTGTCCTGCAAAATTCTGAAAACTGGATATTGCAAAATTCTGTACCGTTGTCAGAACGAATTGTCTTGATAGTAGTGGACAGTTTGTTAGTAATCATTTTGAACAGGGTTTCGAATTCAGAAAATGTCTCCGATTTGTTCTTAAGAAAGAGTACCCATGTCAAGCGCGAGTAGTCATCGACGATGACTAGAGCGTACTTCTTACCACTCTTGCTTTGAGCACGCATTGGTCCACATAGATCCATGTGCAGCATGTCCAGCGGAGATGTTGTAGACAACTCTGTTTTTCCTGGAAAGCTTGCTCTCGAATGTTTCCCTTGTACGCACGCAGGATAGAGGGTGTCGGTCTGGAAGAAGTTTGTCTGAGGAAGTCTACTACAAGATTTCTGTTTTTGATTTTGTTGAGGAGTTTGCCGTGTGCATGACCTAAACGAAAGTGCCATAAGGAGATATTTTTGTCCTGTACACTGAGACAGAGAGTGCCATCTAGGTTAGGGTTTTCAAGAGATAACTTGTAAAGATTGTTCACCCTTACACCAGTGGCTTTTAGAAGACCTGTTTGCTCATCAAAGATTTTGCAGTCAGAGGCCGAAAAGAGAACAACGTTAGAGAGATCACATATTTGAGAGATACTTAGAAGGCTGTGTCCAAGACCATCTACTAAATTAACATTTTCTATCTTAAAAACGGAGGGATTACCAACGGTTCCAATACCAATGATTTCACCATGAGCGTTGTCGCCGAAAGTTACCTTTCCCCCTTGGTGTTGAGAGAGAGTCGTGAACTTTTCAGGGTCTCCTGTCATATGTCGTGAGCATCCACTATCTAGAAACCTAGAGTCATTGTCCACGGTCTCTCCCTACAAAACAATAAGAAGTTAGACTTGGGAACCCAGGTGAACTTGGGTTCCCTCTTTGAAGCAAAGAGCTGTGAAGATGTCGTGCTTTAGACAGAGTATGTAAACGTTGCATATTGAAGGATAAATCTCTGCCAAGCTTATGACACGATGAGTGAATGTGCCCGTCGTAGCCACAGTAACCACAAATTAATAGAGAGGGTAGGTGAACGTACTTCTTTTGCCAAAGAAATTTGTTTCAAAATTTTTCTTTTTGGAATTTTCTTCGTTGAAGATCGTTTGGTTTTGAAGCCATTTTGGGCAGATTGATTTTGCCTTTGTTTTTCAGCCAGTGAGGAGGATTCGATGATGAGACCGATTCCATCTGTGCCTTTTTAAGAGCGATTTTCAGGGAATCGACCTCCTTCTCGAGCCTTATCGAGTTTTTGAACCTGCCTGTCATTGATTCTCGGAGTTTGTTTTCAGACTTGTGGTCTTTGCATGGCAGCAAACCTCAACGAACAAAGGTAATTGGTTTGAAGAATTTTTGAGGAATTTTGGAACGATTTTTCTGTAGGGGCGTAACTTGGGTTCTTAAAGAATCTATGAGATTGTGAGCATCTCTTAACTCACTTTCAAGTTTTCGGCCCTTTCTTCAGATTTTTGCAATTTGAACCGGTCGTTATTGACATGACCCTTTAACACATGAATTTCTTCGTAAAGGGAGGCTATCCTTTCTTGTTCTTCAGTTAATTCAAATTCAGGATGATTAGGGTCTATGTAGTAAGTGGATAAATCTAAAGAAGGAATAGCACACGAGTCAGAAAATATTCAGTTACCTCTGAAGAAGAACTCTTGCATGCCTGACCTTTGTGGGCCATGAGGCAGATTAAGCTGGATGTTTCCAATCTCAGGTTCTTCCGAGTCAGAGTCTCCCCATGCTGAATTTACCATCAGTGATGATTGCTCACGATCATCTTTTTTCTTGAGTGGACAGTTGTTGGCGTAGTGCCCCGGTTTCAGGCATTTGAAGCATACTCGGTCTCCAGTTCTAGTATTCCCTTGCTGATTACGGTTGTATGGTTGATATGGTCAATTTTGGTTTTGGCTAAACCTGTTTGGACTGTTTCTTTCTGATCGATCTCGCATGAATTTCTTAAAGTTCTTGACCAGCATGGCCATATCTTCGAGGTATTTGCTGATCCTTCCTCTATTATACCATCAATCAGAGTGTCTCGTAGCTGTTGGATTAAGTCTTGACTTGGAGAGGTAGTCTCATAATGGAACGACTCATTCTGGTGGGCTGGTATTTGACTGGACGTGGTCTTCACCTGCAAAGCTTGATTCATATTACAATAGGAGACAGTGTGGTTTGAGTGAGAAGCATTACCTCTGTTTTTATATTCATTTTGTATTTGTTGATGGACTGAAGATAGGACCCTAGGTCAGTCAAGGTCCATTTTTCTAGGCTTTTGGAAGCCTTCGTGGAGATAACACTCTCGGTCCATTCTTCACCCAGACTATCCAGAAATTTGTTGTTGATATTTTCGTTTGACTCTCCAATCTGCAGCTCTTCCATGGTAGCAGTGAGTTCAGTGAATCGTGCAAGCATGTCGCTGAGGGATTCTCCAGGCTTTCCACGAAGTTTTCGTATTCCATCTTCAGTTCTTGTATCTTTGATTTTCGAAGCTCAGTATTTCCTTCGTGAACAGCTTGAAGGTGATCCCAGATGTCTTTTGCTATCTTGATGTGATACACTCTTCTTCTTTTGGGTAGAGAGAGAGACTTGTGTAGATGACTCTTACGGCTTGGGCATTTAGCTCAAACATCTGCGCTCCTCAACCATATAGGAGCTTGGATCTTTCCCTTCAGGTACTGGGAAGTTTCCTTTGTCACTACCGTCCAGAGTTGTTGATTGAGTGACTGGAGGTGTGACTCCATCTCGTTTTTCCATATATTGTAGTTTGTGGAGGTTAGCTTTGGGTTCTCCACCTGCATTCTGTTGTTGTTGTTGGAATTTGAGATTTCCGCCATTTGAGAGATTTGTCAGCCAACACAGGCTCTGATACCACTTGATGGGATCGGGGTGCTGACCGAGTAGGTCTGAGGTGTTAGTCTCAGACCAACTCTGCTTGAAGAATAAAGTATGCAGAAAATAATAACGCGAAAGCTTTTTTTTAAACTTAACAAGATAGGATTCTGCTTGTATTGAAATCCAATGTGAATTACAACCGAGCTTCCTATCTTGGGATTCGACAGAAGTGTTTTGTCTCATCCAACACTCGCTCTACTCTCGGCTTTGATCAATGCGTAACAAGGAGTAAAGATGAGTGTTCTATGTGTGCTCTCTAGGTAATAAATACCTAAGCTAATTGACAATGAAATACCCCGACCTTAAATATGGCGATTAAATTATCCTAATAGGTATTTAAGAGCCTCTAGTAATGGTTAAAAAGTATTTGAAAGGAAAAATAATCCAAAAGAAATAAAGAAACGCTTTAAAGCGAAAAACGCTAAATAAGCGATAAATAACCATAGGAGGTGTGAGACCTCGGTTAGCGTATTATAAGGATTCTAAAGGCTTAATTAAGTCTAAATAAATATGAGGGAACAAATCCCGAAGAAAACGGATCCTCAAAATGGATTAAAGACACTAACGAACATTAAAGCGCGTTTTTCGAGGTAACCGGGAAAACGTGACTTTAAGCGGGTCAAATAGACTCGTAACAATTTTGGTCAACTAAATGATCATTAATAATATTAGGGAAGCTTTAGGACCAATAAAATCAATAAAACGAGAGATTAGTAAAAACTGTCAGAAACGGGAAGTTGTGGGGTAGAAACATAAATAACCAAGAGTTATGTGTCCACTTTGAAAAAAAAAAAAGTAAAAGTGTTATGTGTGTGTGTGTGTCCTATCGGACCCTCCCCTCACACTCCCCTCTATTTACAAAAGACAAAAATAATTAAGTAAACACTCACCTCACCTTTATTCTCTCTCTCCTACCCTCATTCCCTTCTTCACGTACAGCGCCTCCTTCCCCTCTCTGATTTTCCTTTCTTTCTTTCTCTGGTTGCTTCCCACCGAACAGCCATGGAAAATTAGAAACCCTCACAAAATACCACCTTCTCTCCTTTGTAACTCCCTCAAAACTCTTCCAAAAATTATAAAAAAAGTATACCATTGTCTTCCTCTCATCAAGAGCAACAATTCTCTCTTTTCAAAATCCAGAAAAGAGCATTTCGTTTTCATGGGTATACCCCATTTGGAGTTTCAAGACTACCATTAGAAGGCCCTCCTTCTCCTTGTTCTTGTAAGGTAAGAACATTCTCAAAAACCCCATCTTTTTCTAGCCTCAAAGGCAAAACGAAATTTGAGCTAAAACTCTTGTTTACTCCTGTGTTCTAGCCGATTTTTGCCTCATTGGTGGAGTTGGAATCTTGTTCTTGAACCACTCCAAGCTTTGTTTGCACCCTTGAGAGGTAAAGGAAATTCTAAACCCTAAACCTTACATTTAAACGTAAATAATGTTAGGGTTAGTTTTTGGTATTAAATTTGTGGGTATGTATGGGTTATGATATTAGATTTGTGAAGTACTGTAACCGGGGAGAAAGAGAGGAAGGAAGAAGAAGAAGGAAAGGAAGGAAAACAAAACAGAAGCAAGAACAAGGTAAGGATTCACCTCTGTTCAGCCGTGAGCAATGCGTGTGTGTGTATGTATAGGTATATTGTTTAACAAATGAAAACCTACTGTAACCGTATAAACAGATGAGCATAATGGTATTGATAACATTAGTTGTGTAGATAAGTTGAAATCTGTCAAAACATAAAGGAATGAGCTGCTGCTGTGAACGTGAGTGAACTGATGCATATATATACTTGTAAACTGTCAAATACGTATATACAAACTGATGCAGGTTGAAACTGATTTGATTTGTGAACAACTAGTGTGAGGATAATGCAAAGTTTTGGGGGAAGCTATGGCAAATTTTACCTAGAAACTATGTCACTTAGGAGCTGTTGGCATTGTAGAAGAAGAATGGAAAGGAATCAGAAGTAGCAGCAGCAACTCGGTAGAACTGCAACAGAAAGGAAAGAAATGAAATAGTGGAAATGGTGAGATAGCAGTAGGTTGGGGGAATTGAGTTTCGGTGACAGATTTAGGTGAGTTAGATGCTTGGATAAGTAGTTAAACATGTAATATTAAGATTGGAAACAATTAGGAATGGATTAGAGGAAGAAGAGAATGAAACAGAGCAAGAAAGAAAACGCAATTCGTAGCAGACCAGTGTTGGTCCGGGACCTAGGCCTTGTATTAAGTCCCGGACCAACCATCTAAAACTACCCGAGAGTTTCCCAAAACGCCTGGTCCGGGACTTACCCCATGTACAAGGTCCCGGACCATAACAAAAATCAATTCGAGAGTTCTGATCTGTGTTGGTCCGGGACTTAGGACCTGGACAAGGTCCCGGACCAACACCATAATTCACCCGAGAGGAATTTTAATGGGTTATGAGTTAAGGCATTGTTTGGGTATAGTTGTATAAGTTGCTTAGGACTTAAGTAATCATAAGTGAGAGTCATTAGGAGTATAAACAAGCTAGAATGAGAATGAGGAGTAAGTAAAGAATGGAAATGAAATTGTACAAGTAAGAATTAGTAAGTATGTAAAGTGGATGAACTAAGGCAATTTGAAGGGCCTAGGTAGTGTTTAAACATGTGGGATTACATGTAAGAAGATTGGGGAAACAATGGGTGAAGTTGGGAAAGAAAAATAAAATCTGTAGCAAGGTTCTGACTCCGTCCGACCCAGACGGTGAGTCGGACGTGGGTCGGACGGGGCTTGAGAAACGAAAACCAAACTTTCTGGAATGGTCCGACCCAGAGCCGTGAGTCGGACGTGGGTCGGACATGGCTTAAACAACGGACCAAAACCTTCTGGAATGGTCCGACCCAGAGAGTATGGGTCGGACGGAATGGTGCTGGGTCGGACAGGGTAATATTCTGGGGACGAACCTTACTGGAATGGTCCGACCCAGGGCTTGGGTCGGACGGTGGGTCGGACGGCCCTATACTTACAAAAAAAAAAACAGTAAGCTTATACCTAGTATATATACATATATATATATGTATACCCACCTATATATATGTATATACATGTGTATGTAAATTATGGACAAGTAATGGAAAGTAAGTAAAACAAAATATAAGTGTAAGGAATGTAAAGGCTTAGTGAATAAGAGTTAGTAAACACAAAAGTAGTTGAGTTAAGATTAATAATGGTAGATTAATTATTCGGTTGTATGTATATCATAGGATTTGAATTGTGAATACCGGAGGAACGTTGGGATACAAGTACAACGGTGAAAGGTATGATTTATTCATGCCCTGTATCCTAATCTGGTTACCCCGATTTGTGTGCTTATTTGATCACCTAATAAGATAAATGCATGAATCGGACTATATTGCACCTACTTGTGCTTGTTTACATTGTTCTTGATATTTGTCTTGAACAATAGTTTGTATAATTCATGAAACATATGAATGATGATGAAGTGTATCATACTTGTAGTGTACTTGTATATTGTAATGTAGTTGGATGTAAGTGTGTGTGGGTATTGTATTATTGTGGCTTGGATGTTGACTTGTACTAATTCCTAACTATCTAACTCCTAACTTAAGTGAGTAAATTGGAATGAGTACAAGTCCGATATAGCTTCGGCCACGCGTGAGGATGCGGAGTCACAAGAGGTTGGCTGCAATTCCTGACTCTTAAACTGGTCCGCGGCCCAAATCCCTTAAATGGGTAGCATCCCGGATTAGTGAGTCAAGTAAATCCCGGAGGTGGGACGGTGTAGTCCCCAGGGCCGGAGGTCCCGACGACTTAACTTGAGTAAGAGTAAGAGTAAGAGTAAGTAAGTATGGATCCGTAAGTATGTATGAGTATGTATGCGTATGTATGAAGTAACGAGTAAAAGAGTAATCTCCACCCGATTAACCCGGGTGGACCAATGAAGCTAACAAGAATTGTATAGTGGTATGTAATGAGTATGTGTATTTCGGAAGAAGGTAAGTATGTATTGGATGGTTTGTTGTATTCCTTGTATGTAATGTAGTGTATGTATGTATGTCTTGCGTAAGTATTGTTGTAGTGTGTATAAGAGCATGTATGCATGTATGTTTGAATGAAATCAACCGCATGTATTCGACCAAGTGGTCGGCGTACCCTCACTAGTACGCGGGGTATGCGGTTATCATGCTCGGCGAAAGCTGACCCCTGCGGGGACATTTTTTTAGTGTGCAGGTACCCGAAGCGAATGTGGTCAAGGCATGAGACCGGTGACTACATTGGATAGTAGTAGTAGAATGTAGAGGTGTATTGACTAGCACACCCCTTGTATTTAGGAAGTAATGTAGTAGTGAGGAATGGGTAGTAGATAGTCTCTTAGTGAGTATGTATGAACTGGAAGAGGTATTACACTTGTATAAGGAACCTAGTAAACTCGGTATGTAGATTATACTGTATTGTACTTGGAGTATTGTATTGAATGAAGACTGTAGTAGTATTTGGTAAACGGAGAATGTATTGTAGACTTGTAGTACTCGGGATTCCGGTCCATCAGACCGATGCTGTATGTAGAAGTAGTAGCCTTGTTAGTCACGTGGGTGACTAACGGCATTGTATCACCCAATGTATGTAAGTAGGCATCCGCTGCGTGTATCTGGTGAGTAAGGAGATTGGACGTTAATGACTGTATTAATAGTAAGGGTGTTACAAAAAGTGGTATCAGAGCGAAGTATCGCTCTGATGACTGGAAATACCGAGCTTAGGAATACCGAGTTAGGAATTAGAAGCTTAGGGCTAAGGGCTGAGTGTTAGCATTAGAGATATGCTAGTTAGGAACTACCGTGAGTACCGGATACCTACAATACCAGTCCCGCCCGCCGCAAACCCCACTGTATAACTTGGAAAATACGCCAGAGAGAAGGAAAGTCCTCTCATACTCGGGAAAACCCGATCTGGCAGTAATGAGTTATTCCTACAAGAGGAAAGAACCTGACATATGGTAGATTCCAAAACTGGAAGTCCCGGAGGTGGATCCCGGTTGAACCACAGCACCGCACGTAATAGCGGTAGGATGAACACTCCAACCACGAGGAGGCTACAACTTACAACAGCATGGGGCGACGTGCTTAGCAGTCGCGAAACCTAGCTAGTCAACCAACAGCAGGACAGAAGCACTAACCGTGCAACGGAATGAAAAAGGGAGCAGTAACGAAACCCGAGACACAAGTCTATGGGATAGTAACACTTGAATAATACCACCAACGGTATACTAGCTGACTAAGTACATAGTCGGAGCGGTTAACTCCAAAACTACGACGCCATTAAGGTTGCAATACCTGGCCAACATAGCTCAGACAACTACAAGAACAACCATGAAATGTAACCCATAGGACTACAAGAGTAGTGCCTAAACAAGGAAGGCTCAGTAACCACCACAAATGTGTGGGAACGAGCCACAAGGAGCGACACTAAACCAAATCGAACGGGAACCTCCAAGGAGTGGAGGAGTACCCAGATCTACGACAGCCATGTCTAGACCATCAAGAAGCTACCTAAAGGAGCGAGTATATCAGTTATAGATCAATAAGATCGAGGGAAGCGCCAACAAGACTAACAAACACAAATGGAAACCCTGCCAAGATTGGTATAAGATTACCCAAAAACCACCAGTACCACGCACTTGCCACGGCAAGTGCAGTAAAGACAGGGATGTGTAAAGGAACACTAACATGTCATAAGTACATAGTAATGTACGGTGACCGTAACGAAACAACCACAGGAATAAACATCCTAAAACTGAAGGAATGGAACCTTGGAAAGGCCTAACGGCCCGACCACTGTATTTAGAACATACCAGTCAGCGAGAGGCTAGACTTGGTCAGGACCTCAAACATGGCTATGCCATGAGAGATTTCTTTTAACACCGAACCATTGTTTTAAAAACCCAAAAATTTTCTTCAAAACCATAAACCTTCTTTTAAAACCTTGGATTTTAAAGCCAGACCAACAGCATTACGGTGAGTATCAAAGAATGATACAAGAGGAGTTGACAATAGAATACTTCACCTAGGCGTGTGGTGAACACTACGAGTGTACCCGTTACGGGATGTGGGACAACCGCACTCTGAAGGAGCTTGCGGGCCCGACATATAGTTGGGTAAGTGGTAACGTATCAATATGGTACCCCACGTATGTATACATGTGGTGTGCGACACACGGGAAGTAGTCAACTCCGTTCTACGGACCATGAGTGAGTTCAATCAGAACAGCTGGACACCTCAACGAGCAAGTATCAAGGAACTTAGAGAACCCATCTGAAGATGAGGAATAAGAACTAGGAAGTGCAAGAGCACATACTAGTAGGTATAGACATTGGATAGGTCTCAATAATCCAAACAATACATGACAGCTGGAAAGTATACCCAGCCTAAACACAGTAAGGCAGTTGCCTAAACGTGAACACCACAATGCTCGACAAACGGGACAGAACTCCCAAGAGCAATCACAAGACTACCATAAAGTAAAATCCATCATTAAAGAGAATATTAAACCTAGTCTCAAGCGCTAGGAGCAAGTATAAACGGTCTACCCAACGACGGGAGACGTTATAAACCTAAAGGTAATAGCTTGGTACAATACCAAAAGACGGTATAGAGGACGACACATGTTATGAACATTAGTCGGATGCAACGGCATAGCTACCAACACCCTGGAGCAATCCTTGAGGGTGACTAGATGGACAACAGTCGAACAACAGCGACATGATAAAAGCACGAAAGTTAGAACGAACACTCGGTTGGGACCCGAAGGGATTTCACTTAACAGGAAATGCCCTAAGATATTGAGAGACACCTATTAACATCAGATTACCTAAAGGGCCTCCTATGAACGGAAGTGTGATGTCACGACTTACCATGGAGCCCAATAATACCTCCAACCTATGACGGTATACAAGGAGTGGAAACATGCATAAGCAGCTTGCAAAGAGCATAGCTCGTAGCAGTACGGCTTAAAAGCCATCAACCAACTACGTGTGTAACCTTAAACGGTTGCAAAACCCACACCAATACTAACAAGACTTGTAAGAGGGATTGCCTCATACGACAAGAAATCAACAACTGGACCATAAATTCAAACCCAACACTCTGAGTGGCTTGGAGTAATGGCCAACTCAATGTCACTATCACTAGAGCATCAGGCTAGTATACAGTTGACGGAGTTCTTAATTACCGCCATGCCTTCTGTAGCAATGGTAGCACAGAGGCATGAGAATCATGGTAATGCCAACATTGGCCTAGTCCACACTTGGACACTACGAGAAACCAAGGGAAGGTACCCCTTGTTAACCAAAGACCACTAATGCGGTGATGATGTGAACCCTTAAAAAAAGGCTTCCATCTACTATAACAATAAAACCATGCAATAGATATTGCCAAGGGATGATGGGATAAGGAAATGAGATTTCCAAACCATTACGACTTAAGGGAGTAAGCATACTCCATATACACCCAAACATATAGTGGACCATTGTGTAAACACCAACATAGCAAACCTTGTCATTAGACCTATGAGTGGAGACAAACCCCTCAACAAGAACTTTCATTATCATACAAGAATAAACTACACAGCTAGAGCCTAACATTAGTGCTCAGCACTGGAAAGACAGTAATTGTCAAAACAATCAACGGGAATGCACATTGCACATCATGAATGACCAGCGCCCAAGAGAGCTTGTAACCCGATAAATTACTTCATCCATTATCAACCAAGATACTTGGTAAATTATATCATAAATGATCATAAAAATGTGGTAAGCTAACCTACACATAAAACGTAAGTTGAATAATACATCTCTACATTGGGAAATAATCACAGCACGGTATGCTACGACAACCGTCATACACATGAACAGGGAAACCCTCAGTGTACGCACCATAAGGGAATGGTGCCAAGGACAATGGCAATGAGTAAAGAGGAACTACCACAGTAACAGAAACAGTAAAAGCAATGTTGTACAATGAGTAAGAATACGGTGCGCAACAGGCGACCGCTATGAGGAATAGTTAAGCAATAACACGGAGTATAAGTATGAGATGACACACAGAAATATTCTTTCCTATCACATAAGTGACTTACTGTCAAGCGTTTACGCCTCTGCACTCTGTATGACTGAGTGTTTTGGTATTGCACTGGTGCAGCTAATGATCTAATGGGATGGCAAGGGATATGGAAAATGTAAACCGTAGTAAATCTTTCCTTTCACCACAAACATGGCATAAGCCAGTCAAGCAAGCTTAGCAACATACAGTGCGGCCTAAGGCCAAAGAAGCACGAAGAGTGTACAACACACTAGTAATCACAAGATATGAATTCCATTGGAATGTAAGGTGAAAGGAGATACAGGAAAGTCACTAAGACCGACGCATAGAAATGCAAGGTCATACAAGTAAAGGACACTTGTACTGAACCAGAAGAACTGGTATAATTTAGAAACTATGGACACCAGAGGAAGCACTACAACCAAGTAGTGACTTAACCTCGCCCGACAATAAGTCAGAGGAACCTAACGAATAATCGTAGAAGCACGAATAACATGTACAGCAGATTACCAGAGAGCTGGTTATAAATCCTAAACTCGTTGAGTTCAAACACGGTAAAAGAATACCGCAGTTGTTTAGTAAACCTTATTCCATAATAGACAGATGAGAAGGTAATGTATAGCACATTAAGGATAACAAGAAGGGTGAATAACCCAAGTTATCAGGGTTGCGCAGCAGAAGCTAGTGGGCCCTAGCTAGGAGACAATATACCTAGTGAGCATAATACAATGGCTATTAATGTCTTGAAGCCGATTAGGCTAGAATCGAATTAAATATGAGTTAAATAAACTCATATAGGAACTCTTGTGCAAAGACTAAACCATTGGTATGGTTAAGACCCTTTGACCAGAGCATAGTACATAGCATACTGTAGTGAAGCTAAACGCTTCGGATTGCCTGAATTAAATAACCAATGTTTAATATTAACATATGGGTGATTACGTGGGCGTAATCCCTTTAAGGGGGTGATGGGATCGGGGTGCTGACCGAGTAGGTCTGAGGTGTTAGTCTCAGACCAACTCTACTTGAAGAATAAAGGTGTAAAAATAATGCGGAAGCTTTTGTTTAAACTTAACAAGATAGGATTCTGCTTGTATTGAAACTCAATATGAATTACAACCTAGCTTCCTATCTTGGGATTCGACAGAAGTATTCTGTCTCATCCAACACTCGCTCTACTCTCGGCTTAGATCAATGCGTAACAAGGAGTAAAGGGGAGTGTTCTATGTGTGCTCTCTAGGTAATAAATACCTAAGCTAATTGACACTATCTCACTAAGATCTCTCAAGAATATTTTCTCTCTCAAGGGCGGTGTATCTCTCTGAATAATCTCAAAATGCACATCTTAACTAATTACAATCGCATGCTTATATACTTGTTAACTATCTCCTAAATCTTCGGTGGAGTCTTCAAGTGTAACGACTCCTTGAGTTGGTTCCGCAAGTATCGGGGTTGTGGTCTTCCTTGTGCATCACGATCTCACGTCTTGCTAATGCTCCAACGATGCGGGATTTCCGCAACTGCTTCAGCAACGTCGCGCTTCTTGTCATACAGAAGCTCGTGGACAGATGCTTCTGCAGAGGTACTCGAGCTGGAACAACTTTCCGTATCGCGCCAAGTATCTCTGCATCGCTACTATCACTGAGGAGGCAATCATCTGCAAAACCTAAGTCTTCAACAAATTCCCCCTTTTTGCTGATGATGGCAAACTCAGTGTATCCAGCGTAAACTTGAGGGTTTGTATACGATGTACCTGTAAAAAGAACAGACAACAAAACAGAGCAACCATCTCGGGAGAACAACTTGCTGTTTGTTCCCCCTTAAACACATATTCCCCCTTAAGGTAATGCAGTTTAATAGAGCAGATAAAAAACCATAGTACGTAAACTACTTCAAATATCACGTTGCAGAAATGAACGACCAAGCAAAAACAAATGAGGCCTTCAGAGGCACTCATTATCCACACATAGTTACCCGCAGACACCAGCCGCGGGATACACCGCTTCCCCCGTTTGCCAACATCAGGGGAAACGCACAAAAAATATCCAAAAAACCATTATCTGAAGCAGTTAGTTAAACAAGCCACCAGCGCAAGTCAAAAGTATTCAAGAATCACTACTGCCTAAGGGTTAAAGGGGTGGGGTAACAGAGTTAGTCATCTCCTCCATCCATTCCTGTGTCCTCATCCCGTGCTCCATCTTCCCCCGAAGTCCCAGCGCCATCCAATCGCTTAGCCGCTTCCAGAGTTTCAGCAAATGTTTCCCGGAACTCTTCTGCCAGCTTTTCGACTCCCCCTGCAATTATATTCATCGTCTGTTTGTGGTTCTTGTTGAGGACGTCGATGAGCATGTCTATCTTCTTGGATAGAGTGGCGAGGTTGTCTTCAACCGCTGCTACCCTTTCAGATAAAGAGACGGAGTCAGGGGGTGATGCGGGTTTTGGTGGGGCTAGCTTTTTGGAGGGAGGGTTTGTTTTGGAGACTGATTTGATCTGGAAGGATGGGGTTTTGTTGTACAGGATCTGACCAAGTATGTCGGTATCCATTATCCGACTGGCTTTGGAGGGATCGAGGACAACATCACATTGGGTAAGGATTTTTGGGAGCCAGAATACGTACCCCAGGCTGTGTCGGGGTGAGGAGATAGTTGAGGCTATGTGGTTGAGGATAACTTTGGAAGGTTGATTTTTTGGTGGTGGATCAGACAGTACATAATAGCAAGATCAAGTGGACGAGCAAACTGATTTCCTTCCTTTCTAGGGACTAAGTTTTTGATCACCAATGTGTGGAGCATTTGGTGGGTATTGGACAGAGCAGGTCGGTCCAGAGAGTGACCGACTCTGCTGTTTGGTAGGAAGAAGTCATAGACCTCTTTCGCACTTATGAACCCTAGATCAGGAAAACCAGCCCTATCATAAAATTCTAGTCCACTAGTTGGAATTGCCAGATGGGTTGCTATGGAGTTTGAGTCGAGAAGGATGGGTTTACCGTGTACCTCTGTCATTATCTTCCCTTTGCGAATGACGCAATTTTGGTAGAACTCATACGCCTCTGCCTCATGGTAGGTCTGAATGCCGTGGAAGAGATGTATCCAATTTGGAAACGGAGCATCTCCTCGAACATGTTGAAGGCCATCGATTGGAGCCAGTCCAGGTCGAGTAGCTTTCCCTTTACCAAGTGCCGTGATTCAGCAGAATCGTCTGGTGGCAGAGTGGGTGTCAATCAGACCTAGTCGAGTAGTAGGTGTAGGTGGGACAGACTCGGAGCGAGGACGGAGTCGCTTTCTGGTGGAAGTTGTTGCCGTGTCGGAGTCTGCCTGGGTAGAAGAGTTGGTGGTACTGCGCGGCTTTTCTTCAGTAGTTGGTGCCGTGACTACGGGAGATGGTGCAGGAACAGGAGCATCAGAAGTGGGTTCGAAGATGACTGAGGGTTTTTGGCTCGAGAACGAAGAGTTCGAGTAGCTGGAGGGCGGGGGACGTTGGATTTAGCACGGCGGGTTTTCTTGGGTGGAGGTGAACACTCAGGAGCAAGTGGGTTGGCTTCGAGGTCAAGTACCTCGGTGGGTTCTTTAGCAGGAGAGGTAGGTTGTTGGTTCTTTGCTTCTTCATCAGCGGGTGGAAGAGAGCCGAACTGAAGTTTAGTCGGAGATTTTGTGATAGTATCGGGGGTGGGTATGATTGGAGTGGTGGGAGGCGATGTTTGTTTGGTTGGGGATGGGGTTTCTTCCGATTTTGGGATGCCGTAGTGTGAACTATGGCGGGTTCAGTTGTGACAGTGGGTATGGTGGTGTAGTGTCGACGGTTGTGGTTGAGTCAGAGTGGAGTAGGGGTTGTTTGGCTTGGAGGATAGTGAGTTTGTTGATGAGAGTGGAGCAGAGGGTCGTTGGGTAATGTCGGACATGGCTTGCCATGGTGATTGGAGTTGTCGGTGACAACGAGTGTGACGAGGCAGAGTGTGGTGTTGTATGGGTGTATGGTTGTGGTTGGTGGAGTGAGTTGTGATGATGAGATGTGAGGAGGAGGAGGGGTCGTTGGGTATTGGCGTCGGAAGATGGGGTTGATGGGAGGTTGGGAGGAGATGGTGATTGAGAGGTTGGAAGGAAGAGAATGAGTGTAGGTGTGAGAGTGAGAGGAAGACAAGAGAAAGGTGAGGAGAGAAGAGAGGAATGGGGGGGTGAGAGGGTGGGTTGAGAGATATAGGCAAACGTCGTGTGTCAGGGTACTGTGAGGTGATTGGTTGAGCTGGGGTGTTGCGGATAATAGGGCGAGAATTTCGCGGGATGAGTTATCAGAAACTGAACACGCGTGTTGTTGCGCTGGTGTTTTGTTACTTAAACAGACAGACTAGGTCGGCAGATATATTCATACATTTCACCCAGAAATTAACAAAACACGAGAAGGAGATACGACCGTAGCTAGGTCATACGGGTCATACCTAGTTGTGAACGGAGTGCTTCAAAAGGACCTCGTTGCAGTGGCTTGGTGAATATGTCTGCAAGTTGCTCTGAAGTAGGAACATACTCTAGTTGTATCTGTCCTTTTTCAACGCAATCCCTTAAGAAATGGTGACGAGTTTCAATGTGCTTTGTCCTGGAATGATGGACAGGATTTTTAGATAAGTCAATAGCACTATTATTGTCACAAAAAATTGTAGTACAAGTTGGACGAATGAGATAGTCCTGTAGTTGTTGTTGTATCCAGAGAATCTGTGCACAGCAAGCAGCGGCGGAGACATATTCGGCCTCAGCGGATGATAGTGCTACTGTGTTTTGCTTCTTTGAGCTCCAAGCGACAAGACATAGTCCTAAAAATTGTGCAGTACCAGACGTGCTTTTCCTGTCTAATAAGGAGCTTGCAAAATCAGAATCACTATAACCCATTAGAGTGAAATCAGGAGTACTTGGGTACCAGAGGTACAAGTCTTGAGTACTTTTCAGATAGCGAAAAATTCGCTTTACGCCTTGTAGGTGTGATTCTTTTGGGTTTGCCTGAAATCTTGCACAGAGACATACAGCATATAGAATGTCAGGCCTACTTGCTGTTAGATAAAGAAGGGAACCTATCATACCTCTGTATAGCGTAGCATCAACCGCAATTCCTTTTTCATCCATATGTAGCTTCTCTGTTGTTGTCATTGGAGTGGGTGTGGCTTTTGAATCCTGCATCTTGTATTTGATTAACAGCTCGTGAATGTATTTCTGTTGATGAATTTGAGTCCCGTTTTCCTGTTGGGTGACTTGTAGACCTAGAAAGAATTTCAATTCTCCAAGAGCACTCATTTCAAACTCTTTACTCATGAGATCAGAAAAGAATGAGCATAGTTCAGGAATAGTGGATCCATAAATTATGTCATCCACGTATATTTGCACAATGAGTATGTCTTCACCTTTGGTGAGAGTAAAAAGAGTTTTGTCGACTTTACCTCGAATGAATCCATGGGACAATAAGTAAGATGAAAGACGTTCATACCATGCCCGAGGTGCCTGCTTCAGGCCATATAATGCTTTATCTAACTTGTAGACATACTCTGGGTGATGTGGATCTTCAAAACCCGGAGGTTGAGCAACATATACATCTCTGTCGATGTATCCATGTAGAAAGGCAGTTTTTACATCCATTTGGTAGAGTTTTATACCTCGATGTGCTGCGTAGGCCACGAGTATTCGAATTGCCTCAATTCGAGCTACTGGAGCATAAGTTTCATCGTAATCAATTCCTTCAGCTTGAGCATATCCCTGAACTACCAGTCTGGCTTTGTTGCGAGAGATATTTCCTTGATCATCTAACTTGTTGCGGAACACCCATTTTGTACCAATTGGTTTATGATTGGTTGGGCATGGAACAAGTCGCCAGACAGAGTGTCTTTGTAGAGAGTGTAGTTCTTCTTGCATGGCGAGTATCCAGTCATGATCCTGTAGAGCTTGGTTGACATTCTTAGGTTCGATTTTGGATATGAAGGCATTGAAGGCACATAGATTCTGATGCAGTTCACTACGTGTTTGCACACCTTTGGATGGATCACTCAGGATTTGAGAAATGGGGTGAGCGGAGGCTTGTTGAAATTTTCTTGTAGAGGATGATGGAATACTATTGGAGTGATCTGGTGTTGGGTGATCGTTAGGTGTGGGTGTGGTTGTGTTTTGTGGAGGAGGTAGTGGTTCCTGTGTGGGAGTAGGTGAGGCATCTTTAAATGAATCATCATGGTCGTCGTCGCTGTCAGAGGATGAGTCTGTTGCAAGAGGTGTTTTTGGTGCAGGGATGGTAGCTACTGGTATTTCAATGAAGGTAGTATCTGCGGCATCTTCATGTGGCTCGTTTTGTGTGTGGTCATAGTCACTAGAGTTAGAGAGTTCTTCAAAGCGAATATGAGGGCTTTCTTCAAGGCAGGCTGTTCGCTTATTGAATACTCTGTAAGCTCGACTTTGTGATGAGTAGCCAAGGAATATTCCTTCATCACTCTTAGATGCAAACTTGCCGAGATCATCTTTGCCATTGTTATGTATGAAACACTTGCATCCGAAGCGCCGTAGATGTGCGACTGAAGGAGGACGGCCTTTGATAATTTCATATGGGGTTTTGCCGATGAAGGGATGAATTGATGCTCGATTTAGAATGTATGCTGCAGTGTTTATAGCTTCTGCCCAGTATGTGGCTGGAAGGTTACTATCGATGAGCATTGTTCTTGCCATTTCTACAAGCGTGCGATTCTTTCGTTCTACTACTCCATTTTGTTGTGGAGTACGAGCAGCTGATGTTTGATGCATGATTCCCTTTTCCCTGCAGAAGTCTGAAAACTGAATATTGCAAAATTCTGTACCGTTGTCAGATCGAATAGTCTTGACAGACGTGGACATTTTGTTAGTAATCAGTTTAAATAAGGTTTCGAATTCGAAAAAAGTTTCCGACTTGCTCTTAAGAAAGAGTACCCATGTCCAGCGCGAATAGTCATCGACGATGACTAGAACGTACTTCTTACCACTTTTGCTTTGAACACGCATTGGTCCACATAGATCCATGTGTAGCATGTCCAGTGGAGATGAAGTAGACATATCTGTTTTACCTGGAAAGCTTGATCTAGAATGTTTCCCTTGTACGCATGCAGGACAGAGGAAGTCGGTCTGGAAAAAGTTCGTCTGAGGAAGTCCCACTACAAGATTTCTGCCCTTGATTTTGTTTAGAAGTTTGCCGTGTGCATGACCTAGGCGAAAGTGCCATAAGGAGATATTCTTGTCCTGTACACTAAGACAGAGAGTACCATCTAGGTTAGGGTTTTCAAGAGATAGCTTGTAAAGATTGTTCACCCTTATACCAGTGGCTTTCAGAAGACCTGTTTGCTCGTCAAAGATTTTGCAGTCAGAGGCCGAGAAAAGAACAACATTAGAGAGATCACAAATTTGAGAGATACTTAGAAGGCTGTGTCCAAGTCCATTTACTAAATTAACATTTTCTATTTAAAGAGAGAGGGATTACCGACGGTTCCAATACCAATGATTTCACCATGAGCATTGTCGCCAAAAGTGACTTTCCCCCCGTTGTGTTGAGAGAGAGTCGTGAACTTGTCAGGGTCTCCTGTCATATGTCGTGAGCATCCACTATCCAGAAACCAAGAGTCATTGTCCACGGTCTCTCCCTGCAAGAGAATCAAAAGTTAGACTTGGGAACCCAGGCGAACTTGGGTTCCCTCTTTGAAAGAGAGCTATAACCGTCTCGTGCTCTAGACAAAGTATGTAAACGTTGCATATTAAAAGACAAATCTTTGCCAAGCTTATGACACGAGGAGTGAATATGCCCGTCGTAACCACAGTAACCACAAATTAATAAAGGAGGTAGATGAACGTACTTCCTTTGCCAACGGAATTTGTTTTCAAATTTTTCTTTTTGGAGTTTTCTTCTTTGAAGGTCATTGGGTTTTGTGGCTATTTTTGGTAGGTTTACTTTGCCTTTATTTCTCAGCCAACGAGGAGGATTGGATGAGGAGACCGATTCCATCCGTGCCTTTTTAAGGGCGATGTTCAGGGAGTCGACCTCTTTCTCAAGTCGAACTTGTCTTTCTTTTGACTCACGGAGTTCGTTTTCAAAGAATTTTGGCTTTTGCATTGCAGCAACCTCACGAACAAAGGTGATTGGTTTGAAGAATTTTTGTGGAATTTTGGAACGATTTTTCTGAAGAGAAGAGACTTGAGTCTGTAAGGAGTTGATGAGGTTGTGAGCATCTTTTAGCTCTTTTTCAAGTCGTTCAGCCTTTTCTTCAGATTTTTGCAATTTTAGACGATCGTTGTTAACATGACCTTTTAGCACATGGATTTCTTCATAAAGAGAGGCTATTCTGTCTTGTTCTTCAGTTAAATCAAATTCAGGATGATTTGGATCGATATAATAGGTAGATAAATCTAAAGAGGGAATAGCACATGAGTCTGAGAAATATTCAGTTACCTCTGAAGAGGGACTCTTGCATGCCTGACTCTTGTGAGCCATGAGACATATTAGGCTTGACGTTCCTATCTCAAGTTCTTCTGAGTCGGAGTCTCCCCATGCTGAATTTGCCATTAGTGACGATTGCTCGCGATCATCTTTCTTCTTGAGAGGACAGTTATTGGCGTAGTGCCCCGGCTTCAGGCATTTAAAGCATACTCGGTCTCCAGTTCCCGCAGTACCTTGCTGATTACGGTTGTAGGATTGATATTGTCGGTTTTGGTTTTGACTGAACCTGTTTGGATTGTTCCTTTCTGATCGATCTCGCATGAATCTCTTAAAGTTCTTGACCAGCATGGCCATGTCTTCAAAGGTGTTCGCTGATCCTTCTTCTATTATGCCGTCAATCAGAGTGTCCCGAAGCTGCTGGATTAACTCCTGATTTGGAGAGGTAGTGTCATAGTGGAATGACTCATTCTGGTGAGCTGCTATCTGGCTGGGCGTAGTCTTTACCTGCAAAGCTTGATTCACATTGGAAAACGAAACAGCATGGTTTGGGTGAGAATTATTACCTCTGTTTTTGATATTCATCTTGTACTTGTTGATGGACTGAAGATAGGATCCCAAGTCGGTCAGAGTCCATTTCTCTAGACTTTTGGACGCCTTCGTGGATATAACGCTCTCGGTCCATTCCTCACCCAGACTGTCCAGAAATTTGTTGTTGATGTTTTCATTTGACTCTCCAATCTGTAGCTCTTCCATAGTAGCGGTGAGTTCTGTAAATCGAGCGAGCATGTCGCTGAGGGATTCTCCAGGCTTTCCTACGAAGTTTTCGTAGTCCATCTTCAGTTCTTGTATTTTTGATTTTCGAAGCTCAGTATTTCCTTCGTGAACAGCTCGAAGATGATCCCAGATGTCTTTGGCTATTTTGATGTGATACACTCTTCTTCTTTCAGGTGGAGAGAGACTGGTGTAGATGACTCGTACGGCTTGGGCATTTAGCTCAACGCATCTGCGCTCCTCAGCAGTATAGGAGCTAGGATCTTTCCCTTCAGGTACTGGGAAGTTGCCTTTCGTCACTACCGTCCAGAGTTGTTGATTCAAGGACTGGAGGTGTGACTCCATCTCGTTTTTCCACATATTGTAGTTTGTGGAAGTTAGCTTTGGATTCTCCACTTGCATTCTGTTGTTGTTGTTGGTGTTTGAGATTTCCGCCATTTTTGAGAGATCTGTCAGCCAACGCAGGCTCTGATACCACTTGATGGGATCGGGGTGCTGACCGAGTAGGTCTGAGGTGTTAGTCTCAGACCAACTCTACTTGAAGAATAAAGGTGTAAAAATAATGCGGAAGCTTTTGTTTAAACTTAACAAGATAGGATTCTGCTTGTATTGAAACTCAATATGAATTACAACCTAGCTTCCTATCTTGGGATTCGACAGAAGTATTCTGTCTCATCCAACACTCGCTCTACTCTCGGCTTAGATCAATGCGTAACAAGGAGTAAAGGGGAGTGTTCTATGTGTGCTCTCTAGGTAATAAATACCTAAGCTAATTGACACTATCTCACTAAGATCTCTCAAGAATATTTTCTCTCTCAAGGGCGGTGTATCTCTCTGAATAATCTCAAAATGCACATCTTAACTAATTACAATCGCATGCTTATATACTTGTTAACTATCTCCTAAATCTTCGGTGGAGTCTTCAAGTGTAACGACTCCTTGAGTTGGTTCCGCAAGTATCGGGGTTGTGGTCTTCCTTGTGCATCACGATCTCACGTCTTGCTAATGCTCCAACGATGCGGGATTTCCGCAACTGCTTCAGCAACGTCGCGCTTCTTGTCATACAGAAGCTCGTGGACAGATGCTTCTGCAGAGGTACTCGAGCTGGAACAACTTTCCGTATCGCGCCAAGTATCTCTGCATCGCTACTATCACTGAGGAGGCAATCATCTGCAAAACCTAAGTCTTCAACAGGGGGGTAGAGCGAAAAAACCGCTTAATGTAAGTTTATGAATAAAACACTTAAACCGTAATGTGCATAGCACAAATGAGAATCAAATTGATGATGGTACTACGTTAAATAAACATAAGTACTCATTCATATTGTAATTATGGTAACTAAGCATTAAACATGCAAATACCATAGGAGGAATGTACCTATCTTGTAACACCAGTGTAAGAGTATTAGTAAAAGAAAAGTAATGAGTAGTGGACGAAGCTCCACAAGTATTGTAACCTTTGAAGAAGTAGTACGAAATGAATGAGGATAGTAGATGAATGAAGTTTATGAGTAGTGGAATCGTAAGTAAAAATATGTGAAACAATTGAAGCCAACTAAATCTTATAAGTGTAGTATTCCGTAGTTAGAATATAGGATATGATGGTGAGTAATGGATGGAAGTAGTAAAGGTTGAGGAAATGAGCATTAGGATTGAACCATGGAGTAAAGCATTTGGGAAATAGAGTGAGGATGATTGATGGACTGATTCCATCCTTTGGAGATGTATGAACGACTAGGAAGAGTAAAAAGATAGAAAATGAAAACAACTAAATTATTTGCTTGTTTGAAACTGATGTGGGAAGTCGAACTTGATCCTGATCAGATCAAGGGAAACCGAACACAAATTGGGGTGGAAAGATAGTTCAACACTGATGCTGATTACATCAGGGTCGAATGATTCTTGAAGCTCCCCTTACAAAGTGGTCACAAAAATCACACATAGGATAGAAGTAATGAATATAAATTGGAACTTGGAGTTGGATGCTTTAGAAAGATTTCTAATTAACTGTTGGGAAGGATTCTTCCTTAGACTGACAATAAGGATTTGGCTAGAAGCTTATACCGGAGAGAATAGTAGTGTAGCATATGGTATTATTCCAAGGGCAGCAGGACATAGAGGAGTCCTGTGTCGAGATGACCTGAGTGCCTGCGGGATTGTATGTGTATTGCATTGCTTTGGGGATAGCTTTGCACTGTATGTATGTATGAACTTTGTAACGAGGAACCAGATAGTTAGTAGTAGCGCGGATTGGAGTAACTATAGTACATTTGGATGGTATGGTATGTAGAAACCTTGAGTAATGGATTTGGGAATTAGTAAGAGGACGATGTATAACCGTAGTATTAGACATGTAAGAATGAGTAAGCATTGTAAACTTATAACCTCGAACAACTTTGAGGACAAAGTTTCTAAGGGGGGTAGATTGAAATACCCCGACCTTAAATATGGCGATTAAATTATCCTTATAGGTATTTAAGAGCCTAATAATGGTTAAGAAGTATTTGAAAGGGAAAATAAATCCAAAAGAAATAAAGAAACGCTTTAAAAGCGAAAAACGCTAAATAAGCGTTAAATAACCATAGGAGGTGTGAGACCTCGGTTAGCGTATTATAAGGATTCTAAAGGCTTAATTAAGTCTAAATAAATATGAGGGAACAAATCCCGAAGAAAACGGATCCTCAAAATGGATTAAAGACACTAACGAACATTAAAGCGCGTTTTTCGAGGTAACCGGGAAAACGTGACTTTAAGCGGGTCAAATAGACTCGTAACAATTTTGGTCAACTAAATGATCATTAATAAATATTAGGGAAGCTTTAGGACCAATAAAATCAATAAAACGAGAGATTAGTAAAAACTGTCAGAAACGGGAAGTTGTGGGGTAGAAACATAAATAACCAAGAGTTATGTGTCCACTTTGAAAACAAAAAAAAAAGTAAAAGTGTTATGTGTGTGTGTGTGTCCGATCGGACCCTCCCCTCACACTCCCCTCTATTTACAAAAGACAAAAATAATTAAGTAAACACTCACCTCACCTTTATTCTCTCTCTCCTACCCTCATTCCCTTCTTCACGTACAGCGCCTCCTTCCCCTCTCTGATTTTCCTTTCTTTCTTTCTCTGGTTGCTTCCCACTGAACAGCCATGGAAAATTAGAAACCCTCACAAAATACCACCTTCTCTCCTTTGTAACTCCCTCAAAACTCTTCCAAAAATTATAAAAAAAGTATACCATTGTCTTCCTCTCATCAAGAGCAACAATTCTCTCTTTTCAAAATCCAGAAAAGAGCATTTTCGTTTTCATGGGTATACCCCATTTGGAGTTTCAAGACTACCATTAGAAGGCCCTCCTTCTCCTTGTTCTTGTGAGGTAAGAACATTCTCAAAAACCCATCTTTTTCTAGCCTCAAAGGCAAAACGAAATTTGAGCTAAAACTCTTGTTTACTCCTTGTGTTCTAGCCGATTTTGCCTCATTGGTGGAGTTGGAATCTTGTTCTTGAACCACTCCAAGCTTTGTTTGCACCCTTGAGAGGTAAAGGAAATTCTAAACCCTAAACCTTACATTTAAACGTAAATAATGTTAGGGTTAGTTTTTGGTATTAAATTTGTGGGTATGTATGGGTTATGATATTAGATTTGTGAAGTACTGTAACCGGGGAGAAAGAGAGGAAGGAAGAAGAAAGAAGGAAAGGAAGGAAAACAAAACAGAAGCAAGAATAAGGTAAGGATTCACCTCTGTTCAGCCGTGAGCAATGCGTGTGTGTGTATGTATAGGTATATTGTTTAACAAATGAAAACCTACTGTAACCGTATAAACAGATGAGCATAATGGTATTGATAACATTAGTTGTGTAGATAAGTTGAAATCTGTCAAAACATAAAGGAATGAGCTGCTGCTGTGAACGTGAGTGAACTGATGCATATATATACTTGTAAACTGTCAAATGCGTATATACAAACTGATGCAGGTTGAAACTGATTTGATTTGTGAACAACTAGTGTGAGGATAATGCAAAGTTTGGGGGAAGCTATGGCAAATTTTACCTAGAAACTATGTCACTTAGGAGCTGTTGGCATTGTAGAAGAAGAATGGAAAGGAATCAGAAGTAGCAGCAGCAACTCGGTAGAACTGCAACAGAAAGGAAAGAAATGAAATAGTGGAAATGGTGAGATAGCAGTAGGTTGGGGGAATTGAGTTTCGGTGATAGATTTAGGTGAGTTAGATGCTTGGATAAGTAGTTAAACATGTAATATTAAGATTGGAAACAATTAGGAATGGATTAGAGGAAGAAGAGAATGAAACAGAGCAAGAAAGAAAACGCAATTCGTAGCAGACCAGTGTTGGTCCGGGACCTAGGCCTTGTATTAAGTCCCGGACCAACCATCTAAAACTACCCGAGAGTTTCCCAAAACGCCTGGTCCGGGACTTACCCCATGTACAAGGTCCCGGACCATAACAAAAATCAATTCGAGAGTTCTGATCTGTGTTGGTCCGGGACTTAGGACCTGGACAAGGTCCCGGACCAACACCATAATTCACCCGAGAGGAATTTTATATGGGTTATGAGTTAAGGCATTGTTTGGGTATAGTTGTATAAGTTGCTTAGGACTTAAGTAATCATAAGTGAGAGTCATTAGGAGTATAAACAAGCTAGAATGAGAATGAGGAGTAAGTAAAGAATGGAAATGAAATTGTACAAGTAAGAATTAGTAAGTATGTAAAGTGGATGAACTAAGGCAATTTGAAGGGCCTAGGTAGTGTTTAAACATGTGGGATTACATGTAAGAAGATTGGGGAAACAATGGGTGAAGTTGGGAAAGAAAAATAAAATCTGTAGCAAGGTTCTGACTCCGTCCGACCCAGACGGTGAGTCGGACGTGGGTCGGACGGGGCTTGAGAAACGAAAACCAAACTTTCTGGAATGGTCCGACCCAGAGCCGTGAGTCGGACGTGGGTCGGACATGGCTTAAACAACGGACCAAAACCTTCTGGAATGGTCCGACCCAGAGAGTATGGGTCGGACGGAATGGTGCTGGGTCGGACAGGGTAATTTTCTGGGGACGAACCTTACTGGAATGGTCCGACCCAGGGCTTGGGTCGGACGGTGGGTCGGACGGCCCTATACTTACAAAAAAAACAGTAAGCTTATACCTAGTATATATACATATATATATATATATATGTATACCCACCTATACATATGTATATACATGTGTATGTAAATTATGGACAAGTAATGGAAAGTAAGTAAAACGAAATATAAGTGTAAGGAATGTAAAGGCTTAGTGAATAAGAGTTAGTAAACACAAAAGTAGTTGAGTTAAGATTAATAATGGTAGATTAATTATTCGGTTGTATGTATATCATAGGATTTGAATTGTGAATACCGGAGGAACGTTGGGATACAAGTACAACGGTGAAAGGTATGATTTCTTCATGCCCTGTATCCTAATCTGGTTACCCCGATTTGTGTGCTTATTTGATCACCTAATAAGATAAATGCATGAATCGGACTATATTGCACCTACTTGTGCTTGTTTACATTGTTCTTGATATTTGTCTTGAACAATAGTTTGTATAATTCATGAAACATATGAATGATGATGAAGTGTATCATACTTGTAGTGTACTTGTATATTGTAATGTAGTTGGATGTAAGTGTGTGTGGGTATTGTATTATTGTGGTGTGGATGTTGACTTGTACTAATTCCTAACTATCTAACTCCTAACTTAAGTGAGTAAATTGGAATGAGTACAAGTCCGATATAGCTTCGGCCACGCGTGAGGATGCGGAGTCACAAGAGGTTGGCTGCAATTCCTGACTCTTAAACTGGTCCGTGGCCCAAATCCCTTAAATGGGTAGCATCCCGGATTAGTGAGTCAAGTAAATCCCGGAGGTGGGACGGTGTAGTCCCCAGGGCCGGAGGTCCCGACGACTTAACTTGAGTAAGAGTAAGAGTAAGTAAGTATGGATCCGTAAGTATGTATGCGTATGTATGAAGTAACGAGTAAAAGAGTAATCTCCACCCGATTAACCCGGGTGGACCAATGAAGCTAACAAGAATTGTATATTGTGTATGTAATGAGTATGTGTATTTCGGAAGAAGGTAAGTATGTATTGGATGGTTTGTTGTATTCCTTGTATGTAATGTAGTGTATGTATGTATGCCTTGCGTAAGTATTGTTGTAGTGTGTATAAGAGCATGTATGCATGTATGTTTGAATGAAATCAACCGCATGTATTCGACCAAGTGGTCGGCGTACCCTCACTAGTACGCGGGGTATGCGGTTATCATGCTCGGCGAAAGCTGACCCCTTCGGGGGACATTTTTTTAGTGTGCAGGTACCCGAAGCGAATGTGGTCAAGGCACGAGACCGGTGACTACATTGGATAGTAGTAGCAGAATGTAGAGGTGTATTGACTAGCACACCCCTTGTATTTAGGAAGTAATGTAGTAGTGAGGAATGGGTAGTAGATAGTCTCTTAGTGAGTATGTATGAACTGGAAGAGGTATTACACTTGTATAAGGAACCTAGTAAACTCGGTATGTAGATTATACTGTATTGTACTTGGAGTATTGTATTGAATGAAGACTGTAGTAGTATTTGGTAAACGGAGAATGTATTGTAGACTTGTAGTACTAGGGATTCCGGTCCATCAGACCGATGCTGTATGTAGAAGTAGTAGCCTTGTTAGTCACGTGGGTGACTAACGACATTGTATCACCCAATGTATGTAAGTAGGCATCAGCTGCGTGTATCTGGTGAGTAAGGAGATTGGACGTTAATGACTGTATTAATAGTAGGGGTGTTACAGACAATCTCACTAAGATCTCTCAAAATACTTTCTCTCTCAAAGCGGTGTTTCTCTCTTTCAGACTGATCTAGATTGCACACCGAAACTAATTACAATCCTTTGTTTATATACTTGCTAAACGGTTTCCTAAATCTTTGGTATTGTCTTCACGTAGTGGCTACTTGACTTGGATGCGCAAGTATCGGAGTTATTTGTTGCTCCACGTTCTCACGTTGTGCACGCTTCCACGCATCCGAGATTTCTGCAGCCACTCGGTAGTGTCGCGCCCTGGTTGATCAGAGACAAGTGAACAGGTCTTGTTGTAGAGGTACTCGAGCTGGTGAGTTACGACGCCAAGTCTTTCTGCAGAGCTACTTTGACTGAGGACGCAATCATCTGCAAAACTAAGTCTCCAACACCAACCCACTGGGTCGGTCTTGTGGGGAGGTCGGTTTTCAAAACGCTCTATCTTCTCCATTTTAGCTCTGATTTCAGATTTGTTTGTGCCCATGTGTTTCTCTCTTCTTCTACTTTGCTTCTAGCTATATTTCTCATGTTTAAGCAATGAATTTGTGAAAACCCCAATAAAACATAAAACTAGAGGAAAACTAGCTAAAGTGGAGATATGAGCATGAAAATATGCTCATTTGTACACTCATCACACCCCCACACTTACCTTTTTGCTTGTCATCAAGCAAAATCAAGCACCCAAGCAAATAGGGAATGCTCAAAACTAATAAATACTATCATGAAATGTAGGATAAGAGAAGAATAAAAAAAATCAAGGAGTGTGAGCCATCTCTTATTGGTGGCATGGGAGTGCTTAGGGGAAAACAAAATATAAAGTTTCGGGGTATGATCAAGAGTGCTTTAAATCTTATGAAATTAGGTAACTTGGAAAACTTTTACCATGACCAACTTCTCTTGAGAATGGGCATTGAGAAAAAACAAAAGGGATAATACATTTATGCATTTGTTGCACTTTTGCATAAGAGATGAGGATACATTATTGGGCATCAAACCTTTGCATTTAAGTACTAAACTCTCATCGTTGGTTACCATTGGCGTCTCACAAGTTTCTTAGATATTTTTACAAAGAAACACTCCTTAACATTCCCTAAGAGAGAAGACAGACATAACCCCCTAAGTAATATAAATCCAACCATTCAAGATCACTTGGTCACACCGCATGAAAAATTCTCCTTAAAATCAATCAAAAAGAAAAAAATTGAGCATTTATCCCACATTTCATAATAGTACTTGTTCTAAATGAGAAAAATCCAAATCATAAGGGTCCAGGTTTTTTATTTTGGAAAAATTCAAGATAAGCATGAAGGATTGAACATTTAAGCACACAATTCACTGAAAAGGCCACTCCCCTAAACTTAATTTGAACAGTGTCCTCATTGTTCACCAGACAAACCGGGGAAGGTTTTAGAAGACCTTTTCAGGAAGAAGACATGAGAGAAAACATAAGGGACACACACAAGCGTAGATGTTTGGTTTTATAAACCATATAAATAAATACTTTACAAACAAAACAATAATGTTTCAAACATAAAATGTCTAAAACATATGAAGCATAATAAGTCTAAAACCCACGCCCACCCCCAACATCCCCACTAGGCCTATGACACTGACCCTCCCCTCTAGGCCTAAGTTCGCTCATGCGCCGGCCTGCATAATACCACACCATGCCTGTCCGAGCTTGGTTCCGGTTTGAAGGTCGACCAGGTGTGGTTGGGGTGCTACTGACATGAAGTCTAGCGAAGTCAAAGTAATCCTCATTCACGCTAATGACCCGGGGGGGACACCCTCAGACCAACTCTAGTTGTTCTTTGGCGCCAAACTCATTAGCCTCGGAGCAACCTCATCCCAATACTACAATATTGACAATTGTAAGTTAGTATCAAATTTAGTAAAAGATAAATGACAATTATAAGTCAATTTAATGCAAAATAAATACATGTAGCCAATCCTCCTGCCACGCACAAAGCCCACCACTGGGACCTACGGGCCGCACCTGAGGGTGGGTACAATCAAGGAACCATCTGATGTAGTCCGACGCCACCTCCCAAGGCATGTGTGCCCGCACTTCCGGAAACCGTCACCTGGTGGGCCTAGTCGTGTTGTTCTAGACAAAGGTCTCGTAATCATACCTAGTAGTGTGATCCCGGCCATGTCAGTGGCGGTAGCAGTTGATGGGTCTAATCGGCTCTGGAGGGATGAACTGCAAGAGTTTGAACTGTCTAAGACAACGATCTGGAATGTAGGGCTCGACGACATCCAAGGATTGAATCATTGTGATCGCCCCTTAGTAGTACCGTTGACGCCAAACGGCACCTAATCAACCCACGTTATTCCAAAAGTTAAAAAAAACAATTTAAAAATATGTTTCACAAAATGACACAACATAACTTTATCGGACTCCACCGATTGATTAACGTAGTGCAACCTCTCGCCATCCATCACATTCTTGGCAGACGCGGCCACTTCGCCGCTCGGGGCTGGTGTCATCTCAATCCTCGAGCTGCGCTGGTCTGAACATGGGGAAGTACTCGTATATCCAGCATTGTAGTAATCATATATAACCATTAAGTCTCACCCCTAAAAAAATTCATTCAAAGTAGTTCCACAATAGTTTTAAAGTTTTGACCTGTAACAATGTCAGACATCCAGCAAGCTAACATGTCCCCGCCCGAGAAGCGATCCCAAGCTGACGGTAGAGGTAAGCTGGTGTCACCGCTCTCCATGCATATGAATAGACGCGGGCAAAGTCGCGGAGGGGTCAACAGGAGTAGGGCATAACACGATTGTTACCCTTTTCGATCAAGATTGTGTTCCTCACTAGGTACCAAAGGTACGCCTTTGTCTCCTACTCAGCATCACAGTATTCACCCCCACAAGTATCACAGAGCGCTCCATATGGTACCTGGTTCTAAGAACCTACACTCTAGTAAGTCCTTCTCGCACGTCACCCCGAACAACTGCATGATGTGTAGGATAATATCCACCAGTGGTGGGGGCAAACTCAGTGGGTTGGACACCGATTGCCTCCGGCTAGTACGCAACCGCTAGGCCGGTGATGGGAATGTCCTTGATGTGATAAACATCATGGAGAGTAATAGTCATCTCTCCAAATGGCATGTGGAAGGAGTTCGTGTCCGGCTATCATCTCTTCACGAACGCAGAAATGAGTGCTAGGTCAATGCCGCGTCTCGTGACTCCTGGTGCCTCAACGTGGATGAAGTCCATAAATCTAGCATCTTCGCCTTAGACTTGAAGCTAATGTATCCCTTCTCCTGCTCAATATTTTCACAAATGTCACAACTATATGACATTTCCTAATCACACTTAAGTTATAAAAAAATTACAAAAAATAACATACCACTCCCTGCCACACGTCAAGCGCGACATGACCACCGAAGCTAGGGATCAGACTCATAAGTATCCACCCCCGATAAGATGGACCAGCCATCATGCTCGGTTCAAGTGGCCGTGAAGGCCTCCCACTATCAGTCCTGACCACAGCCGTTCCAGCTCCAATCACTGAGTCAACTACCTGACTGTGAGAGTTCAGCTGTGATGTCATCATCGTCTGTTGCTGCTGGTTAGCCTCCAATCTCATATGCCTCTACTCGTCCAGCTCCCGCAGGCGATCCTCAGCTAAACGCCTCCTAGTTGAGGTGTGGGCGTGTTGTGCACGCCTCTTCTCTCCAGTTGCTGGTCCCACAAGGGGCGTAGGGGCCTGGATGATGCCTCACCTCACTCAGATGAGCTACCGCCCCTACCCCTACCTTCAAACATACCGAAAAATCCCTTACCGTGTTTGAAGCTAGTCAAGACCGGTTGAGGTTTGTCAATATTGGTCAAATGAATATAAATGTTGTTCGATTGCACTCACATACAAAAAATTACAAAAAAGACTTGAACTAATTAAAACAGGTTAGAACAGGTCAATAGACCTCTAAAACGTCTAAAACAGGTAAAAACATTAAAAAAACAGTAAAAACACTTCCCGCTCAGGATAGCCAGGTGTCAGCGCCTGGTACCAATCACCACCATCAGCGCCCGCTACAATACACTACCATCGTTGTCAGGTGCAAACCGCCACCGTCGACGCCTACTACATGATGTGGCTGTCACCCCTCGTTGTGAATGGCCAGCGTTGACACCTGTTAGTAGTCACCCGCGTCCGCGCCTGGAAGGATGGGTGGGCGTCGGCGCCCAGTCTTCTTGGTTGGCATCGGCACCGGGTCTCGTTTCCTGATTTTTCTATTTTTTTTATTTTGAGAAAATTCACAATATACCCCTTTCTTTCGTAATTCACAATATACCCCTGTTAGTTTTTGTAATTCAAGTTTAAGCATGCTTAAATGTTGTCCAAAATTGATGAAACTTTACATGGACGATGCTAATGTTTTCGTAATTTCAGTATTGGTAATCATGTACCCTACTATTGATAATACAAGTGTTTTGACTTTTTTATTACAGATTTTGCAAATTAAAATAATATTAGAATAACTCAAAATAATTTTTAGATGAAGTTTTGAGAAAAAAACTAGTTTAGAACTATGGCTCTATATTATTGACATTAACTTTTAATTTTGTATACCCATTTTTTAATAAAAAATAAAAAAGGTAAAAACAAACTTCCTTAATTTATACATTTCAATTTTAATGTAATTTTTATGTCAAACTATATATCTAATATCAATTTTTAAAATATTAATTAATATTATTTAAAAAATTCTCATAATTTTCGGGCTCCAGCCTGGGAATAAGGTATATATAGTCTGAGCTACACCCGAATGTAGTCATTCTAGCTACATACACTGACCTATTAAATAAAAAAAAAATAAAAAATAAAAGAAATAAAAGATCGAGGCCAGGGAGCACAAGACAGATTTCTTTACCTGTTTTCTTTTTTTTGTTAGCAAAGAATTTTTTCCCTTTCTTTATTTTTATCATAATAACAATAACTTTAAATTATTATAACTTTTATTCACCTAAATTCAAGCTCTTTAAAACAAGACTAGTCATGGATTTGTTTTGAAAACTTTAAAAAAATTATTTTTACATGTATACGATGATATTTTAATGTGAGGATGTATGTGTTCAAATTTGAGAATGTACATGTTCTTTAATGAACATCTGTACATGTTTGTATGACCATCTATACAAGTTTTCTCCCTTATATGTACATATATTAATCTAAAGATGTACATATTTAATAATTCGTACAGGTTTATGTGACCATCTGTATGTTTTTAATATGAGGATGTACATGTTTTTACGTGTGGATGTACATGTTTAAATGAATATTTGTACAGGTTTGTATGACCATGTACAAGTTTTCTTTTACGTTTTGTACACTACATGTAAAATAATTTTTTAAAAAATTGTCAAAATATATACATGGCTGGTCTTGTTTTGAAGAGCTTGAATTTAGGTGAACAATGATATAATTTTTTTTCATTTTGGACTTATATATAAATGTTACAAGAATTTAAAGTTATTATTATTATAATATAGATAAACAAAAAGGAAAAAGATTATTTTAAAAAAAAAAAAAAAATACATTCATCCGTTCAGCGCGCTCGCTTCCCATTCCATCTCTTTGTCTATATTATCCTAACTGTAGCCAATCATTTGTAGACAAGAATTTGCGGATAGGATAGGAGTATACTTTTCTTGCATTGTTTATACAACTTTTACGTTAATTCTTTCCTGATATATGAATCCTCTTTTTTCAGTAAATTTTTTCTACATTCTGTGCTTCTCTTTGATATCACGTAAATTAGGATTCGATCTGATCGATGCATGGGCTTGTCAATCCTATCGACATGTAAAGAAGTTCCGATGGTGGGACAAAATTCTTTATTATATCAGTACACTTCAAGAAAAGAACCCCGTGGCTTTGGTTAAAAACTTCAAGAAACGAACTGAATAGATTCTTTTATTATTATTAAACTGATGACTAGGTATAGAATATCTACTTTTATGACGTTGGGTTGGGATCAGTTATCAGGGAAGGTCATGTATAAATAAATATATGCTCAGCCTGAGCCGGCCTTCTCATGCAGTGAGGATTAACAATAACATATACGTACCTATCTGTGCACGTTTGGAGAGAAATAATAATAGAAGAAAGGTAAGTAGTAGTTAAGTACATATTATTTTATCAAAGTAATTAGTACATTATTTAAGTACTATACTTTAACATCATGTTATTATTATATATATGATGCTTAATTTCGCTTGTGTCCATTAACATTACACAATTCGTAACAGGAGGTTTTTGTAAAAGGGTCGGCCGCATTCGATCAAATACAACTTAATCAATGGCTGGCGGGGTGGATCCTACAGGAATAGTTCAACAACTCAGTCAATTAATTCTCGGGGACGCTATTACCGCTTCAAAGAATTGGTTGGGTTACATCCAGACCTACAACGAAAACATCCAAAAGATACGAACCCTACACCGAACCCTTGAAAATCGCAGGCAAGAGATAGCACATCGAGTGAAGTTAGGTAACATGCAGAACGAAGAGGTAGTGACTGAGGTCAAGGAATGGCTTCAAGATCTTGACGTATTCTTGGGTCCTGATAAGAGCTGGAATAAACTGCTTGTTAATGAGCTAGAGGCTGAGAAATGCTGTTTTGGGTACTGCTGCAGCCCAAAGTACCGTCATGATATTAGTAAATTAGCTGAGGTTAAGGGGAAGGAAATTGAGGACCGGATTGAGAAGATGAGAGCTAGAGGGAATGCTCCAGTGACTCTTCCGCAGGTGCAAGCTTCGAAGATAGGAAGCTTTGGGACTTACTATTGTTTAGGTCTTAAGTCTAGAGAAGAGAAGGTGAATCAAATCCTTGAGTTGCTTAAGGATGATAAGGTTAACAGGATTGGAATTCATGGGATGGGAGGTGCAGGTATGTATATGTTTATTATATATCTAGTCAACATCTTTACATTTTAATTTCTTATTTAGTTGTCCCCGGATTTGCTAACTGTTTAGTGAACCTCAATAATTTGTGTTATTCTTTACTATTCTAGTTTCAATTTCGTTGTTTGTTGCAACAAATATTCTCTGGCATAAGATATTGCATATTTACCTTCATGGACTCTAGGATGGTGGTCATCATTGTTCTTCTTAGGAAAGTTCACAAATGAACCCATGTTTTATATATTCAATAAACCTACATTGTTGTTCTTAGGAAAGTTCACAAATGAACCCATGTTTTTATATATTCAATAAACCTACTAATGAGAAATTATGTTTAGGGGGAAAAAATTTTAATCCCGTCATTCTTTAAAAAAATAATTATATACTCCCTCCGTCCCACCTTGACCGTCCTGTTTACTATTTGGACATGTCGTTTGACTTCAATTTTTAACATATAAGAAAAATTAATTTTGAAAATTTAAGTTTTACATATGATTCCTTACATGATAAACTATATAATACAAAATTCAGTTTTATAAAATTATTTTAACTTATATGTTTAATATTGAGATGGAAAAACGTGCCAAAAAACAAACAAGACACTTATGACGGGACGGAGGTAGTAAAAATTTAGAATACAAACATATTAACCCATGCAATTATTTCAACAAATAGTTCAATTTGTCTCCAACATAAAGCTAAATAAATATAATTAATGATAAACAAATTTATTTGATCACTTTCAAAATAGTAAATTGTTATTAACTACTTTATTTTCACAACTTACAATGACGGACTGCAGTCCATCACGATAACCAGATCTAAAATATGGTATATTGAATGAGACTAGTTCGTCTCTAAGAGTATGATTATCAATGGTTCATATGGGTTCTTAGCTAAATAAGTAAAGTAAAAACATGATGTTTAAATGAGATAGAGGAGAGAAGGAAGAACCATTATTTTGGGTTCTTGTGGAACAACCTTTAAAAACCTATAAAATTGGACCCACACTTTTTGCTTTCTAATTTTTATATGTCAAATTAATATAAATAGTTAAACCATATATTTTTAAATCTTAATATTATAAAAATTATTAATTATTTAAACTAAATATGTCAAAATTCTTAAAATCTTATTCTCTACAAAATTTGATTGTGGTTTTCATATTAAATAAATTTAGCACTCTATTCTTGTTTTCTGGTGATACAAATTTTTAATACTTTAATTTATGATAAGTACGAGTAAATGCATTTCAAATATAACTATTAATTAAACTTGTTTTCATGTTTAATATATTATAGTTTATCTTGTATTATTATATTGTATCTTTTGATATTTTCAAGTAATACATTGAATATAATAACTAGAAGATTGAGTGTCAAATAATAAAAAAAAAATTACATTAACAATATATATGAATAAATTTTTAAATATAATAAACTTTAATCATAAATAAAATATTAAGTTTGTAGTGATAATAATTAAAGAATAATGTTTATTTGTTTTCTTATGATAATAAAAAAGGAAAAAATGACATGATATGGCAAATAAAGAGAGTTAAGAAACAATGAATGAGTTTTCAAATGTTGGAAAAAAATAATCATATTTCTTAGAATGATGTGGCGGTGAGAGAAACAAGAAAAAGAGTGTTAAAAACCCAAATTATAGTTTTCTGAATGGTCTAATATGTCATCCTATAGAGCCAGTCTTCTCTTACCCATATCGTGTTTGTAGACAAATATTTCGCCTCCATTCTATCAACGTCTTTATAACTTGATACTTTTTTTTATAAAAGAATAACTTCATATACGGTAGTCCATTGATTTGGCAGTCCCAGTCAGTTGCTGACTGGATTATTTTGCTAAATGGGCTGTCTTTTTACCATATTAATTTTAAATTGTTGTAACTTTTAATGTTTAAGTCCAAAATTTAAAAAATTATATCATTGTTCACCTAAATTCAAGCTCTTCAAAACAAGACTAGTCATGGATATGTTTTGACAACTTTGAAATTTTATATTATTTATATGTATATATCTGTACATATCAACCATACTTGTTTCTTCATATATAGTTTAAAATACACCATACACCAATAATAATACACTACAAAACAATAATAATTCATCATCTGTTTTGAAATCGGTATGTTAGAAAAATATATTCACTATATAAGACTTATAATACATCATATAAATACTAATAATACACCATAAAACAATAATAATAATAATAATAATAATAATAATACATTACAATAATGATCCATTATTAGTTTCAAAGTTTATTATCTAATTCACCACTTGTTAGTTAATGAATCATAATATCAATTTTAATGAATCATAATATCAAAATTAATGAATCATATCTTCATTTTAGGGTATCATCCCAAACATATATAAAAAAAAAGGTAAACAATAATGCAACACAAAACAATATTTGGTATGTATGGAAAATACATGATTCACCATAGAAGATTTAAAATGCACTATACAACAATAATAATACACTACAAAACAATAATGAATTTTTATCGGTTCCGAAGTTTGTTATCTAATTCACCACTTATTAGTTAATAAATCATAATATCAATTTTAATGAATCATAATATTAAAATTAATAAATCATATTATCATTTTAGTTAAAAATAAATTTTTTAAAAGTTGTCAAAACATATTCGTGACTGGTCTTGTTTTGAAGAGCTTGAATTTAGGTGAACAGTGATATAATTTTTTTTCATTTTGGACTTATATTTTAAAAGTTACAACCATTTAAAATTAATACAAGTTTTCTCTCATCATATATGCCACCTCAACAATCAGGTCAGTATGCTGACCGGACTGCCACCAAACATGCCGTGCAAAGTTAAGTGTGCGCCGTCCGTTCCATCGAATTTGCGATAACTAATTACCAAATTTATGTCACCCCAAACATTTAAACAATCAAAGTTACCAAACTTAAGTATCTAACAAAGAATTAATGTAACTAAATTCAACTATCTCACAAACAACCAAAGTAACCAAATTTACATAAATATTTTTTTTATAAGTGGCGCTGACAGCTAAGTTGACGAGTTACATCAAAAGGCATAGCCTGAAACAGGCCGGTGCGAACACGAGATTACATCAAAGTAAAACAAATTAAGAAAAAGGACTCCTTGGAGTTACTACAATAAACCATCTACTAGAAAAGTTAATTTGACTTCAGCTTTCTCCCAGATTTCAGTCTTTGTTGAACTAAACTTCAGGCAAAATGAGACTCTGAAAATTCGAGGTTGATTAGAAAATATGGCATTAAAAATTTGAGCAACTCTGCAAGCCTGATTCACAACAGACTTTGATGTCATCCAGTTCGATTGCCGCTTGAAAATCTTGATTGCTTTGATTTTGAATCCTTCGTGTCCTCAGGTCAAAGATTCATCGCTCATTTGGACCTTGAAAAATCTCATTATTCAACGAACATGATGTTTACTGCTACCCACCACTCTGGCTTTCTTGAGCCGTGGATGGCGTGAATCCCCAATATTCCACCCAGTCTTTTGATTACTCTTCTTGGACACACGATCACTACGCCGTAGAGAATGGGCATAGTTTTGTTTGGACAGATCCGGAAAGGGAATGGAGCAGCCTAATCTTCTTCCATACTTAAGACACATATTTGATAACTTCACTTCTTTAGTCTCAATGTTTTTCTTTGTTTCAGTTTCTGGATTGTCTGGCGATAAAACAACTTCAAGTGAAATATCTCTCAATTGTTCAAAAAGTGATGTGCTTGGCAATGTTCCAGCGTTTTCTTCCAATACTACGCCATTCGCATGAGAAAAAATAACGGGATCATCACTAGTACACTCCTTCTCATTTGTTGTACCTGATCGGTTGCGGGGGTTGGTTCCCAAGAAGGAGTAACCCAAGTGACAGCAGGTGGAATATTAGCTGCCATCCCCCCATGGCCTCTCACGATCTGCTCCCATCTCATCTTTCTGTTGTATTTGCCAACGAGTACCGCATCAGTACCGCCGTTCCAGTTTTTCCCATAATCATTTCTCCATTTTTCTGGCCACATCCCGACACTATCATAATGGTATTCACTTTTCATTAGTAATTATCCATGTTGGTATGTCAGCTGTTCTAAAATTAATTGCACGCTCAACACGTTGCCTCGGGGAATAACCACTGTCAAGGGCAACTCCACATTTTCCCCAACACTTGGTTGCGATTCCATCATGGATCATACTCCACCATGCATGGCTTAAGTTCGATCACCAAAGTCATCTTTCTTCTTCCGGTCACTTTCACCTAGTTTCTCCCCCAACTCTTCAGTCAAAACCTCTATTACTCCAATTGTTGATATGTTACAATCAAAAATAGCCTCTATCTCCTCATTGAGGATCTTGAAAGTTGTTGTTTCTAATATAGAAAATATCTCCAAATTATCAGGAAACCTATTCATATAAGTTTCAATCTTCACCACCATCCAAAACTTTGCCAATATGGTCTTGGCCGTCGTTTCGCACCACGCCTGTGGTGGGATACCCCTAATAGCAACATTCATGAAACGTGTATGCTGCGTTTTCCCATCATACCAAGGTTCTACTCTCCAACAATTATTCCACTTTTGATCTAGCAAGATTTTCTCCCGGCCTTCCGTGTTGTGAAAGATGACTATAAACTCGTATGAGGACTTGGCTATGATGTGCTCAATCCCTCCATTGGTTGCTAGGGGTGCCCGCATTTGATCAAGGCTGGACTTGGACTTTGTATGGATGGAGACACTTCTATCCTGCTTGGGTATAGACAGTTAAGAAGGATCCAACTTAACTGGACTATCTGATTCCCCTGCGACTGATTGTTGTTGTACACCTTGACCTTCCCAGATCCGATGTGGTGTATTCTGTGTCTCTACACTTGGAGTTGAATTATGAGGCGATGGGGACGGTTGCGGGTAATATGACTTGTGCTTCCATACCTTCACTTTATTTCTCAACGGTCTGGCAAACTGGGTTGAAATCCTTTTCACATTGATCCATATCCCGTTTGCTCCTCTAACGGCTTGCTCTGCTTGTTGGTTGTACTCAAAACCCATAAAAGCGAATCTTGTGTTGGTAGCAATATGCCTCTTGGATGGCCTGTGAACGCTGGTTATTCTCCCAAATGGCTGGAATGCACGCCACAGTGTGCTCACAGTTGTTGTCTCATGGATATTGTCAATAAAGACAATCTTCATCTCCTCTCCCATGAGTGACTGATTGTGTTTCTCTTTTTTGATTCGTCAAGGAAAAGGTGTTGGAAACTGGTTAGTTGAGAAGAGGATGAAGAGTATGGGGCGATTGGTTGATTTTATGAGGTTTGTAGGTTTTGTGGAGTTGTTTTAGCGGCAGGGGTGGGCGGTGGTAGGGTGTGGGACAATGGTTTTACTGTGGAGGCATGGTGGCGGGGTAATTAGGACGTGGAAGGGCGGAGGGACATGTAGAGAGAGAGGAGATAGCGCGAACGAGGCATACTTTTTGGATGCAATGTAAAAGTCATGATATAAATGAAATGGTTGATCAATCATCCCTCATGGTTCTTAATACTCCCTGATGTTCTATTATGATTTTCTAGCACAATGCATGGAAACTACAGAGACAATTTCAGACTATTTTACCCTTATTTTTCTATGAGGAATAGAAGAGTTATGGGTGTGAGAAGAGAAAGTAAAGGTAAATGTGGAAAGTAGGTGGAAGAAAGTACCAAAACATCTATATTTTTGAAAAAATAACAAAACCTATAAAATCATCTATTAAGAACATGAGAGAATATTCAATTTAAATCGTGATTAGCATTAGCTCAAGGTAATTGGCAGTAGGTATTCACAACCATATCTGAACTGTCTTTTAACGATGGAAAGATCCCATCACGAACTTATATGTGATATATCAAGTTTTTTTTTCATTTTTAGTATGTTGCCATGTTTAAAGTCATATGGAACCTGCGGACCCACCATGGGTCTGACCAAATAATTTCACCGTTCCATCTCTATATCGCCGCATATATCGACAACAACTTCATTCTTTGCTATTTATCTTTCCATTTCTAAATCATTGTTTATATTCTTTTTCAAGTTGATAGGAACCTGACCTAAAACCTACTTAAGTTGAATTTAGGTTGAAGAACTACGATAGAAGAAGGTTTTGGGTCAAGTTTCAAACATGTTCTACTCGAGTAAAAACAGAATTTCGATACCCCTAAATTGAAGCTTCATTTACAATCCTTAAAACATTTCTTTTGTATGATTTCACCCTCTCTGCATTTTGTGTACATGTTCAATCTCCAATAACAATATGACCGTTCATAACTTTATAAATATAGAAGTTGACAAGCAAAGAGGATATCACAACTAGTAAAAGCTCATTATACTGAAAGTCTGATCACTAGTTTAAAGGTCACTTAGAAAATTGATACACATAATGGTTACTAAGGGTTGAATATTCAATTATATCAGTTAAGCGGGAGAGGGTTATCGAAAGATTTAGAGTAAATTATTGGGAGCCCCTTTAAGGTTGTGGGGTGTTTATCAAAACTATTGGTAACCCTCTTGAGGTTACGGTATCTCTGACAACGAGCCCCCGAACTATTAACTCCGTTAATAAATCGTTAACCCCTTGCTAACCTGTCAACTTATTCATTAAATCATGCCAAGCTAGCTAGACAAAAAACACTGCTTAATCAGCCATTCTAAGTCTCTCTCATCATACCACTATCTTTCTAAAAACGTCGACCCTAACTCATCCAATTTGATCATGCTCCAAATCTTGCACCTTTTTAGGAGGTTGTTTATCTGCTACGCAACACTTAAGGAAGGATATGTTCTTGGTTGTAGACCATTCCTAGGTTAGGGGGTTGACGTTTTTTGGAATTTAGTAGTGAAATGATAGAGACTTAGACGATGTTGATTAAATAATGTTTTTTGTCCAGCCTGACATCATTAGTGAATAAACTGACAGGTCAGCAAGGGATTAACGATTTATTAACAAAGCTATAGTTTGGGACTCATAGTTAGAGATACCGTAACCTCAAGGTACTTACCAATAATTATAATAAATACAAGGTGATTTCCGTTATTATCCTAAAATTTTAAGGGAGTTCCCGGTAATTTACTCAAAGTTTAATTCGGTAAAAACGGATAACCCCACTAGCCCACAGACTTGAGTTATGCCCAGAGTAATAAGTTGAAGGTCATTTTCTTAACGCAGTACATTCCCACTCCATCTTCTTTGAAACATGTCTTGACGAGAGTAATCGCCCAATTTGCGTGCACCTGAAGCTAGAATGGGAATCGAGAAGCTATGACCCACATCCGAACCAAGTCACTTTTGAATGGTCCCACACCCTCCATGTCATTGTTATAGTTGATAGGTTAAACTCTTCTCGATTATCAGTAAGAAACACGCTTTATTTTACTTTCTCGTTAGTAATGCTGCATCGGGCCTTATCTTACGCTTTAATTTTTAGCTATGGCATCAATCCTCATTTTATTTCCAAGCTAGCCTACTTAATTTGTTTCTGTGTGATGATTTTCAATATATTGCCCAAGATGGTGACTGTGAATTCAGTACATTTCATCGAGTAAGTGTTAGTTGACGAACTCACCCGTGGGAGCTTAAGTTTTTCTTGCATCTTTGCGTCATCAGTGAACTTTATGTGTGATCTTCTTCTTCTTTATTTCTTCCTTTTATGATTGCTCAAGTGCAACAATTGAATAAAGGAAGTCAGTGGCTTCCTCTTCTTACCTTAGTTAAATCAAACGCATACCCAGACCTAATCATTGTATTTTCACGTGTGATTAGGGAAGACAACTCTTATGTTGGAACTTGCAAGGCGTGCTGAGAATGACGATCTGTTCAATGAGATTGTGATGGCAGAAGTCTCCCAATTTCCAGATATCAGACGAGTTCAAGATCAAATTGCTGACAGAATTCACTTCTCACTAGACAGATATCATAGTATTGAAGAAAGAGCAATTAATTTGGGTAAAAGGCTCCGACAAATTAAACTCTTGGGAAATAAGTTGCAAGACGATGAACAATACCATCCATCTCCTGAACGGAACCAAGGGGAAGAAAAGGGTCAAAACCCACGAGTACAGGTTGAAGACGTTGAGAAAAAAGGTAGAACGGAAAAGAAGGTAGTTGACGATGCTCAAAATGAGGGATCCTCCAAAGAAGAGAGGATGGGTGCATATGATGAAAAGGAGGTCCCTGTGAATGTTAAAAAATCAAATGATGACCAGATACAAAGTCATGTAGAGAAAGGCGGTAAGCTTCTTGTGATTCTAGACAACATGTGGAGAAAACTTGACTTGCATCTTCTGGGAATTTCGTATGAGCTTGAGAAAGATTTAGGATGCAAAATCATTATAACAAGCAGAAGTGAAGATGTCTGTAGAGTAATGGATGTAGCATCTTCAAATATTTTTAAAGTGGGTGATCTAAGTGAAGATGAAGCTGAACATTTGTTTCGACATAGAGTAGGAGTGATCGCTGACAGTAAGGATTACAAGCCCATTCTAGATAAGCTGCTAAAAAAATGTTCCCGATTGCCACTTTCAATCAATATCCTTGCAGATACGCTTAAAAACCAAACCTTATCAGTGTGGGAACATATTCTTGCTCAACTAGAGAAGCCAATTCCAGGAGAAACAATAGGAGTACTTGATGACACGTATTCGATTATAGAGATGAGTTACAACTATTTGGGCAAGGAAGACAAAAAAATGTTCTTCTTACTTTGCTCTCTTTTCCCATCAGGATCCAGTGTTCGTATTGTTGACTTATTAAGATACGGGATTGGATTGGGATTATTTGAATATGTGAATTCAATTGATGAAGCAATAAGTCAAGCTTACAAGTGGGCAAATGAGCTTAAAACTTTATCACTTCTATCAGAGGTTGACTCAGATAAAGGAGAGATCTTCGTCCATGATGATGTTAGGGAAGCTGGGAAGTCATTTGCAGCAAAAGGTTTGAACTCAAATCTCCCTTGTACCTATGTTTGAAAATTTGGTATACTTTGCTCTCTAGCTAGTAAGTAGTGTAACATTTTGGAGCACTCTCTTGCTTGAGAATAGTTATTATTCTTGCTTGCTATACTTTCGGTCCACACACTCTTATATCATATTATGCATTATTGGGTTAAAGATTGTAAGAATTTTGCTCTACAGATGGTACAGATGCGCATTTAACTGTCAATGTTACTTCCTCTAACCAAATTTCTAGCTAGTCCTAAAGCTGCGAAATAACCTTAGAAGTTCATACATATAATGATTTTTATAGCTCCTTATTTTAGTCCTATTGCTCAATTTCCCATACATTATAAAGTTACCTCACAGAACATTCCTTTGTACTATGAGTTACTCCCTCCTGTTCAAGATAGATGATTTTCTAGCTGTGGACATATGAATTAAGCGGAAAAAAGTAGACAATTTTACTCTTATTTTTAATATTGAGAATTGAAGTAATTTGAAAAGTAGAGTTGGGAAATAAAAGTTGAGGGGTAGAATTGGAGAATAGATGACAAAAAAGACTAAAACATCTAATATTTTGAAAAGAATGAGAGGAGCCAAAAAATCATCTATTGAGAACAAGAGAGAGTATTAAATTTTATAGGCATTAGGGTAAGGGAACTGATAACCTATGAGTTATGAGTGTACATCTTTTGTGTTTTTCCCGGTTATCGATTGATACAATATGGTATTCAGTGTCTGATTTTCACTTTCACTATGAACCGAAGTAGAGCAAGAATAGCCTTTGCTTTATCGTTTTGCTTGATGATTTTAGTGTCGTTAGTGATATCAATATAAAAGTAGTAAAAGAAATCAAATGCTTAACAATATCATAGTGTTTACTGACATCATGGTTACTAAGGCTATAATTGGGCCAACATTCCTGTGTATGCTAATATGCCTCATGAAGGAAAACTATAACTTAGACATAATTAGATGGACTAGCATGCATATGTTGATTTATTGAATGTTGAACATTTTCTTCTTTATTTGGATGCCTGTACATTGACTGGCAATTGCATTTTTTAGATGTTTGTGTGCCTAACTATCATTGGAAATTAGAGACTTTATATTCCATTATTGTATAACCCTGCATAGTCAATCATCCTACTCATAGGGGCTTCTTGTACACAATTCGTGTAGACATATAGCTAGTTTTGGGATGACATATGAGCCACCTTGTCCACTAAGAACTTTTACCGTGGTGGAATTTGTTCAAAAGGAGACAATGATTCGATATTATATGAAATAAACTCGTTTCACATCTACTTGAGGCATTTGAATAATCTTTTGTATCCCCATGTTTATGAATTTTTATGTGGTACAACGTCTAATAATGTTTTTTCCTAACATTGGCTTTTGAATCGTGTTACATTCAGGTGGCTTGTGTTGCATGTGGGTGCCATCCCTAGGTGGCTAAAGCAGGAGTCATATGAAAAATTTGTTGCTATCTCCTTGATGTCCAACGATAATTATGAGTATTTAGCCAATCGAAATTTACCAAATCTTCGACTGTTACGTTCTCTTGGTACTTGTAGCACAAAACTTCTAGGGAATCACTTTTCAGGGATGAAGTCCCTAAAAGTTCTGGATTTATCCCACTCAGATGTTGAAGTGTTGCCATCATCCATTGTTGTTTTATGGAATCTTGAGACATTGCTTCTAGAACATTGCTCCTTAAAAGATATCGTTCCAATTTGCCAGTTGTGGAAGTTGCAAGTGCTTAGTCTAAGGGAATCCTCTATTGTGAAAATACCCATAGAGTTTAGGATTTGAAACAACTAAAACTATTAGATTTGACGAATTGCTATCAACTAAATGATATCCCTGTGAATGTATTATGCAACCTCACTCAATTGGAAGGTTTGTATATGAGAAACAGTTTCTCCAGTTGGGGTTTGGAAGAAAGCATGGCTAGGTTGTCTGAGTTAAATGTTCTGCCTCTCCATGTTCTTGAGATCAAAATAAGAAGCATCAATCAACTACCGGATGGTGATTTTCCTGCCCTTGTGTTGTTGTCAAGCTATAAGATAGACTTTGTAGTATCATCAGTGCTAGAGGACGCCTTATACTCACGCAGTTTGCAAGTTGGCCATCTTCATCCACATGATCTCATAAAGGACTGTTGGAAATCCTTAGTGAAAAATGCTGAAAGTCTGTATCTGGAGAATGTTCATGGTTTGAAAATATTGCACCTTACTTAGGTGAATATGGATTGAGAGACTTGAAGCGACTCAAGGTTTCAAACTGCTCCGGAATGGAATGTCTAATAAGTGGAAGGACAGTGTATCAACTTGTAGTCTTCCCACAACTGGAGAAATTATACCTTGAGTCTCTACCAGACCTCCAAGCAATATGTCATGGGAAGTCTCCTGGTCTTAATTTATTTTCTAATCTAGTGGAATTGACATTATCAAGTTTGAATGGACTACATTATTTTGCTCTACCTATTCAACATGCAACCAAATTGAGGGTTCTGGAAGTGAAGAGCTGCAACAATTTGAAGTATGTATTTGATGCTTCTAGTGAAAAAGGATTGCCCGCCTTGCAAAAGTTGCTCCTACAAGGTTTAAAATCACTTCGAGCTTTGTGTGTAGAGACAAGTGATGGAAATGAAGAAGACCGACATCTTTTCTCAAAAAAGGTATGGTTTTCCTTTTGCATACAGTTTGAATTGAATATTCAGTGATTCCCTTGGCGCCTAACACAATTTATATATGTATGTATTTGTTGCAGATGGTTTTCCCCTCTTTAGAAAAGCTTAAGATCGATAGTTTGTCTGCAATTGTTGAACTATGGGACATGACAATAGGTGAAGAATTTGCGAGAACCTTCCCAAAGCTGAGAAGCATATCAATCAACGATGTGGACAAACTAAGGCATGTATGGTGCAGCGAATATTGCAAGGGGAGTTTTATCTTCACTAATTTGAAGAAATTGAAGATTTCTGGATGTTTCAATGAAGACCATCTGCCCACCCTCAGTGGCCAGAGGTTTTCAGTCACTTGAACTTTTACGTGTTGCATTATGTGGGGTCAACCAAATTATCGCAACAGAGAGGAGTGAAGAAGATGAAGGTAGCATTATTGCTGATAAAACAATGCCATTCACAAAGTTGTTGAAACTGGAATTGCTAGACCTTAGTTCTCTTACGTACTTCTATAAAGGAAGCATGAAGATAGAACTTCCGTCATTAAAAACCATGAAACTAGATAGCCTCGATTGCATGGAGACATGGGCTGAAGTGGAATGCTCCAAAATGAAGTAGATCAGGAGAGAGAGAATCCAACAGGTGAACGTGTTTTATTCAATGAAAAGGTAAGCAATTATTTTTAAAAAAATTCTAGTCACACTTGTTTTTATAAATTTGCTAGGAATTTCCAAGTGATGACATGTTTGTTTCTATTATCTATAGATGACTCTCAATAACTGCCACTATTTCTCCCCAAAGATACTAGTCACGTACTTCTTGTAAATTACAGGCCCAATTTCCCTCCCTGGAACAAATGTTGTAGGCAGTGTATCCAAATTACAGGATTGTGGGATTTCACAACTGCTCAACACTTGTCCTCCTCATTCCCTTGTTTACAACTTTGTCTCTTTGGTTCATGCCAAATATGCAACATGTGTGGAAGAAGGAGCTTAATGTTGATGAAAGTCATAGCTTCCTGAACTTCAAACATATAGACATCTGGCTCTGTAGTTCGCTAGAGAGCTTATTTCGAACTCCAGCAGCAGACAGCAGTAAACTGATGACAGTGAAATTTCCTGCATTGCGAACCTTGATAGTTGCCTATTGTCAACGTTTTAAGTATGTCTTGGAAGGAAATGTACACCTGCAATTCCCCGCTTTAAAAGATTTGACGTTTATGGATCTGCCTGTTATGAAAACATTTGCTAAGCTGGAAGAGATGGAGGTACCAGAAGCTGATGAGAATGGGAATGGTGATGATCTACTGGTGCCATTATTCAATAGAAAGGTAATGAAATACTTTGTTTCTCACTGTGGGTACATATTGGGAGTTGCAAGTTATTTACTTGTTACATATATCATATATAGATGCTTCTCATCAGTATATAAAATTTATAAGAGCTGACGAAAAAAGAGCAAAATAAAAATTTGTTGTAATATAATTGAAGGTCTTCAATTTCATTGATCATATTTTACCAGCTTTTTTACTCTATTTACCTTAACCATTGTATTTAATTATACTTATACATATAGTTTGTAATTTTCCTTTCTCTCAGATTCTATTCCACTCACTAGAGGAGCTGCAGTTGAAATGGTTGCACAAAGTCAATAAGTTATGGGATATCACAACTTGTGAAGAACTCACATCTACATTCCCCAACTTGCGAACTATAGATATTGGAAATCTTCCAAAGCTGAGGCATGTCTGGATTGATGATCACTCTGGAGAAGGTGTCTACATCGAGAGCTTAGAGAACATGACGATTGGTAGCTGTGATGAATTAGAGAGCTTATTTGCCCCTACCATAAGAAACAGCACATCAACTCAGGAGCTTCACTATCTTAAGATCATTAGCTTTCCAAAACTGCAAAAGCTGAAATTGGATAGTCTAATGAAATTCAAGTGTCTCTATGAGGGAAGTGTAACTATAGACTTCCAATCCTTAAAGGAGCTTACTGTGATGAATCTTCCTATGATCAAGATTTTAGTTAAAGTAGAAAAGCAAAGCTTTGAAGAAACATCATCTATTATGCCAGACGATGATGGCCCGGTACTCTTCAGAGGAAAAGGCAGAGTTAGTACTACTTTCTTTCTAATTATGAACTCATCAGTTGAATCTTAGCGCCCATTCTATGAAAGACCATTTAATTTGGATTGTTTTATATTTAAACGCATTTATATATGATTTGCAGGTTGAATTTCCTTCACTAAAAGAAGTGAGAATATCACTCTGGCCATCCCTAGAAAGGATATACGAGACAGAAGAGGAATATAGCTCTGATAGGATCTCCATATATCCTACGCTAAGAACAATGCATCTTTGGGGTTGCAATGGCTCCAAGTTAAAGCCGTTGCCCGAGTCCTTGCTTCTTCAGTTAACATCTCTAAAAATTAGTGAATTTCATAGGCTGAGAAGCTTGGTATCAACTAACGCTTCCATAGATGGAGCACTCTTTGCATCATTCTCGGCATTTGAAAAGTTAGAACAATTCTCCATTGAAGAATGTGATGATATGGAAGTCATCATGTCGGAGGAGTTACACGAAGAAGGGCATCATGAATTTGTTTTTCCTCATCTCAAACAAGTTGAACTGATCAAGATGGTTTCACTTTCTAGTTTTAGCTCAGCAAAGTATGCTATACAACTTCCAGCCCGCATCAGTTAGTATCTCTGGATGTGCCATGATGAGATCATTCTCCTTGGGGCCTTCAAATACACCCAATCTTAGTGAAGTTGTGGTTGATCACAAAACAATAGCCAAACATGGGGACCTAAATACTATCATACAATGCCATTTCTGCACAACAGTATGTCTTGTTAACTAATATAATTATGTCTGTTTGCTACTGTATGAAAAGGCAGCAGTATTAATGATATGTTTTCTTTCAGGCTGCAAGATATTTGCCAAGGACAGTTCAGCATATGCTGCACAAGCAGCACAATTATTAAGACTCGAGAATTTGTGGGGTTTCTTTTGTGATGGGTGCGGAAACCTCGGACATGGATATTCATATTGTTGTCGCCACCGTGCTTTTGATTTTGTTTTGCATCCCGAGTGTGCTTTGATTGAAAGCCAACTTGTAGAAGAACCTGATGAGATGAAGGTATCTCTCATCTCTACATTATTAATTATGATCGTGTAGTGCTGATGTACTCGTTTCGTTAGTTGATCTGATTCTCTAAATCTTTAATGTAACACAAGGTTGCAAAGAACTGGCCGAGGATACTGCAGCACAAACTACATGAGAGTCACGAACTAAAGCTTGTGGCTGGGCGAATGTACAAATGCAAGGGATGTAGTCAGAAGGGAGATGAGCTGTTTTCATACTATTGCAGTGAATGTGACTATGATTTGCATCCAAAGTGTGCTCTTGAAAATGATCAAATGACGGGGGATCCAATTCAGAAGAATGAACAAGTTAACACTGATTTAAGAGCTGATCAGACAGATACAAACGAAAAACAAGGTAAAGTTAATGAATTAGTTTATTATATTGATGTCTTTACATTGATGATCATTTAGTTTTTGAAATGAAAACAAACTGTGATAGGGTAGCTAACATCGACAAGATAACCATATTGGTGTTATCAGTGGCATGACACCGTTTCAAACCAATGACCTGTATATAGTGTGATTCATATACTCGCTTAATTCTTCATTTATGCACTTGTTCCAGATTATATGTACTTTAGTGCTCATGATTATATGTATATATAAGAGATCCTTGAAACTTGGAAGCTACTCTATTTACAGATTAGTGAAACTTACTTCTTAATGTTTCTGGTACATGCATGGTCCGCCCCTTGTTGGTCGATCACTTCAGCGCCCACGCAATAAAGGTACACCCACCTATCTATCTTATTGTAGTTGAATTCGCCGGGGAGTATAATCTCGATCGGTTGTATATTATGCAAAGTTTAATTATATATAGTATGCTATCCTAGGTTCTCTGACATGTTCATCTCGGTTGGAAATTTCAGGAACACTTAACCAAATTAATGCTTAAAGGCCTGCTATCATTCAAATCGAATTCAGATAAGGCGCTCATCACAGGTTTCATTGCAATATTCAATGCTTTTAAGCGAGAATTCAAGAGCAACTCTAGAAGGAAGATTTCATCAAGCACAAAACTTGTATACAGAGAGTCGATTAATTGTTTGTATACCGTGTTTTAAACTAGGGAGATCGGATCACTCTCCGATTGACCAGATGAAGTAAGATTTATAAATGTGTCTTTGTGGGAACCGAGCTAGTTTATATATGTGTAATTGTTGGTATTAATTAACCAATGTGTTTGTTAGAACTTCTCTAGCGTGTACAGAGTTTGTAAGCTTACGTTATTGATTAATATAAATGAACTGGTTTGCTATTGCTATTACTCATAACTCGCAGTTCCCATATATTGACCAGACAACAAATTACTAGATCCCCACTTTTCCCCTTCTTTTGATGATGCTGCCAGAATTTCTATGTTGATCAATCATCATGAACATCATTCGCTACATTTACCTAGACGTATACGACAATTATGTCAAGGCAATAAGTTTGTTTTCTATTAAAGTCCACTTAGGTCTTTGCAGGGATCTGTTCCCTCTTAGTTAGTGTGGAGTTTCTAGATTTAGTAGTATTGCATAATTATTGAGCAAGAAAACATTTACTGGATGTTCGTTTTAAGAAATGATGAAGATTCAAATGTACTTTTAATTGCATTGTCTTTTTAATTCACGATTCCATATTTACTCTGTTTTTGTGTTCTTAGTTCTTTCAATAGCATTATTTATCTGTGTAATTTCCATTTTTCGAAAGCTACAAGTTGTCAGCAATTATTACGATGATGCAATAAATTCTTATTTTTTTTATCTTTATTCTACAATGGGTTTTAGTGCATATGGGGTCTGAGTTTGCTGCTCACTTGATGGGTCAGACCTTGTGAATTATTCTTCAGGTCTCTGGAAAGCTGCCTTCCTTTTCATCTCATGTTATTTTTCTTTCAGTATGATGTTGGTTATGATCATATCATATGGTTTCACAAGATTCTAAGTCAGGGGCACCGAATGGATTTTAGGTACTCTATGCAAAGTAAAAATTGTTTTTTTTTAATTTAATACAATTGCAATCACTTGTTACTGGAATCAAAACTACTAAGGCAAAGGCAAAGCTATCGATGATTTGGTAATCCAGTGTCAAGGTATGATGCTCACCACTGAGAAAGATGGTTGTATGGAAATTGATAATCTCGTGGAGCTCCCTCTTTTGGTATTGTTTTCATGATGTCTCCCGGAGAAAGTGTTCACAATCTGTACAATCGACGCTCCTGTTCTGGAGAGAACCTTGGCTCGGGTTTGGCAACTTGAAGACAAGATGAAAGTTCGTGCGGTGGGTGATGGTCTCTTCCTTTTCGAGGTTGGTGACGAGGAGCGTCTGCACGGGATTTTAGGGCGCGTTCCATGGACGGTGGATGACAACCTCCTGGTTTTAGAGTCGGTTGAAGTGACGAAGGCACCAAGTGAGCATGTCTTTCAGTGGGTACCAATATGGTACGGGTTCACGGAGTCCCGATTATGTTCCTGCATAAGGAGTTCGCTCAACGGATTGCTAACCGCATCAGTTTCTTCATGGAGTACTTTGAGGAGAGTTATCGCTTTGGTGGGGATTTCTTGCGAGTTAAGGTAAAGATTGATATTACTAAACCCCTCCTACATTGTGTCAAAATTACGATGGATGGAAAAAGTACGGTTCTACAAGCATTTGCTTTTTGTGTGGGAGGTTTGTGCATGGTTCTAGAGACAGTCCTCTTCGTTCTGATGTGGTTGAATTTGAGCCCCCTTATGGGCCATGGTTACGCGCGGGGGCCTAAGCTTGAATCGTCTAAATCCATCTGGTCTTGGCGAAGGTTCAAGTGGAAGGTTCAAGTGCCGTCAGTTAGATGTTCGGATGGAGAAGTGGACGGCGAGGAGTGTCGCAAGTGTTCATGCCTGTTACTCCGGGGCCTCATTCAGCTGCAGTTTCGGAGCCCAGCTTCTGGTCAGCCTAACTGTGATGCTATTGTCTTGCTACCAATGGAATCTTCTTGTCCTGAACGTGATGGTCGGAAACGAAAGACTAGTGTGGTTGACTATGATGCTACTTTGGATGAGTATTTGGACGAAAGGTTGATGAGCGGGTGTCAAAGAGAGGAAGGTGTGATGATTCTCCTTTTTCTGGTGAGGCGACCCTGGGGGATCCCGGGGTCGCCCGGCATAATGTCTTGTTTTGTGGTGAACTATCGTGGGCCTGGCGATGCTCGGATAGTTCGCTGGTGAAATACCCCAAACCTTAATTACATGAATTTATCATGAATTAATTTAATGGAATGATTTAATCAAGGAATAATTAAGAATAATGAACCTTGATTCAATAAGGAATTTTATCACCTCTAAACATATATATATATATATATATATATATAAACAAGTATGTATAGTCCAAAATGGGTACTAAACCCCACATGAAATAATGGACTAAAGAAGGATATTTATAAGGAGGAAACAACTCCTAAACTAATGTAATATGTAATACATTAGTACATGAATTAAGATCACAATCATGTGAGAGAATTATGTGGTATACTTTATATAATCGCAATAAATAATAAAGTATACAATGCTCAAAAACACAAGAAATACACCTTAGAACAAGGTAGCAACACATGTTACAACCTAACACATAAAACAAGTCCAAAATGTACAACATGTGTGTTTCCATCTCCATAGTTGCATGTACCCCGATGAGGACTCAACAATCAGGAAAAAAGCCAAGTTCTCAATCGGCCGGCCAGGACCAACTGGATTGGGTTACACAAAAAAACCCCGGTCGACTCCCTCACTGCATCAACCTCAGCTGACTCCCTCACTGCATCAACCCAGCCTCATCAGAAGAAAAAAAACTCATGACCTAGCACGCTCGACTCTGACATCTTGTCTCATGAATCCCACCAGAAAACCTATCATTACCTACTCAGACAAACCGACCAACTCGGATAACCCGTCGTTTCTAACTTGAACACCCCTCTTACACATCATTAATACCCAAATACTGATGTGTCCTTTTCACGATTAAGGGGCAACCAAACAAGGGAAGGAAACTTCGTTTCTAACAAGGCCATCCAAGTGACGTCAGCCCCATCCCACGTGGAGGTAGCCCACGTCACCAACCCGGCTAGAAGATAGGCAGCGAGCCAGGAAAACGAGCTGATCTACCTATCTTTTTCCCTATGAATAAGTAATAAATTCCCCATTTATTAAACACGGTCACGCATGTACTCTCTCTCCTTGCTTGTATTATCTTAATTCTACTAAAACCTCTGTCAACCCCCGTCACAAGATCATTTAAGATTGTAACACCCTGGATTTTCTAACATTTCACTAGGCTAAATAATTAGCAATTCCAATTTATTATTAGGCAGCGGAATCAAATCCTAATCCGGGGTATTATTTCCTCACTCACAAATAAATGAGTGCTGAGGCCTAACAATTAACTGAACAACCAAGTTACTATTATTAATAGGGAAAATTCACGATAACCCCTGTTTTCTTTCGTAATTCACAATATACCCTTGTGATTTTCGTAATTTAACTTAAACATGCTTGAATGTTGTCCAAAATGATGAAACTTTACATGGACGATGCTAAAGTGTTATATTTTGGTCCAATATCAAATTTGAAGTTTTTTAAGCTCACATGTGACCAGTGGGACCCAATGAACAGTCACATATTCATTGGGTCCCACAGGTCACATGTGAGTTTAAAAAGCTTCAAATTTGATATTGTACCAAAATAACACTTTAGCATCGTCCATGTAAAGTTTCATCAATTTTGGACAACATTTAAGCATGTTTAAAGTTGAATTACGAAAATCACAGGGGTATATTGTGAATTACGAAAGAAAACAGGGGTATATCATGAATTTTCCGTTATTAATAAAAGAAAGTTCAACATCATCATAATAGTTCCTTAAAACTGCAGAAGTCTCAAAGCCTAAGATAAAATTCGATTATAATAACCAGCCTATGTGGAGTATTTTTTTTCTAAACGTCAAGGACATCATCAACACCTGTGGCAGCAATATAAACAACACAAAAGAGCCACCATAAAGTCAGAGACACTAAGTAAGCTACCACTTCATGTGTAAAAACACTTTCTCTTTTGAAAACCATTTTAACTATATAACCACACAACATATAAATCATTTCAATAATATTAACACACAACAATAAAATTATCATTACTATAGAATACTCCATGTTTAGTTTCTTAGTGAACTCAAAAATATAATAGTCAATTTAATTATCTTCCTTGTCCCAAGGCGCAGCCAGGACAAAACAACTTTTCTCACTTTTGGGTACAACACGCAGCAATAACCCGGACACCAACACGCAGCCATAAATCCAAATTTTTTCACTTTTGGGTACAACACGCAACTGTAACCCGAACCCCAACACACATCTAAGAATCCAACTCGTCACTAAATCCTTAAGTGTGCACACCCCCCTAATAGTACAAAGACTAAGGAGTGAAATAGAGCTAGCTGTGTCCTAATGTGGCCCACAGTAAGTGATGTGTTTTAATGCGGCCCGCATTTATCATCTCATTCATGTGTCCTAATACGCCCACATGCACCATGGTTTTATTCTCTTTAAAATTCTTTATAATTATCATTATTCACCATTTAATCAATCAAAACCCTCTTCTCCAACCATAAATAATTGTGTGATAAATCGGCATGATTACATAATTCCTTTTTATATATCATCTAATAATTCCATAACAATTTTCCATTAATCTCTTTAGAAAGAATATGCAAATAATCACCGATATCCATTACAAAATAATTCATTCACATAAGAAAATGCAATTATCATAACTCACAACAGTTCAATCTCAAATAATGGTCACACACAAAATTCACATCCATGTAAATTTTTTTTTGTAAATTCAATAAAAGTTAGTGAACGTGGTAACTTACCAAATATTCTAGCTATGACTCATACCAAAACCAACTAAGAAAATCAACTACTACTTGTTATTCTACTACGTGTTGCTAACTACCCGTTGCCGATTACACAGAGAAAAAGAGGTGTATATCTTGTTCTTTTTTTTCCTTTGTTTGCGCCTACGTAAGTGATGGTAAGGTGAGGAAGAGTGACGTATATATTTGTTTTTCTTGTGTTTGTGAACCTAAGAGAAAATAAAGAGGAAAGGAAGGAGCAACATCTTTATGTTGTATGGCTCAGAGAAGGATGCAAAAAAGAGAAGACTATAGGGAGATAAGCAAAACATGAGGCTAAATTGGTAGAGTAAGATAGGAAGATGACAGCCTATATATTGCCGGTCAGAAAGTATAGAAAGTGAGAGGATGTGAACTGGAAGGAATATGAACTAACTTATTAATGAAGATGGTTAAACTGTTTAATTAAATTCTAAAAAACTGAAAGTCGGAAAGTATGGATAGACATATCCCACGTAATAAATAGATTTGGAAAATACAGAAGGATAAAACTGACTTATTAATCAGGTCAGAAAATATGGAAAGATAAAACTAACTTATTAAATAAAGTTAGGAAATATGAAAAGATATAACTGACTTCTTAAATTAAGTACAACCATTATAGCATTAAATTTAACAACAACTAAATTAAGTAAAATCAATTATAGCCTTCAAAACATAAAATATTATTATAACTTTATTTTAAATACATAAATAAATAAATAAAAATAATCAGAAAAATACGAGGATCATTAATAGGAAATTAAAATCACAACTGATCTATTTTTAAACGAGTTATTTTATTGCAACGAATTCTCTTTATTAAATACTAGTATATATAATAATATGCGTGTAAAATAATATAATATACTCATAAACTATATAATCTACTTGCAAGCTATATATACTTGTAAACTATAAATATATGTATTTTAAAATTTAAGGGTATTTCAAAGATCAAACCACGTAAACCTCTAAGTCTTCTTCACTATCATAAATCTTTACAAATCTCACATCATCTTACCCTAAAGAGTTAATATAAACCTACAACGCATACTATACTCTAACATTTGGCGTCATCTGTGGGAAACTCCTCACCATCACCACAAAGCTCTCTCTACCACCACGAAAAAAATCCTATAAATGGCACCACTCTGAGGCAGGAAGCCCAGGAAAAACATCCTTCAAACAATAACCTCGCTACCCACGGAGGAAGAAACACCCCCCCATGGACATAAGAAACATCCTCTGATAACACCAACAACACCAACTAGTAAGCGGTATCCATGGAAATTTCTTGGCCCTACAACAACAAATGATTGATCTAGTCGAGCGTTTCACCCATCAGCAAGCAAAATAGACACGGATAGGGAAAAGTGGAGGGCCACGGCTAGACCTGGCAATTTGGGTCGATGGGTCGGGTTGATATCAACCCTAACCCAACCCATTTTAAATATCATCAACCCTAACCCAACCCAAAAATGGAAGGGTCAGAAAATCATGACCCTAACCCAACCCGTTTAAAATCCTTCAACCCTAACCCAACCCACCCAACCCATTTTTAAGCGTACAATAATTTAGATGGATTAGGAGTAGAAATTAATAAAAAATCCAAAAACATTCAGTTCTAGCTAGCACACTAATAGGATGAAACAAAAGGAAGAGAAGTAATCTTGCTTCATCGACCCAAGTTTTAAATGAATTTCATGTTATGCAAAGAATCTAAAGTACTACACTCACACACCCATTCCCCATAATAGAATAACTCATATTTTTTCCATAAGTTTATTTTTTATCTCTGAGCCTAAACCTCTACACCGCTGTTGGGAGGAATCCTATCTCGATATGCACATGATCCTAAATAAAAAGTGGAACAGAAATGAAGATCTTCATTATGCATTAGAGAAATATACTAAAGACAAATCTTTTAAAGTTAGAAATAATTTATAAACTAAGAGCTCAAAGCCTCAAACTATGACTGATAGTTTTAAAATAATTACACCTGTTAAAAATGAGTGCTCATGCCCTGAAAAAGAACAATCACAATCACTTAACTGTTACCAACAGTTGAGGAACTTTTATGCGGCACACTATTCTTTGTTGGCTTCAGAATTCACTAAGAGGTCATAATCAAGATCCCACTTACAAAAATAATATCACCTACTTTTGTTCACCCTTCTAGATAATTTAAACATACCTATGTTCTTAAGAACGTAATCACAATGAGAATAAGAAAAACAATCCTTGGGCAAAGATGAAGAGCGACATAGACATGAACAACAACGTATAGAAGAAGATGGATTGAGTCTGCAAGACGAGAGCATTAGGGTTTTCAACATTATGTAAAGGTCTCGTTGGGCCCTCTATTTGATACGCTGGTTGAACCGTCTGTTTAGTTAATATTGTGTGATATTATTAAGGGTTGGATAGTCCAACTGCACTTGGGCTTAAGGCTAAGGTATAGTTTGATTTGAAAATAATTATATATATATATATATATATATATATATATATATATATATATATTATATATATTTATGAATTTTTTTGTTTTTTAATAACAACTAATTTTTCGGGTTTCGGGTTGGGTCATGGGTTTAGATCTCTACCCTAACCCAACCCAAAAAATTAGCTAATTACCCTAACCCAACCCAAAAAATAGATGGGTCAATAATCAAGACCCTAACCCGCAAAAATATGGGTTGGGTTCGGGTTGGGTTTCGGGTTGGGGTCAAAATTGCCAGGTCTAGCCACGGCCCCTTCTCCGATGAGGTGAATTAAACTCCACTTCCCACCAACTATGCTAAGTACATCCCCATATACGACGGCTCGGGGGATCCCGATGAACATTTTGCACCCTTTAAATATGCCATGGTCGTGGCCCACATCGACGCCCACGCTTAATGTCGTCTTTTTCCATCTTCTCTGCCAGGATGGGCGCTCACATGGTTCACCGCCGACCAAACAAGTCCATCGAGAGTTTTGAAGAGCTCAACAGTTGTTTCTATCACACTTTACGGCCAAACGATAGACCAAGAGGACATCTTTCGAACTCCTAGGTATGTGACAATGCCATTACTGGGATGTCAAGGAGTAACACCAAATGTAACACCCCTACTCTAATCGGCTCATAAACGTTTTACTTAACATTGTGATAAGTGTCTAAATGAGCATGTTTTATGGGTGTATTTCATATATTATATCAGCACTTTCTGCTCATTTCTCACTTCGTATGTTTTTTTCCTCTAGTTTATGTTTTATTGATTAATCACAAATTTATTGGTTAAAACATGAGGAAAACCCAAGCTAGGAGCAAAGTACACGAAGAGACGAACGCATAGGCGCAGACGGCTCGAAAAAACGGAGTCCAACGATGAATCTAGAGCCGGTCAAAGTTCGTAGAAGAAAATAAGTCAAAAACTGTGTCCACCCTTGTGTCCGCATGGGTTTAGGCGGACAGGACTCGCAGGACTTAGGCGGACAGGACTTGTGTCCGCATGAAACCACGAGGACAGGACTTGTGTCCGCATGAACAACGAGGACAGGGGAGCGGACAGACCAAGTGGTGTCCGCATGGATTTAGGCGGACAGCCACGCGGATAGCCACGCGGACAAGACTTGAGCGCGCCTAACTCAACGTGTCCGCCTTGTTCTACGCAGACATCTACGCGGACAACACGCGGACAAGAGTAAAATGCAGCGCAGATCCACTGTCGCGACAGTTTTCTTCCCCAATTGCCCAGTTGCTTGTTGCGGCGCCTACAGACATGTCGAACTGCTCCGTTAACAATATCAGGCACCTCCCTTATCCTGTAAATCATTTCACGCGTAGAGCAACCCCAATCAACTCAAGTTCGTCTCCTCTCCAGCTCATCTTCAATCCAATCATCCTCTGCCTCTATATAAACCCACTCCTTCTACCATAAATAAAATTAAAACCGCTTACACGTACGACGGGAGACTGAAGAAATCATTCACCACACTCACATTCCTTCTCTTCCACTCATTTTCTCCCGTAACACCACAACATTCCATACTCACGCAGTAACAAAATAAATAGAAGAGCAGCAGTGAGAGCAAGAGCAGACCCGTTCTTTCTCTGAAATAATGTCAAAATCTATCTGTGCTATCTTCTTATCTCCGTTAATGTCTGAGTAATTTTCTTTTATCCTAGGATGGGGGTTTGATTCTAATACTACGTAAAACAGTATTTATCACCTGTCTCTCTTGTTAAACTTGTTTTAATTCCTTTCAGCAAATATTGTTAAATGCTTTGCGTGACAAACAACTGCATTTTTATGGTAACTATCAACATATGATTTTGAGATAGTCTAAGTACCACAAGGAATTAATCTTGGTATTTACACTCCGGATTGAGCAGGAAAATATTAAGGCTATTACTAAGAGTTCGTAACTGACAATTATTAACTCTAATAGACGATAAATAATTGAGACATGGTTATAAATCTGTTTAAGTAATTTAGGCAATTCCCCCGCTATCCTAGGATACTTTTTCCATTCACATCCCTTAATTCACTTGTTTTTACTGTTTTTATTATTTCTGTACTAATCCAACAACAAATTAAGCTTGCCTCCGGCTAAACCCCTTTTTACAGTTTTTAATTAACTACCAAGACTAGGATAATTGAACAACTCCCTGTGGATACGACACTTGTTTTACTACTGAATAGGTGCACTTGCCTATTAGTTTGCTATAAATCTATATAATTAACGTGTAGTTTTATCCCAACACATTGTAATCGCAGCGGTAATCTAAACAATTGAACTACTAGTGTCACCGTTCTCACTCGCCCATGAGTAATAACATGCTTACTGATATATTCATAAACGAAACAATTTCCCACAGTGACAACAAGAGATAGATCTATCCTTCCATTCCAATATAAGATACAATCATAGTGAGCATTCTAAGTACCCACCATATACCATATAACTTTCTATGTTCGTATCAAAATACAACAGTGCATATTTAAACAACTGTGACTAAACTACCCAGCCGTCCCGCTCTTTGTCGACACCGGAAGCTGCATACCTGTAAAATATTTGTTTGTGGTATGGAATCAGCCCTGCTGAGTATGTTACTACATGACTGTCATGCCCCCTCAGACCCTCAATTAATTGGTCGAGAGCATGCAATTCATTTTCATGCAAGTAGTTTAATATAAAAACTGTAAAGCAACAAATATATTGCAGTAAACTCAAATAGCAAACATGCCCCCGGCTTCACACATCACATCGCAATAAACCAACTGAAAGTGTTACAACGCTTATATGAGTACAGAGACTCCACTCCAACAAACACTTAATAGTTCATAATTGAGTACGGCGACTCCTCGACCAACAATCCACAATAATCCACACACGAGTACAGCGACTCGACTCAACCAGTTCACAACATAGATATAAGTACAACGACTCAATTAAACCAATTCACAACACACATATGAGTACAATGACTCATTTCAACAAATCCCCACCACATACAACACATAGCCACATAGCATAACCATGAGCAACAAGGCGAAACAACGAGGATTATAAACAAGTATAAATTCTCGTCTTTGGCATGCAAGCCCAAATAATGTTCGCCTATTGTACGAGCTAATATAGTTGTTTCGTAATTGTTCAGTCATGCCTAATGACAACGTCTCGTTAAACGACGTGTCTCTAAGTACCCACCTCCTATGGCGGGTCACCCACGGCAGTAGCCACTCCAGCGGTAGAGTCTCCGACCGATGAACCATCTGTAGTCCGTTGGAAATTTACCTTGATACTTACAGATACCCACACGGCATCCTAGTATCGTTAGTTGATCACAATTCACAGTAAGAGCCACAACCTCTTGATTAACTTATCTATACCATTGCATCGTCTTACTATTTTTCTAACACAGCAGACTAAGGTCGTTAGCCCAATCCTGAGTATGTCGACTCGGGATCCAGTGTTAGATACGAGAGCAGCGTTAAAAAAGGCCAATGCTCCGTATATAAGTCCTCGGATAATAATATATATATCTTATTATCCTAATGCTACAACGTTTTACTTACGTTCCTTATATTACACATATAAGATAGCATCATTGCCGCTAGTTCGTTTTATAATATGTTCATATATAAGAACGGTACTGTTATCGTACAACGTAATAATAATAAGGCAACATTAATACACAACTCAAGCATATTAATTCACACAAGCAGACAGACAAATCCTGAGAGACAATCAAGCCACATAAATAACATACCGTGCACCGGGATTATAAAACCGTGGAGTATGAATCAGCTAATCCGAAGCTCCCCCGTGATGTCTCTAACAGTCTAATAATACATAATGCTACAGATTAGCATATCCTGTATAACAACATTACTCTACGGTACCCACCGTACCGTCCCTCCCTCCCGGTTCGTTCCCCGTTATTTACTAACAATGTTTGTCGGGTTTTCGGTTTAACTCGGGATTAGGAAAAACGCCATATTACATGCGTGATTACGTTGAGTATATTAATATACTTAACTTTAAACGTTTGTTATCGCATGTAATTTAATACCCATTGTATATCATAGTTTATCACTATATTGCATGTATAATCTTAGTCATATATTATACATCTCTCCTTAGTATTTATTTCCTAAGGTTAGTTTTTCCAAGTGTAATGTTGTATAATTCATTTTTGAAAATACTTTGAAGTATATAACTCCTTATTATTTCATGGACAACATAACATTAGAATTTCCTTATCCAATGTTTATAATTCTTTTCTTCTTACTCTATATCATTTTAATTATGATATTATATGGTTATTTGAACCATATTGTATTTTTCACTCCATAACAATATTATTTATATATATGTATTATGGGACCATTTATTATATGGTAAATCTTTATAATATATTCATTCTCTTTTAATGAATATTCTTATATTATAAATGTTACAACCCTTATAACATTAAAAACCATATTATAAACTCTTATTCCAAAATGCCCATTATTACCGAACAACACTTGTTCTCTTAAATATTTACAAAATCCACCACATAATTTATATAATGTTATATTATAGTTATATAACATATATTATGACATTTATGTTATTAAAACAATTATAACATATAGTTATAAGTTGTTACAAAATACCAAACATACCATACTCTTCTCGGTTTTTTATTTAATTCCACTATACCTTCAGATTTACAAATCAACCCCAATTATATTCCATTATCACACTTATAATATATACCTTATATTATAATCCTTAAATCTTAATATAATTATAAGGAAATACCCCAAACTTATTAAACATGGATTAAATATCTAATCACATTAATAAGGCCTAAACATGCCTTAAAAGTCAACTAAGAACAACAGTGGTCAACAAAAACAAGATGTTGCACCCTTTGACTGTTAAGGGTAAATAAATACCCAAATGAACTACTTAGGACCTAAAAATTGTCCTAAGCATATTAACACATTCCTAAACATATTACAATCGTTGGACAACACTCCAACACACAGAACAAGCATTTACATGCTTCAAGGTTAAAAAGGGCAAAATGAGCTCTAAGAATACCTTAAAGGTCTAATGACCTCTAAATGATATAAAATTGGATACCATGATCAAATATCATGTAAGGAACACAACAAAACCGTTGTCAAAGAAAACAGAGCTCAGAAACACCTTGCGACACAAAATGTGCACTAAAACTCCTTAAAGCACGTTTTTGTGTAATCGCCTTCTAAATTGGTTTTAAATGGGCTAAAAGGTTATAATTACCTTTAAATATAATAAAATATCATATTATATGATATTAGGAATTTAATTCCAGAAATTTACGAACTTTTACAAATTTAATATTAAAATATTAATAAAACCCTAATGTGGGGCCCGTTTGGGTCAACATTGACTAAGTTGGTCAATGTTGACCATTGACCACGAAATGGACTACATAAAATCAGATAATTAAGTATCTTAACAGACCAAGAGACAAGACCCATGTGACAATTATTTATTCCATCTTACTTTTGCATAAATAACAAAAAGACATACTTTACCTTATAAAACAAAAAGGTTGTCTCCACTTGCTTACCCCATGTGTGAGCCAGCCGATTTGGAGCCTCCAATTGCTCCTCTTTTCCCTTGTATTTCGGTGCTCCAAGCAAGAAAAGCAAGAGTGCTTAGTCACCTTACAATAATTGAATTAAAGTAACATTATTTATCCCATTTTTTATTCAAATTGGCTCCAATCATTCACCCACTTCTCAAAGTAGGCCGGCTGCCTCATGCTGCTGTCTCCACCGAATTCCCCTTCAATTATCAACACCAATCAGACTTGATGAGTCACCAAGTCACTAAAGTCATAAAAAATGCAAAAAAAATGTGTTTTAAGCAAATTAGGTCATTCTTTCTCATTAGTCCCATTCCAAACGTGGGACTCCTGGCCAAACCCTCTCCTTGGCTTCCTCTCAACCATAGGTAAGCACTCCAAGCACCATTGATGAGATTCAAGCTCTAGGTAAGCTCCTAAGGCATGAAAATGCCCATTTTCTTCATCTTTCTTTTCTTCTTTCGGTGGATCTAAACATCAACCACTTCCATCCATGGATCTAGGTTGTTCTTGGAGGTTAAATTAAGAAGGAATCTCGGCCATAACAAGGGAAGAAGGTTGTGAAACTCAAACTTGTTCTTAAGGTACAAAAATGTGCTTTAAGCTCATATCTTTGATTCCCTTCAAATTCGGCTGTGAAACTTTGTTCCTAGCCTTATTTTCTTCTCCTTTTCATGTATATTCAGTTGGTATACCAAGATCTACAAGGAGTAGCTAGATCCAAGCCAAAAACACCATTTTTGGCATCCTAAACAAGGTAAAACTTAGCTATCTTCCAAGCTAATTCACCCATAGTTTATACCTTATTCTTGAGAGTGTTTTGATACTCTTTCTCTTCTGGAAAAATAGGGCCGAAGTAGATCTATGTCAAGCTTGAAGATCTAAGGTAAAAATCCATGATTTTCATGACTTAAATTACTTCTTATGGTTAGATCTTTCTTGGAGACTAACTAGGCCTTGTTTTCTATTTGAAAACATGTAAGAGAAGCTTTGGAGAAATTCTCCTTAAGGTGGCGAATCCAAACAAGGATTTACCTAAGCTAAATCAAGGTATAAATCACTTAAACATTAACTTTGCTAAGTTAAAATGTTCTAAACCACTTCTAATTAAATTGCCGTGAGTGAAGGAGAAAAATAAGGTCTTGTTTGACCTTAAAATGTTTAAGGAATGGTTTAATAAATTTATAACTAACTAAACAAGCATAATTGTCAAATTTAAGACATTATGTGGAAGTTTGGTAAATAAAAAAAAAGTGTGTGGTGAGGCCGAAAATTTATATGTATTTTGGGACATTTATGTGTAATTTATTTGTGAGCAAATGTTTGTAATAAGGCCATGTATTTTAGGCCATTTTATTTATGCATTTACAAGCTTTTATTTAAGTTTAGGTGATATATAATTATTACCGAAATGAATAAGGGGTTAGTGTAATTAAATTAAATTTAGGGACTTTAGAAAAATAAAGCCGAAAATTAGAGTTAAAAAGGAGTTAAAATAAAGTTTATAAGATTTTATAAAGTTTTGGGTTAAATGGTGAATTTTAGAAAGTTTGGGTACTAAACAGTAATTATAAGGAATTGGTGGTCAAGGAAATATTAAGGTGGTCAACCTTGACCATATGCTAGGTTTTGACCAAATTAGATAAGTTAAATAACTTATTTAAGGTTTTATAATAAGATAAGTATCTTAAGGTAATATTTTTATAACATATGTGTGAATATGTTAATACCGAAAATAAAGGGTGTACAATGGTATTTTAAACACCCATGGGCTAGTAAGAATTTTTAGGAATTTATTGGGTTGGTTTTGGAATTAAAATAAACTATATATGTATAATATTAGTTATTATGTCATTAGGACACTTTGGAGGAAAATAGATGGTGGAAATGTGAAAACCGAAGGTATATGGGTTAATAAGGATATTTATAACCCTTTGGTGGAATTTGGAGATTTTTAGAATCATATAAGAGTATTTAATAAGATAGTGTTAATATATGGTTTTAGTGAATTATTAAACTATATGTTATAAATAGGGCCAAATGGCAATTATAGAATAGCACAAGGGCTGTTCGGAATTTACAAAAAATAACCATAGGTTATACTCTTTTATAGTTAGAAATGTTTATTAAATGGAATATATAACATGGTATGATTTAAAGGGTGATTTTGTAAATTAAGGAAACTATGGTTTAAGGAAAAGAATAAGATTTTCTTATGGTGCCTAAGAGGCAATATAAAATAGTTTTGTATAAAAAAACTATAGGTTATAAGTTTAGGAAATTAAAATATCATAACATATGATATTAGGGTATGGTATAACATTACATAATGTTAAGTGGTCAAAATGGGATTTAAAGGAAGTTAAGGGCTATACCGAGTTAACAAGGGTTGGAAAATGAATTTTAGACTAAGGTCTATAATGTTATAAATGTTATAGCAATTATATGGTTTAGGTGGAATTAATATGAGTAAGGATATTCACATCAAAGAATGTGGCAAACTATAAATAAATGGGATTTATAAACTAAGGTGTTTATGGAATAAACCTTAGGAGTTGTAATTATACAACATAAAATGTTACATAATATTAGGATAATAATCTTAAATAAGTTGTATAGTATAATACAACTAATGGGAATAATCATCTAATAAAAGATGATAAAATGTAACATAAAATATAAGAGTTTATGAAACTCATGAGAATTACCTACGTGGTAAAAATATACATACACAAGAATAATGTATATAAGGTGGATATATATATATATTTTGGTTGAAAACCATATGGTTTAATGGTGGTGGTTATTTGAAAAAAATATAGTTACGAACTATAAGTTATGAATTTTAGAATGCAATATAATATAAGAATGCATGCATACATGCAACTATAGGTTACGTACCTAAACTAGATGTGGATAAGATTAAAAGAAATATAAGGAATTAAACTTAACAGTTGAATGTTTTGACGTACGCGTTTTAAGTAGAGCTGATCATTCGGGCGGGCGGGCCGGGTTCAGGCCGGCCGAAGAAAAATTTTAGGCCCGTCGGGCCTATTTTAAAAAAAACCAAGCCCGGTTTTTACATGCTCGGGCCGGGCCGGGCTAGGCCCGGTTTTTTCCAGGTTTTTGCCGAAGCCCGGCCCGGTTTTTTAATTTTTTATATAATAATTAATAAAAAAAATTTAAATTAATATATCTTAATATAGATTCATATATTATATATATAACTTAATTAAAATTTATATTTATATATTTTTTGTATATATTATATAAAAATTAATAAAATTAAATATGTATATATTACATTTTAAAAAATAATAATAAAAAATATTAATCGGGTCGGGCCGGGCTTGCCCACGGGCTCAAAAAATGTGCCGCGGCCCGCCCCGGTTTTTTATTCGGGCCTGGTTTTATGTCCAGGCCGCCCGGAAGCCCAATCGGGTTCGGGCCTACGGGCTTTGTACGGGCCGGGTCGGACCGGGCTGCCGGGCCGGACACATTATGATCACCTCTAGTTTCAAGTAACAAAGCCGACTGTTTTAGAGAAACCTGTAACAAACAACTGTAGAAAACAGGGGTGAACTGTCGGGGTTACTTATTATTCGGAAATACCGGGTGTAGTTAGTCATGGAGACTGACTTATAGTTTTAATACCGTTTAGATTATACTTCTGACAAGGACGCTTGACACTAGCGGACTACACGGAGCATAGGATCTTGCTGATTCATACTCCACCGTAACACGATCAGGGTGAACGGTATGTAAAGGGGTTTGATCCGAGTTGTCCTAAGGTTGCTCCTTGGGCTCGGATTTGGTTGATATAACTTGTATGTTGTTATGTGTCTCTGATTGTCTCTGAGGGCTTCCTCAGTTCAGACTTCTGTGTGATCTGTGATAAGATTGTTTGTCTGAATGTGATAATTAATATGCATGAATTCTATATTTATAGCTGCTTATTATTTACTGTTGTTGAGTTAACAGTATTGGTTCGTATATGAACCTATATATAAAACAAACTAGCGGCTATGGTGCTATCTTATATAAAATATAAGGAACGTCAGAAAAACGTTGTAGCACTAAGATAATAAGATATACATATTATCTGAGACTTTTATACGGAGCATTGGCCTTTCTATACGCTGCTCTCGTATCTAACACTGGATCCCGAGTTTACAGACTCCGGATTGGACTAATGACCTTAGTCTGCTGTGTTAGAAGATTTGGTAATGCGATGCGATGGTATATTAATTAATTAATGGAATGGAAGTAAAGCCAAGAGGATATGGCTCTTGGTGCGCGCTGTGATCACAAAAACGATACCAGGATGTCCGCGTACGGGTCCGTAAGTATCAAGAAAATTTCCCGTGAGCTAGAATGGCTCGTTGGTCGGAGACTCTACCGTTGGAGTGGCTACTGCCGTGGGTGACCCGCCATAATATATGGGTAACTAGACATGTCGTTTTAACGAGACATTGTCACTAGGTATAACTGAACAACTAAAACAATTGAGACTTATACAGTGGCGAACAATACCATGGACGAGACTTAATACTTGTTTATTATTCTCGTTGTTTCGCTTTGTTGTTCATTGGTTATACTTGTGGTTATTTTATTGTGTGTTGATGGTTGGATGGAGCCTACAAGGCTAAGGTAAATTAGATATGAAAACTGTACGCTACGGCGAATGTACATTGTACATTATATTGTTATTACTCGGTACGTTCGATATATAAATGTTGTATGGAATATTAAATGAATGTTTGGATATTTGGATGGATGGTTGAATGTTTGGATATTTGGATGGATGGTTGAAAGGTTATGGATATTTAGATGGATGGTTAAATTTATTATACATGCTTACTACAGTATTGATTATATCTGTAAATGGAAAGCATGAAACCAATCTAATAACAAGATGGTTAAAATGACAAGTGACCATTAGGGTCCAGGCCCGGCATACTCAGCGACTATCGCTGATACTACACCATTACAGGTTGTTGATCATTATCGGAGCTGGAGAGCAGAAACAGGGTAATTGGAGATGTTGTATGGCAATGAAGATGGTGTATGGTCTTATGGTAAGGTTGTGTATTTTCAGGATTGGGTAGATGCTCACTTGTCGATGTTTATGATTTATGGATTTAGTATGATGTATAGGAGTTTCTCGTTATCACTGCGGTTAGCAGTTTGTTTGTTTGGAAGTTGGATGTAGTTTGGCTACGTTGCTCGCATGGGCGAGTAACGGCCGGTGACACCCGAGTGAGTTTTGTAATTGTTATTTATTTTTCCGCTGCAAAACGTTTTATTTATTGCTACGTGAGAGATTATATCGTGTTTATGGAGAGGGGTGTTACAAAAGTGGTATCAGAGCGGAGTACCGCTCTGATGATGAGATAATAGGTTAAGACAGTGAGCTTAGGACTTGGGAAATTATAGGAAACATTTGGGAGGAACGAGACGATTCGTTTAAAAGGGTATTGTGTCTGGTAACGCAAATTGCGTGACAGGTTAGCCTTGAGGCAACTTAATATCTATTGGTTGTGTACGGTAATTTACCGAGTATTTATGTGACATACTGTACTACAGATGTCTGGTGGAACTAGAGGGCGTGGTACTGGAAGAGGTGGAGGCGGTGACCCCGTCATTCCAGGAGTTGCTGAGACGGTGCAGCCGTTCTTGCACAGCTGGGTACCCAGATAGAAGGAGCACCAGCCCACCCGCCACAGCCCAGGGAAACGAACTGGCTGAAGTCAGTTAGCGAGACCCGACCATCTACATATTCAGGGGAACCAGACCCCGTATCGTTGGAGCGTTACATTGTTGAACATGAGAAACATTTGAAGCTTTACAGGTACCAGACGACAAGAAGGTCGCCATTGCTGCTTTCCATCTGAAGGATGCAGCCAGCACTTGGTGGAGGTTGGTCAAGGACCATCACCTGGCTACGCCCGACTTTTCGTGGGCTGCCTTTGTCGAGTTGCTGAGAGGGAAGTACTACCCAGCACATCTCAAACAGAAGAAGCGCCTGGAGTCCGAGACACTGACCCAAGGAGGTCTGACCGTGGATGAGTACTACGCTTGATTCATTGGTCTACTGGACTTCATCCCCGGTGTGGATTACTCAGAGACTGTAAAGATCGAGTCGGGGAGGACTATTATTTCGCATCCTGATGGCGATGGGTGCTACCCCTCACTACCATACATGAGTGTTACGACGCTGCCTCGAGGACGGAGCTAATGCTCTAGACTCGGGAAGAGACTCTAGGGGCAAAGAAAAGGAAGAACCTGAGGGAGAGTCTGAGGGGGGAGGAGCGTCTTCAGGCGATAGCCAGAAAAAGGGAAAGTAAGGACTTGTCCCACTCTAAACTGTTTACCATACTAAATATCTTATGAATACTGACCCGAAACATTTAAGCAGGAAGTTTTCCAAAAGAAAGGGCAACAGGGTCACAAGGGAAAAAAAGGGAAAGAGCCGTCTTTCAGTTGACCGGCCCAGCTATTGATGCTAAGTGTAACACCCCGGATTTTCTAACATTTTATTAGGTCAATTTTTTACAATTCAATATTTATATTGATAAGCAGCGGAAACAAACCTAATCCGGAGTATTAGTGCCACACTCGCAAAGGAACGAGTGTGAAGCCTAAACAATTAACTAAATAACCAATTCATTATTTTTGACAAGAAAATCCAATGTCCATATTAACATTTTCTTAAAAAAATGCACAAGTCTAATAGTCTAAAATAAAATTCAATAACAAATAACTAGCCTATGTGGAGTCGCCTTCCCAAACCCTAAGGACTTCATCAGTACCTGTGGCAGAAATCCAAACAAACATAGAAAGAGCCACGATAAAGTCAGAAAAACTGAGTAAGCTACCACTTCACTACGTAAAAATCATTTTCTCTTTAGAAATCATTTTTAACAATATAACCACACAACACATCTCAACAATATTAACACCACAACAACAAAATTATCATAACTGTAAAATACTTCACATTGGATTTCTTTAGTAACCCAAAAATATATTAGTCAGATTATTTTAATTATCTTCCTTGTCCCAACGCGCAGCCAGGACAAAACAACTTTACTTTCTCTTTGGGTACAACACGCAGCTGTAACCCGGACCCCAACACGCAGCCGGGAATCCAACCAAACCACTAAATCCTTAAGTGTGCACACCCCCAATAGTTCAAAGGACTAAGGAGTAGATCTAGGGCTAACTGTGTCCTAGTGCGGCCCACAGTATCTCAAGCTTATGCGTCCTAAATGCGGCCCGCATTTATCATCTCATTCATGTGTCCTAATGCGGCCCACATGCACCATGGTTTTCTCCTCTTAAAAATTATTTTTATTCGTTATTATTCTTTACCATATAATCTCAACAAAATCCACATATTTCACCATAAATAAATTATGATATCATCCTCATTGAATAAATAATTCAATTTTCACAAAATCATTTCGTTAACGATTTCACAACAATATCAGTTGATCTCATAAATAAACTCATAACAATTTTTCCTTCAACTCTTTTAGGAAATATATTTAAATAACCACTGATATCCACTACAAAACAAATCACTCACATAAGAAATGAAATTATCACTAACACTTCAATCAAACAATGATCACACACAAAATTCACATCCACGTGAAAATTCATTATTATAAATATAATAAAAATTAGTGAACGTAGTAACTTACTTGATATTTAGCAACGATTTGCAACAACCAAGCACGAAATCTATTAATGTTGTCTTTCACAAATTCGGAGCTCTGCTACCTACGCGCTGTGGATTACGTAGGAAGAAAACTGACTTATCTCTCCATCTCTACTACTTACCCTTTGTGTGTGAGGGTGACAGCCTGGATCTTCTTCTAACTATTTTTTTATTTTTGTTATGCATGTGTAGAGAAAGGAAATGAGGCGTATATTATGTTTTTTTCTGTTTGTGCCTATGTAAGTGATGGGAAGGTAGGGATAAATGATGTATATATATTTGGTTTTATTGTGTCCTGTAAACCGAGAGAAAATAAAAAGGAAGGAAGAAGCAACACTTGTTGTGTGAATCAAAAAGGATGTAAGAGAGAGAGCTGGCCGAAGGAAGATGAGAAAGATAGAAACTAAATTGGATGATTAAGATGAGTAGGACGGCAACCCTTATATAGCCGATCAGGGAATCTAAAAAGTGAGGGAATGCGAACCGGAAGGAAACCCAAGAGAAAAGAATACCAACCAATGATCACTAAAGTGAATTAAATTGCTTAGTTAAATTAAAGAAAACAAAGGGTTGGGAAATATGAAAGGTAAATTCATTCATTAGTAAAGTAGGAAATATGAATAGTTAGAACTAGTTCATTAATAAAATCAGAGAACTCAAAGGATGAAACCGATGATTAAAACTAACTTATTTAGTATAGTTCAATTGAGTAGTATTCAAATCGTAACATTATAATTAATTATAACTCCATTATAAAACAATAAATATGCTAAATAATTAGATATACACAAGGATAATTGTTATGACATTAAAAATCACAACCGATTTACTTTTAAAAATGTTATTCTATTAACACGAATTATCTTTATTATATAGTACGCTCGTGAACTAATATACTCATAAACTATATAAAATATGTATTTTAATCAACATTACTCTTTGAATCATATCATTATTATTATTATTACTCCATTTTAATTAATAAATATACCAAGTTAGCTTGAGAAATACAAGGATCATTAATAAAATAACAATTGGTCCAATTTAAACAAGTTATTTGTTAGAATGAATTCTCTTTAGTAAATAACAAATGCGTAACCTTCATAATACATATATAAATATATACATTCATATATACTATACTTGCAAACAATAACACGTAACCTCGCAAACTATAATATATACTCGTAAACTAGAAAATAAATGTATTTTAAAATTTAGGGGTATTTCATTATTCTCCCCTTAAAATAAAGCTTCGTCCCCGAAGCTCGATCTCACCCCACTAACCAATGGTCCCACTAAGAAATTATCAATTGTAGCTACTTTACACTAAGGTTTATATCATATCTCTAACCATGATAAATTTGGTTATTGCCGTCTACCTCCCTTAAAAGAATATTACGGCCTCGTGATTAACCTCACAATTAACTTTACCTAACTCAAAGAGATGAGGGATAATTCAATAAGTTCTGAGCTGCAAGAAATCATGCCTAATCACAACCACAAGACTATAATTCATTCAAATAAAATTCCAATCATTGTCGATAAGATACAACTCATATGGAATGTCAATCATCAAACATTCATTCGATATATCGACCTCAATAAAAGGAATTACTGCAAATCACAAAATTCATAACATTATCACTTGAGCATCATAGGCTATTAACATTTCATAAATCCATCACTTTGACTCATATCTAAAATTCACTTATACCTTTGTGTCAACATATACACAATCAATATTTCAACATATCAATCATAAAAAAAACATTCAATCATAATCACACAAAATATCTCAAAATGCATTAAAACAAAGAAAGCATCACAAAAGAAAATAATTTCCCCAGAAGACGGCTTGTCCAATTTTAACCTAAAAATATTTCCATTTTAATCTTTCTAACCTATTTTCTAGCCGGTTTTGCTCTGATACCACTTTGTAACACCCCGGATTTTCTAACATTTTATTAGGTCAATTTTTTTACAATTCAATATTTATATTGATAAGCAGCGGAAACAAAACCTAATCCGGAGTATTACTGCCACACTCGCAAAAGAACGAGTGTGAAGCCTAAACAATTAACTAAATAACCAATTCATTTTTTGACAAGAAAACCAATGTCCATAATAACAATTTCTTAAAAATGCACAAGTCTAAAGCCTAAATAAAATTCAATAACAAATAACTAGCCTATGTGGAGTCGCCTTCCCAAACCCCAAGGACTTCATCAGTACCTGTGGCAGAAATCCAAACAAACATAGAAAGAGCCACGATAAAGTCAGAAAAACTGAGTAAGCTACCACTTCACTACGTAAAAATCATTTTCTCTTTAGAAATCATTTTTAACAATATAACACACACAACACATCTCAACAATATTAACACACAACAACAAAATTATCATAACTGTAAAATACTTCACATTGGATTTCTTTAGTAACCCAAAAATATATTAGTCAGATTATTTTAATTATCTTCCTTGTCCCAACGCGCAGCCAGGACAAAACAACTTTACTTTCTCTTTGGGTACAACACGCAGCTGTAACCCGGACCCCAACACGCAGCCGGGAATCCAACCAAGCCACTAAATCCTTAAGTGTGCACACCCCCCAATAGTTCAAAGGACTAAGGAGTAGATCTAGGGCTAACTGTGTCCTAGTGCGGCCCACAGTATCTCAAACTTATGCGTCCTAATGCGGCCCGCATTTATCATCTCATTCATGTGTCCTAATGCGGCCCACATGCACCATGGTTTTCTCCTCTTAAAAATTATTTATTCGTTATTATTCTTTACCATATAATCTCACAAAATCCACATATTTCACCATAAATAAATTATGATATCATCCTATTGAATAAATAATTCAATTTTCACAAAATCATTTCGTTAACGATTTCACAACAATATCAGTTGATCTCATAAACAAACTCATAACAATTTTCCATCAATCTCTTTTAGAAAATATATTTAAATAACCACTGATATCCATTACAAAATAAATCACTCACATAAGAAAATGAAATTATCACTAACACTTCAATCTCAAACAATGATCACACACAAAATTCACATCCACGTGAAAATTCATTATTATAAATATATAAAAATTAGTGAACGTAGTAACTTACTGATATTTAGCAACGATTCGCAACAACCAAGCACAAAATCTATTAATGTTGTCTTTCACAAATTCGGAGCTCTGCTACCTACGCGCCGCGGATTACGTAGGAAGAAAACTGACTTATCTCTCCATCTCTACTTTACCCTTTGGTGTGAGTGACAGCCTGGATCTTCTTCTAACTATTTTTTTATTTTTGTTATGCATGTGTAGAGAAAGGAAATGAGGCGTATATTATGTTTTTTCTGTTTGTGCCTATGTAAGTGATGGGAAGGTAGGGATAAATGATGTATATATATTTGGTTTTATTGTGTCTGTAAACCGAGAGAAAATAAAAAGGAAGGAAGAAGCAACATCTTGTTGTGTGAATCATAAAAGGATGTAAGAGAGAGAGCTGGCCGAAGGAAGATGAGAAAGATAGAAACTAAATTGGATGATTAAGATGAGTAGGACGGCAACCCTTATATAGCCGATCAGGGAATCTAAAAAGTGAGGGAATGCGAACCGGAAGGAAACCCAAGAGAAAAAGAATACCAACCAATGATCACTAAAGTGAATTAAATTGCTTAGTTAAATTAAAGAAAACAAAGGGTTGGGAAATATGAAAGGTAAAATTCATTCATTAGTAAAGTAGGAAATATGAATAGTTAGAACTAGTTCATTAATAAAATCAGAGAAACTCAAAGGATGAAACCGATGGATTAAAACTAACTTATTTAGTATAGTTCAATTGAAGTAGTATTTAAATCGTAACATTATAATATTATAACTCCATTATAAACAAATAAATATGCTAAATAATTAGATATACACAAGGATAATTGTTATGACATTAAAAATCACAACCGATTTACTTTTAAAAATGTTATTCTATTAACACGAATTATCTTTATTATATAGTACGCTCGTGAACTAATTACTCATAAACTATATAAATATGTATTTTAATCAACATTACTCTTTGAATCATATCATTTTATTAATTACTCCATTTTAATTAATAAATATACCAAGTTAGCTTGAGAAATACAAGGATCATTAATAAATAACAATTGGTCCAATTTAAACAAGTTATTTGTTAGAATGAATTCTCTTTAGTAAATAACAAATGCGTAACCTTCATAATACATATATAAATATATATACATTCATATATACTATACTTGCAAACAATAACACGTAACCTCGCAAACTATAATATATACTCGTAAACTAGAAATAAATGTATTTTAAAATTTAGGGGTATTTCACTAAGCCTTTGAGATCTGCACCTCCTAAGGGTGAGAACACCTACCTCCTAAATTAAATTATGACCTTAACATTTATATCACCAGACTGTAACTTAAACTTAAATACTACCATCAGGCACCGGACAGCCCCAGCGCCATTTTTACTGTAAGCGTTGTGGGAAGGACCATCCTGGGGTCGACTGCGAAGGCCGCAAAGTCGAGTCTCGGTGCTGCCACAAAGAGGGCCATAGGGAATTCGAATGCTGGATGAACCCAGAGAGCCGTAATTACAGGCCACCCAAGAATACTCAGAAGACCTCAGCTGGAGGATCTGGAGTACCACGAGGCGGTCAGGTTGGCCAGACATCTACGGATGCTGGAGCCCAGAATGGCAAGGGAGTAGACAGGGCATGAGTACCCTGACTCCATGAGACCGCTGGTGGAAGACTTTGCTTACTTTCTATGTACTTACTTGGGATGTTAGACAAAACATGTTATAAATATGTAGGAGTGTGTCATTGACCACTCGCCTTTTGTGCAAGACTTTGGGATTAGTTGTGTGTACTCAGTACCAATAGACTTTAAACCTTGATGGATAATATATATGAACAGGATGTTAATGCTTACATTATCATGTAGCCCATACTCGATGACACAGAGTCAATGAGACCGGGAATTACTGAACCAGAATTTCCACCTGCATGGTGCACTTGCTATTGCAAGCGCTATGACAAGAAAACCACTGAAATTTCCATCTGCCTTGCGCACTTGCTACAGCAAGTGCAGCGACAGCAACAGTAACAGCTACTGCAAATACAACTGCAACAACTACTACTTTTTAACTTTTATAAAAAAAAAAGTGTTTTTCAAACTTTTTCATACAAACCTTGAGATTAGAAACCCATGCAACGTTGGAAGGACCGTTAGTCCAACCACTGCAACTGGAGAAATTATACAGCCACTGTGACTGTAAAATACATCAATTTAAACGTTTGAGGAAGTTTCAGACAGGACTTATTAGCCAAATACCAACAGTGTATACCGGCATTTAATGCTAATCACTACCAGTGATAAATGTTTAGTCCTCATGGACAAGCATACCCTTTGTAAATGCACCACCGTCAGTGAGGATGGTTGGGAAGTGAAGAGCCAAGTTGCTCAAGCTATTATGCAATCTGCAATGCATCCAATTACATGGATGAGGGGACGAATATGAACTATGGATGAGATATGACAAAAAAACAGGGAGAAAAAGGAATATGTTTGTACTCAGTGAGATAAAAAAAACGGAGAAACAAGTTTGCTAATATAGCACGGATTTTACTTACACTGAGTTGAATAATACCAGTCTATGATACGAATTACCACGGATGCCACAAAGGCAATAACACTTATACAGGATAACCGATAACACGAACTATTAGACAAAAAAAAAGCAGAAGCAAAAAGAAGACAAAAAAAAGAAGCAGAAGCAAAAAGAAGACAAAAAAAAAGAAGAAGAACAAAAAAAAGGGATATCCATCAAAGGGAGATTGACAACAGAATACTTCAAACAACCATGTGATAGACATTACCAGTTTACTAAACGAGACATGGGACGACCGCACTCCGTTAGGAGCATGTGGGCCTGACAGACTTATTTATAAGTTAGTCGGGTAAGTAGTAATGTATCTGTACGGTACCCCATGCAAGTAGACAAGTAGTGTTAGGAACACGAGAAGTAGTCAACTCCATTCTACGGACAGTAAGACGGATTACCTCAAAGATGGACGAGAAGAGCCGCAGTTAAACAAACGGGCTAAAGAAATCAAGAATCTTTAACAGAGAACAGTGGACAGTATACAGTGAATAGACAGGGAAACAGTTCAAGGACAGGAACCCCAAAAAAAAAACAGGAAAACCCGTTATGGACGAAAAATTTGTAGAATCCTCATAAGGATCGAATAAATTCTTGCAATCCAGAGGAAATCTACCAGAGGATATGGACATAAACGCGTGACTACGAAGGAGAAAAGATAAAGCTATATGATAGCAGAAACCTTGCTCAAAGAACAGTGGATTCGGAATGTACCACTCACGGGATAATTCGCACATCTTTTCTGTTTGCCTCATTGGATATTAGCTTGAGCGTTTACGCCTCTACACTCTGTATGACTGAGTGTTTTGGTATTGCACTAGTGCAGTTATTAATCTAGTGGGAATACAGAAAGATAAAGTGGATATCAACACGGGTGCGTATAAAAAAAATATAACTAAAACAGTGTGTTACTCCGGAACAAACCTACCAGGAGACATGGATGACAAACATCATCTTTGTGGACATATAGGCTGGTACGTCTTAGTATTACAAAGACAAGTGCAAAGAGCACTAAGTACTAACAGTAGCCAATGTCATATTACATCTCAAACTGAATGTCAGTGAGAGAAGACACACGCAAATATGCTAGTGATCCAAACAGGTGGATTCACAGCAATGGAAAAAAAAGAGGCAAACTGGCCTATGTTCATGGGTCTGCACCTCATACGGAGCGAGTGGGCCCATTAGAATGAACTTGGGAGAGAGCACAAATCATTTAGTGACAAATCCTTAATATATTGTGGAGCCCTGAAGGGCTAGAGTCATACCCGTCTCTCTGATATGAGAATAATCCACGAGTTGGAGAACTCTTCGAGAGCCAAGTATCCAGCGCTCCTTGTTGAGCGGCTGTTGTATACTTGTGGGGTACGGGGGCGTAACCCTTTTTAAGGGGGGGTAGAGCCTCTTGGCTGTGCACATGTGTGCACTAAGTTTTGGCTGTTTGATATGCATTGCATACAAAAAAAAGAGAATTGGTGGTGTGCAGGGCATACGAGGTTTGTTTGTTTAGTATGCATGGCATACAATGAATTGTTCCGTATGCATGGCATACAGTGAATTGGTTTTGTTGGTTATGGTTGGTACGCGGGGCGTGCGTTGTTTGGTTTGTTTTGTGAAATGTGCACTTGTATGTATGTATCTTATGAGATACTTGTTTGAATGTTGTATGTACCATGGTGTAGTACTTTTCTTATGCTATTTGTGATATGTATTCATATTGCTTTATAGAATGATTACATATGGTATCGCCTAGATACGAAATGAAACATTAGATATGGAATGTGGAACGGTGGTATGATGTAGAACTGATAGGAAATGATGGTGCTGATGGATCACCTATATCCATATGATTGAACTAACGCCACAACGTGATGGCTATGTGCTGTATAAGCGCAACACGATGTGTGTAAATGATATATCACATAGATATACATTATGGGAACAATGGGTAGTTATACATTTATATATACTTACCTACTTGATTAGGAGACTCCGGGACGAAGTCTTTTAAGGGGGGTAGATTGAAATACCCCAAACTTATTAAACATGGATTAAATATCTAATCACATTAATTAAGGCCTAAACATGCCTTAAAAGTCAACTGAGAACAACAGTGGTCAACATAAAACAAGATGTTGCACCCTTTGACTGTTAAGGGTAAATAAATACCCAAATGAACTACTTAGGACCTAAAAATTTGTCCTAAGCATATTAACACATTCCTAAACATATTACAATCGTTGGACAACACTCCAACACAGAACAAGCATTTACATGCTTCAAGGTTAAAAAGGGCAAAATGAGCTCTAAGAATACCTTAAAGGTCTAATGACCTCTAAATGATATAAAATTGGATACCATGATCAAATATCATGTAAGGAACACAACAAAACCGTTGTCAAAGAAAACAGAGCTCATAAATACCTTGCGACACAAAATGTGCACTAAAACTCCTTAAAGCACGTTTTTGTGTAATCGCCTTCTAAATTGGTTTTAAATGGGTTAAAAGGTTATAATTAGCTTTAAATATAATAAAATATCATATTATATGATATTAGGAATTTAATTCCAGAAATTTACGAATTTTTACAAATTTAATATTAAAATATTAATAAAACCCTAATGTGGGGCCCATTTGGGTCAACATTGACTAAGTTGGTCAATGTTGACCATTGACCACGAAATTGACTACATAAAATCAGATAATTGAGTCTCTTAACAGACCAAGAGACAAGACCCATGTGAAAATTATTTATTCCATCTTACTTTTGCATAAAATAACAAAAGACATACTTTACCTTATAAAACAAAAGGTTGTCTCCACTTGCTTACCCCATGTGTGAGCCAGCCGATTGGAGCCTCCAATTGCTCCTCTTTTCCCTTGTATTTCGGTGCTCCAAGCAAGAAAAGCAAGAGTGCTTAGTCACCTTACAATAATTGAATTAAAGTAACATTATTTATCTCATTTTTTATTCAAATTGGCCAATCATTCACCCACCTTCTCAAAGTAGGCCGGCTGCCTCATGCTGCTGTCTCCACCGAATTCCCCTTCAATTATCAACACCAATCAGACTTGATGAGTCACCAAGTCACTAAAGTCATAAAAAATGCAAAAAAATGTGTTTTAAGCAAATTAGGTCATTCTTTCTCATTAGTCCCATTCCAAACGTGGGACTCCTGGCCAAACCCTCTCCTTGGCTTCCTCTAAACCGTAGGTAAGCACTCCAAGCACCATTGATGAGATTCAAGCTCTAGGTAAGCTCCTAAGGCATGAAAATGCCCATTTTCTTCATCTTTCTTTCTTCTTTCGGTGGATCTAAACATCAACCACTTCCATCCATGGATCTAGGTTGTTCTTGGAGGTTAAATTAAGAAGGAATCTCGGCCATAACAAGGGAAGAAGGTTGTGAAACTCAAACTTGTTCTTAAGGTAAAAATGTGCTTTAAGCTCATATCTTTTGATTCCCTTCAAATTCGGCTGTGAAACTTTGTTCCTAGCCTTTTTTCTTCTCCTTTTAATGTATATTCAGTTGGTATACCAAGATCTACAAGGAGTAGCTAGATCCAAGCCAAAAACACCATTTTTGGCATCTTAAACAAGGTAAAACTTAGCTATCTTCCAAGCTAATTCACCCACGGTTTATACCTTATTCTTGAGAGTGTTTTGATACTCTTTCTCTTCTAGAAAAATAGGGCCGAAGTAGATCTATATCAAGCTTGAAGATCTAAGGTAAAAATCCATGATTTTCATGACTTAAATTACTTCTTATGGTTAGATATTTCTTGGAGACTAACTAGGCCTTGTTTTCTGTTTGAAAACATGTAAGAGAAGCTTTGGAGAAATTCTCCTTAAGGTGGCGAATCCAAACAAGGATTTACCTAAGCTAAATCAAGGTATAAATCACTTAAACATTAACTTTGCTAAGTTAAAATGTTCTAAACCACTTCTAATTAAATTGTCATGAGTGAAGGAGAAAAATAAGGTCTTGTTTGACCTTAAAATGTTTAAGGAATGGTTTAATAAATTTTATAACTAACTAAACAAGCATAATTGTCAAATTTAAGACATTATGTGGAAGTTTGGTAAATAAATAAAAGTGTGTGGTGAGGCCGAAAATTTATACGTATTTTTGGACATTTATGTGTAATTTATTTGTGAGCAAATGTTTGTAATAAGGCCATGTATTTTAGGCCATTCTATTTATGCATTTACAAGCTTTTATTTAAGTTTAGGTGATATATAATTATTACCGAAATGAATAAGGGTTATAGTGTAATTAAATTAAATTTAGGGACTTTAGAAAAATAAAGCCGAAAATTAGAGTTAAAAGGAGTTAAAATAAAGTTTATAAGATTTTATAAAGTTTTGGGGTTAAATGGTGAATTTTAGAAAGTTTGGGTACTAAACAGTAATTATAAGGAATTGGTGGTCAAGGAAATATTAAGGTGGTCAACCTTGACCATATGCTAGGTTTTGACCAAATTAGATAAGTTAAATAATTATTTAAGGTTTTATATAAGATAAGTATCTTAAGGTAATATTTTTATAACATATGTGGTGAATATGTTAATACGAAAATAAAGGGTGTACAATGGTATTTAAACACCCATGGGCTATTAGGAATTTTAGGAATTTATTGGGTTGGTTTTGGAATTAAAATAAACATATATGTATAATATATAGTTATTATGTCATTAGGACACTTTGGAGGAAATAGATGGTGGAAATGTGAAAACCGAAGGTATATGGGTTAATAAGGATATTTATAACCCTTTGGTGGAATTTGAAGATTTTTAGAATCATATAAGAGTATTTATATGATATGTGTATAATATATGGTTTTAGTGAATTATTAAACTAATGTTATAAATAGGGCCAAATGGCAATTATAGAATAGCACAAGGGCTGTTCAGAATTACAAAAAAATAACCATAGGTTATACTCTTTTATAAGTTAGAAATGTTATATTAAATGGAAATATAACATGGTATGATTTAAAGGGTGATTTTGTAAATTAAGGAAACTATGGTTTATGGAAAAGAAAAGATTTTCTTATGGTGCCTAAGAGGCAATATAAAATAGTTTTGTATAAAAAAACTATAGGTTATAAGTTATAGGAAATTAAAATATCATAACATATGATATTAGGGTATGGTATAACATTACATAATGTTAAGTGGTCAAAATGGGATTTAAAGGAAGTTAAGGGCTATACCGAGTTAACAAGGGTTGGAAAATGAATTTTAGACTAAGGTCTATAATGTTATAAATGTTATAGCAATTATATGGTTTAGGTGGAATTAATATGAGTAAGGATATTCACATCAAAGAATGTGGCAAACTATAAATAAATGGGATTTATAAACTAAGGTGTTTATGGAATAAACCTTAGGAGTTGTAATTATACAACATAAAATGTTACATAATATTAGGATAATAATCTTAATATAAGTTGTATAGTATAATACAACTAATGGGAATAATCATCTAATAAAAGATGATAAAATGTAACATAAAATATAAGAGTTTATGAAACTCATGAGAATTACCTACGTGGTAAAAATATATACATACACAAGAATAATGTATATAAGGTGGATATATATATAATTTGGTTGAAAACCATATGGTTTAATGGTGGGGGTTATTTGAAAAAAATATAGTTACGAACTATAAGTTATGAATTTTAGAATGCAATATATATAAGAATGCATGCATACATGCAACTATAGGTTACGTACCTAAACTAGATGTGGATAAGATTAAAAGAAATATAAGGAATTAAACTTAACAGTTGAATGTTTTGACGTACGCGTTTTAAGTAACAAAGCCGACTGTTTTAGAGAAACCTGTAACAAACAACTGTAGAAAACAGGGGTGAACTGTCGGGGTTACTTATTATTCGGAAATACCGGGTGTAGTTAGTCATGGAGACTGACTTATAGTTTTAATACCGTTTAGATTATACTTCTGACAAGGACGCTTGACAAGCTAGCGGACTACACGGAGCATAGGATCTTGCTGATTCATACTCCACCGTAACACGATCAGGGTGAACGGTATGTAAAGGGGTTTGATCCGAGTTGTCCTAAGGTTGCTCCTTGGGCTCGGATTTGGTTGATATAACTTGTATGTTGTTATGTGTCTCTGATTGTCTCTGAGGGCTTCCTCAGTTCAGACTTCTGTGTGATCTGTGATAAGATTGTTTGTCTGAATGTGATAATTAATATGCATGAAATGTATATTTATAGCTGCCTTATTATTTACTGTTGTTGAGTTAACAGTATTGGTTCGTATAGATGAACCTATTATAAAACAAACTAGTGGCTATGGTGCTATCTTATATGAAATATAAGGAACGTCAGAAAAACGTTGTAGCACTAAGATAATAAGATATACATATTATCTGAGACTTTAATACGGAGCATTGGCCTTTCTATACGCCGCTCTCGTATCTAACATTGGATCCCGAGTTTACAGACTCCGGATTGGACTAATGACCTTAGTCTGCTGTGTTTGAAGATTTGGTAATGCGATGCGATGGTATAATTAATTAATTAATGGAATGGAAGTAAAGCCAAGAGGATGTGGCTCTTGGTGCACGCTGTGATCACAAAAACGATACCAGGATGTCCGCGTTCGGGTCCGTAAGTATCAAGAAAATTTCCCGTGAGCTAGAATGGCTCGTTGGTCGGAGACTCTACCGTTGGAGTGGCTACTGTAGTGGGTGACCCGCCATAATATATGGGTAACTAGAGACATGTCGTTTTAACGAGACATTGTCACTAGGTATAACTGAACAACTAAAACAATTGAGACTTATACAGTGGCGAACAATACCATGGACGAGACTTAATACTTGTTTATTATTCTCGTTGTTTCGCTTTGTTGTTCATTGGTTATACTTGTGGTTATTTTATTGTGTGTTGATGGTTGGTGAAATACCCCGAACTTAAATATGGTGATTATATTATTCTAATATAGTATTTAAGGGCCTAATAGTGCCTAAGTAATTTTTGGTAAAGAAAATAAATCCAAAAGAAATGAGAAAACGCTTAGAAAGCGGAAAACGCTAAAACAAGCGTTAAATAACCATAGGAGGTACGAGACCTCGGTTATAGTATCGTAAGGATTCCTAAGGCTTATTTATGCCTAATGAGTATACGGGGATGATTCCCGAAGAAAACGGATCCAATAAGGCATTAAACGCTAATAGAGCATTAGCGCACGTTTTTCAAGAAAACCCGAAAACGTGATCTTAAGTGGTCAAGCAGACCCGTAAAATTATAATTATAAATAATAATTATTAAGCATTTATGGAAGCTTAATAACCAATAAAAATAAAGAAACGAGAAAATTCCGGGAAACGGGCCCGGTTAGTGAATAGTACCAAAACCGGGTAAATAACGAGCGTTTTCTGTAAAAGACGAGAAACTGCTCCAGCTAGTATAACAGTGGGGGCCGGTTTTTATTAGTGTAAACAGCCTCTCACACACACACACTAGCAAATAAGGAAATCAAAAAGCTAAAAGTAGAAACTACAAAAGTAAAGGGGACTCTCTCTCCTCCTTACCTTTCCTTTTCCCTCTCTCTCTTCCTTCTCCTCCTTCCCAGCCGGCTGCAACTCCTCTCCCCCTTGCTGGCGATTTTTGAGAAGCTCCAACTCCTCTCATGGCTTCTCTTCTTTCTCTCCATGCTCTACCTCCATTTGAGCTCCAAATGTAAAATAAATTACATATTGTAATCCCTCATCCTCCTCTACATTTCCCTCTTTCAAAATTCAAAAAGGATGAGTTTCGTTTTTATGGGTTTTCCCCATTTGGAGAAAAGCACACCAGTGTGAAGCTTGGAGTCTCTCTTTCCAACAGGTAAAATCTCCATGAAAAACCTCACTTCTCTCCATCTCCTTGGTTTGGCCGATTTTGCCTCTCTCCTTCTTACCTTGTTTTTCCTCTTGTTTTGGAGCTTTGCTTCAACCCTCCAATGGTGGTGAGAACTCCTTCTTGAACCAAGGGCTAAAACCCCTCCTAAAGCACTCTAAAGGTAAACCCTAGGAATTTGTATTTCAAGCACTTCAATGAACTAGCATAAATCTAAGGGCTAATGTATTAATCATACTTGTTTGATGTGCTTGGGTGGTGGGAATGGAGTTTGGCAACTCCATTCCCCATATGATCGATTTTGCAAGAAAGAAGGAAGAAGAATTGGAAAAGAAAGAAGGAAAATAAAAGCTCAAGGTAAGAGCTCCTTTCTAATGTAAATTTTATTGCATTAGAGTAATGGGAATGGGGAAAAATATTTAATGAACCCAAAACCTTGTACTAGTATTGAGAATTGAAATTGGAGTATTTAAAAGCAAGTATGTGGATTGTAGGCCTTAGAGCCAAGTAATTGCATATGAGGATATGTATTGGATTGAGTAAGTAATGAAGTATTGGTATTGTAAGTAAAGAAATATTGGTGTATTGGGATTTTGTATGTGTGCTGGTAGAACCCTTGTGGTTTGGCTAGAATAGGGATGAATTTGAGGAGAAAAGATATGTGTGGATAAGTAAGGATTGTAGGTAGGTTATGGCAAAATTTTTAGTAGGAATTATGTAATTCAGAACGACTTGGTGAATGGGAGAACCAAGGTATGTATTGGGGATGATAGAGATGTTTGATGACCATGGGGTAGTGGTGTAGCGTAAGAAGGAAAGGGTATAAAAATCTGTAGCAAGAAGTGTAGTAAACATTGTAGAAACTAGAGAAAAACTAAGGTGCAAGATTTGTGAAATGAGTGTTGGAACTTGGGTATAGGTAGTGCAATGGCTTGGAAATGGATTGGTATGGTAAGGAGAATTATTGGGAATGCTAGGAATGGCATTGGTTGGGAAAGTATAGGATGGGATTAGGATGGTAAAATCTGTAGCATGAGGTGTAACAAAAACTGTTACAGTGTGGAAGAAGTGAGGAATTGTGTAAGTGAGTTGATGGATTTAGTAATGGACTTGGTGGATGAATTAAGGTGTATTAGGAAGCCTAATGGCATCAAAACAAGTGGGATTACATGTAGGAAGAGTGGGGAAGTAATGGGTAAAGAGAGGACTGAAAACATATTTTAAACTGAGGTACTGGGCCGGACCGGACTTGCGACCGGACTTGCAAGTCCGGTCGGGCCAGAAAATTTTCCCGTCTGTAACCTACTGGAATGGACCGGACTTGCGACCGGACTTGCAAGTCCGGTCGACCAGAAAATTCCCCGGTGAAACCTTCTGGAATGGACCGGACTTGCGACCGGACTTGCAAGTCCGGTCGGCCAGAAGAATTTCGTAACTTGAACTACTGGAATGGACCGGACTTGCAAGGTCGGTCGCAAGTCGGTCCAGTAAAAAAAGTGTTTAACTATATATTATAGTAATCATATATACACCTATATATATATGCCTATATACATAGATGCAAATATATGTAGTAATACACATTAATGAAGTAATAATGGTAAGAAAGTAAGTAATGAGTAAGGAAACAAGTTAAGGAAGTTGTAAGTAGAAGGACATTAATTACACCGGGATAACGGGGTAAGTAAGGGAGTAGTAAATGTTGTGTATATTGTACGAGTATAGTATTAATGATAACGTTGAAAACAGTATCAGTGGGACAAGTGTGAACCAAGGAACAAGGGAACACATGGTACAGCTAACTCCGGTGAAAGGTATGATTTTCTCATGCCCCGTATGCTAACCGAGTTACATTGATTTGTGTGCTGTATGCCGGCTAATCAAGACTAAAGCATGAAAACGGTTTTATTGCCTTTCATTGTATGTCTGTGTATGTTGCAATGAGCTAACCTTTCTTGAATTGATTGTGTGGCTTTACTTGGTGCGTAGATCGACTCATAGGTGAGTCTTGTTTGTAATGACTCGTAGTAAGAGTCTTATTGTGAACTAATGAAATAATAGCGACGCACTAAAACTATCGAACGATAAACGATAATGCAACCCATGAACTCACTAGAATGTGAGAGCGTATACGGGAGTAACAAACCTCCCGATAACGGCAGGAGAATGAAATGAATAATCCACAAACAATAAGTAGTGGAAGTATATAAGTAACCTCCAGTAGAGGAACTAATCTTGTCCAAAATATGAACCATGAGAGTAGTAAGAATGACGAGGGATCTCCAAACCCCTTAGTATCTAGTCGACCCATTCTGAGAGGACCCGACTGATGTAAGTATGTCCCGAACATGAGAGTATCCGATATGTTGGGGAAACCCTTAAACCTGAGGATACTAGACGGTAGTAATTCCTAAGCCAGTGGAGGTTATCGAGAGAGATACTTCTAGGCTAATCGTGAGATTGTAATTATACTCTGAGAAAGAGTGTTGGAATATGAGTAGTCCGGTTTAGAACGGACATTGAGTATTTGAGGAGCTAAGCGTATAGCCCTCGTATTGTAGGTCCGGTGGCGAGTCTTTGTATGACTCCGCCCGGTGGCCAAAGTAATGAGTATTGAGTATTGCGTACGTATGAGTAAAGTAATGAGTATTGAGTAAGAAGTGAGTATGAGTATGTAATGAGTACCAAGTATTAAGTATGTATGAGTAAGTAGTGAGTACCGAGTATGTAAGAGTAAGGAGTATTGAGTAATGAGCATACATAAGAATAGTAACGAGTACGGAGTAAGGAACGTATACTAGTAAAGTATCGAACATGGAGTGTCGAGTATGTAAGAGTAAGGAGTAGGTATGAGAAGAGTAGCGAATATCGAATGTAGTACGATGAGTAATGAATGAACACAAATACGAATGGTTGGCTACCGAACTGTCTTCCTTGGTAAGTATTAGAATTGTATGTGTATGTAGGTATTGTTGTTTGTATTGTTGTAGCATGAGTATGTATGCATGCATGTAAATGAACTCCATGTATATTCGACCCAAAGTAGTCGATGTACCGCGGTTAGCACGCGGTATATGCGAATTTCATGCGCAGCGTAAGCTGACCCCCTCGGGGGACCGTTTTTAGTGTGCAGGTAATTGAAGCTGACCACCGTTCGTGAGAGTAGGACGGGACTGCTACATAAGCATGGGTAGTTGAGTAAAAGGAATCGCATTTGTATCGTGTTATGGATTGGGAAGTTTAATTGTATCGGTAATGTAAGGATTGTAGTATACTCGGTATGTAATGTATTGGAGTTGTAAGTGGGAGTATGGATGAGTATGAAATGGGAAGTATTGTATTGTGTAGAGTACTCGGTATGTTCATGTTCATCAGACCGATAGTATGTAGTATTGTAACCGCCTTGTTAGTCACGTGGGTGACTAACGGCATTGTACACCCCCGCTGTGTAAGGAGTATCCGCTGCGAAGGTAAGTAATTGTACAGTAATGACGGTATTAGTAGGGGTGTTACAAAAAGTGGTATCAGAGCGAAGTATCGCTCTGATGGATGAAATACCGAGTTTAGGAAAATACCGAGTTAGGAAGTAGAGACTTGGGCTAAGGGTTGAGTGCTAGTGTGTGAGGACGCTAGATAGGAATTCCATGTGAACCGGAATCCTACAACCATACCCCGCCCTCCGCAACCCACGGTATTAAGTATGGAAATAACGCCAGAGAGTTGGAAAGACCCTCACACTCGGGTAAAACCCGATCTGGCAGTGCAAACAACCTATTAGAAAAGAACCTGTCATACGGTAGAGTCCAAGAACTGGAAGTCCCGAAGACGGTTCCCGTTAAATGACAAGACCGCACTTAATGGCGGAGGAATGAAGATCCTAACACAAGGATAATGGAATTTATGGCACCATGGGGCGACATGCTTCGCAGTCGCGAGAACCATGGTAGCCAGCAAGAAGGAGCACAATCGTGCAATGAAGCAAGAAGATGGAGTAACAAGCCGAGACAAGAGAGTCTACGGACCGTAATCTTTGATGATACCAACAACGGTATACAAACCGACTAAGGAATAGTCGAGGTTGGATTAATACCAAACCTACATGCCAAGAGGCTGTAAACCGAACAACATAGTTCAGATACATGAAGTTCATAACATATACACCTATAGGACCACAACCTGGTTCCTAAGGATAGTCAAGCCTCGTTAACCATACAAAGGTATGAGGCACCAGGACGACGACACCATGTCAAGTACCCTGAGAAGCGACTCAGGAGGTGGATCACCAAGATCAAAAGATCAAAGAAGGACCCAACCAAACCACCAACCATGGGTGGAAACGATGCCGTAACCGGTATACGTTAACTGAAAAACAACCTACCCGCGCACTTGCCAGGGCATGCAGCAACTACAGGACGGTTGAAGACTTTAATACCAACAAGTACTGCTAAGTACCACCATGAAGAATGAAGTAACATATAGGATCAAAAATCCTAAAAGATTGAAACGACAAAACCAAGGAAAGGCCTGACGGCCCGACCATTGTATTAAGGACATACCTGTCAGCGAGAAGCTGGGCATGGTTAAGACATCAGGTATGGCAACGCCATGAAGAATTGCTTTTCACACCGAACCGTTATTTCGAAAACCCAAAATTTTCTTTCAAAACCACGAACCCTTCTTTTGAAACTGGAATTTTAAAAACCAAACCGACGGAATTTTGGTGAGTATCATAGATGATACAAGAAGAGTTGACAATAGAATACTTCACCTAGGCGTGTGACGAACACTACTAGTGTACCCAAATATGGGATGTGGGACAACCGCACTCCGAAGGAGCTTGCGGGCCTGACAGATAGTTGGGTAAGTGGTAACGTACCAACATGGTACCCCACGTATGTATACATGTAGTGTACGAAACACGGGAAGTAGTCAACTCTGTTCTACGGACCATAAGTAGCTTCGAAACAGAACAGTTGGATACCTCAACCGAATAAGGAAACTCAAACAAGCTACAAGCTAAGGAGTCAAGAACCTACTACAGGGGGATGATTAAAAGTTGAAATTGCAAGAAGCACTAACACGGGATAAGACATTGGATATGTCTTGAGAATATAAAGTAAAACATGATAACTGGGAGGAAGACCCAGTCTAAACACTGTAAGGCAAATGCCTAACGGTAACACATAAGTGTTCAAGGAACGGGATAGAATCCCCAGAACAACTACCACAAACACACAGGGTGATGTTATAAGGTACCAGAAATACCATTCATCACCGGAAGGAACATCAAATCCGTTATAACACAAGGAAAAATACCAATGGTCTACCTAAGAACGGGAGACGTTATAACCCTCAACGGATAACTCAAATCCAGAACCGTAAGGTGGAATAACAAACTGGACATACTTATAAACATCAATCAGATGCAATAGCATAATCAATAATACCCAGGAGCAATCCATAAAGGGTACCAAGTCAAAACAGTCAAACAAAATGTTGTGATAAGAACACCACAATTGGAACGAACATACGGTTAGAACACCGAAGGGATCCCACTTGACAGGGGACACCCTAAATTAATAAATGATACCAATCAACACTAAGGTACTCAAAAGGGCATCCAATGGACGGAAGCGTGACGAAATAATCCTATCCTGGAGCCCAGTATCGCCCCCAACCCAGTGGTGGCATATGGAGAAATAAACACTTGGAAACAACCTATGATGAGCAGAGCTCTAGGCGACATGGCTAGTGTGCCATGAGACTATCACCATACGCAACCAAACGGTTGCAAAACCCATTGTAAACCATATGGAAGGTGGTCAAAGACGACACCAATAAAAGGGTTAATAACCGATGAGCAAGAATACCTCTCATAAATGTGAGACCGCGAGAGCGGTGAACACATGGATTCCAGGAATGGGATACCATTAATAATATCTGAAAATATATCTCTTCAGAACTACTAACGTAGTGAAGCTTGAGCATACAAAAACAGCCAAGCAATGCAGGAACATCAACAACAATTGTTGACAACCAAGGAGTAATCAGTTCAGTAGGAACACGTTATGTGGAAATGTAAAGTATAAGTAAATGACGCTCAAGGAGCTCAGAAGTATAGACACCAAACCATGATATAAAAGAAAGAAATGCATGGGCTGAAGCTAGCAACAGTGGATGCCATGTAAACCAATACTGAGGAATCCGTAAGAACATGGTGCGCAACAGGCGACCAATGTATATGAGAAATCACCAATACTATGAACTTGTTAATACAAATGGTGGACAGACCGGGCAACCAGCCAGAAGTCTGCACCAAATGATGAAGCACCACCTGGAAGAGTAACGATCAGCCCTATTGCGATCTCATAGGAGAGTTACTGTCAAGTGCTCACGCCTCTGCACTCTGTAGGACTGAGTGTTTTGGTATTGCACTTGTGCAGTCAATGATCTAGTGGGATAGCTAAGGACCTGGGAGACGTAAGTAGTGATAAATCCTTCCTTTCACCAGTAAACATGGCGTAAGCCAATCAAGCAAAAACTTAGAAACAAACCGTGCGGCCTAAGGCCAAAGAAGCACGAAGAGGGTGAAACACACCAACAATCACAAGATGTGAATTCCATTGGAATAAAAGTGAAAGGAGACTTAAGGAAGTCACAAGGACCGACGCATCGAAATGCAAGGTCATACAAGTAAAGAACACTTGACTGAACCAGAGAAACTGGTATAATTCAGAACCTACTAACAATAGAGGAAGCATACAGCTAAGTAGTGGCTCAACCTCAACCGACAATAAGTCAGGGATCAAGTGAATGATCACTACAAACACAACAGTATGTACACAGATGGCCAGGGATCTGGTTACAAATCCAAAACTCATTGAGTTCACGCACGGTAAAAGAATACCACGCGAGATGGAACAACCTTATTCCCACAATAAGGGGATAAAAAGGTGTTGTATAGCATATCTGAGATAACAAGAAGGGCGATTAACCCAAGTTATCAGGGTCGCGCAAGAAGCTAGTGGGCCCAGAATTCTAAGTGAAATACACCTAGAACCAAACCCGGTTAGGAGTTAAATAAACTCCGATGGAATTTCTTGATGTAGGGACTAACCGGTAATACGGTTAAGACCCTTTGATCAAGGAACACTGTATAATAGACCGCATGGAAGCTGAAAAACTCCATGACGGCTGAATGCCTTCGACCTATGTCCAATGTTGACACATGGTAGATTACGTGGGCGTAATCCCTTTTAAGGGGGGTAGAGCGAAAACCGCGAAATGTATGTTTTACGTGATAAGGGCGTAAACTACAATGCGCATAGCGCAAAAGTATTTGTTTTGATGATTGATACTTATGTTACATAAACATTCGTATTCACTCATCGTGTAATTGTAGTTATTTGAGGAATAAGAATAAGAATGGAGTGGAGAAACTCCAGGGGAATGAGTACCCCGATTGGTAATAGTATGAGGAATGAGTATGTATGGGAGACTTGAGGAGTATGAATCGGTGTACAACCGATGTATTTTATGAGTATAAATTGGAGTATAACAAACTAATGGGATTGTATACCCACGAATTTCCTGAGTATAGTAGTTGGAGGAAATGTAGTAATGATGGATGAAATGATTAGTAAGTAAGTAAGTGAATAATATAAATTGGAAAATGTATGCGTGTGATTACGAGTAGCAAGATTAACAACATAGAAAACGAAATAATGTTTGACGAGCTGTCTGTTGTATTGAGGTGGAAAGTGGAACTTGATTTGCTAGTGATCAAGGGAAGCCGAACACAAATTGGGGTGGAAGGATAATTCAACATCAATGCTGATCACATTGGGGTTGAAGGACTCTGGAAGCTCTCCTAAGTGGCCACAATAATAACACTAGTAATAGGAATAATCATCATAAATGGAATTAGGGAGATGTATGCAAGTTTTCAAAATGAATTTCCAAAACTATTTTGGTACAATGTTTTCTTCAAAATTGAGAATGAGGATCGGTTTTGAAACCGCTTCCACGGGCGCTAGTGAACCTCCATGCCTAGGCACGGGTATCCGGTCGAAACCATAGGAGGAAGCTAGTTTTGAGTCCGTGGAAGTGTAGAGTAGTTTGAAACCACTACGCCGATTGTACGGTAACAGTGTGTGTTTTGTATTTTTCCAAAGGCACTGGGACAGCGTAGTCCCGAGTAAGTATGAGTAAGTATGAGTACAGTATGAGTAAGTAAGTATGAGTAAGTGTCGGAGGATCTCTATATGTGCAAATGAATTTGATCAGAACCAAAGGACCGTAGAGCCAGAAAGCGTAAGTGCTCAAGTCATGACGGCCGTGAACCAGAAAGCGTAAGTGTTCAAACGTGACCGGTACCTGAGGGATCACTCTCCATTGGGGGAGGATGGTACCTAATTGCCTTCGGGTGGACCCCCTTGGAGAGAAGTAAAACGGATATTTTTGATTGCTATGCATGCAGTGACATGCTGTTTGGATGCGTAGTATGCATCATGTCAGACATTTGGAGTTTGACGAATTATATGTGGAGGTCATAACCTTAGCATAGAGTATTGGTACGAGTAACAGTATTAGATTCACCAACTTTGAGGGCAAAGTTCTTTAAGGGGGGTAGATTGAAATACCCCGAACTTAAATATGGTGATTATATTATTCTAATATAGTATTTAAGGGCCTAATAGTGCCTAAGTAATTTTTGGTAAAGAAAATAAATCCAAAAGAAATGAGAAAAACGCTTAGAAAGCGGAAAACGCTAAACAAGCGTTAAATAACCATAGGAGGTACGAGACCTCGGTTATAGTATCGTAAGGATTCCTAAGGCTTATTTATGCCTAATGATTATACGGGAATGATTCCCGAAGAAAACGGATCCAAATAAGGCATTAAAACGCTAATAGAGCATTAGCGCACGTTTTTCGAGAAAACCCGAAAACGTGATCTTAAGTGGTCAAGCAGACCTGTAAAAATTATAATTCATTAAATAATAATTATTAAGCATTTATGGAAGCTTAATAACCAATAAAAATAAAGAAACGAGAAAATTCTGGGAAACGGGCCCGGTTAGTGAATAGTACCAAAACCGGGTAAATAACGAGCGTTTTCTGTAAAAGACGAGAAACTGCTCCAGCTAGTATAACAGTGGGGGCCGGTTTTTATTAGTGTAAACAGCCTCTCACACACACACACTACTAGCAAATAAGAAATCAAAAAGCTAAAAGTAGAAACTACAAAAGTAAAGGGGACTCTCTCTCCTCCTTACCTTTCCTTTTCCCTCTCTCTCTTCCTTCCCTCCTTCCTAGCCGGCTGCAACTCCCTCTCCCCCTTGCTGGCATTTTTGAGAAGCTCCAACTCCTCTCATGGCTTCTCTTCTTTCTCTCTATGCTCTACCTCCATTTGAGCTCCAAATGTAAAATAAATTACATATTTGTAATCCCCTCATCCTCCTCTACATTTCCCTCTTTTCAAAATTCAAAAAGGATGAGTTTCGTTTTTATGGGTTTTCCCCATTTGAAGAGAAAAGCACACCATTGTGAGCTTGGAGTCTCCTCTTTCCAACAAGGTAAAAATCTCCATGAAAAACCTCACTTCTCTCCATCTCCTTGGTTTGGCCGATTTTGCCTCTCTCCTTCTTACCTTGTTTTTCCTCTTGTTTTGGAGCTTTGCTTCAACCCTCCAATGGTGGTGAGAACTCCTTCTTGAACCAAGGGCTAAAACCCCTCCTAAAGCACTCTAAAGGTAAACCCTAGAATTTGTATTTCAAGCACTTCAATGAACTAGCATAAATCTAAGGGCTAATGTATTAATCATACTTGTTTGATGTGCTTGGGTGGTGGGAATGGAGTTTGGCAACTCCATTCCCCATATGATCGATTTTTGCAAGAAAGAAGGAAGAAGAGTTGGAAAAGAAAGAAGGAAAATAAAAGCTCAAGGTAAGAGCTCCTTCCTAATGTAAATTTTATTGCATTAGAGTAATGGGAATGGGGAAAAATATTTAATGAACCCAAAACCTTGTACTAGTATTGAGAATTATGAAATTGGAGTATTTAAAAGCAAGTATGTGGATTGTAGGCCTTAGAGCCAAGTAATTGCATATGAGGATATGTATTGTGGATTGAGTAAGTAATGAAGTATTGGTATTGTAAGTAAAGAAATATTGGTGTATTGGGATTTTGTATGTGTGCTGGTAGAACCCTTGTGGTTTGGCTAGAATAGGGATGAATTTGAGGAGAAAAGATATGTGTGGATAAGTAAGGATTGTAGGTAGGTTATGGCAAAATTTTAGTAGGAATTATGTAATTCAGAATGACTTGGTGAATGGGAGAACCAAGGTATGTATTGGGGATGATAGAGATGTTTGATGACCATGGGGTAGTGGTTGTAGCGTAAGAAGGAAAGGTAAAATCTGTAGCAAGAAGTGTAGTAAAACATTGTAGAAACTAGAGAAAAACTAAGGTGCAAGATTTGTGAAATGAGTGTTGGAACTTGGGTATAGGTAGTGCAAGGCTTGGAAATGGATTGGTATGGTAAGGAGAAGTATTGGGAATGCTAGGAATGGCATTGGTTGGGAAGTATAGGATGGGAGATTGGGATGGTAAAATCTGTAGCATGAGTGTAACAAAAACTGTTACAAGTGTTGGAAAAGAAGTGAGGAAATTGTGTAAGTGAGTTGATGGATTTAGTAATGGACTTGGTGGATGAATTAAGGTGTATTAGGAAGCCTAAATGGCATCAAAACAGTGGGATTACATGTAGGAAGAGTGGGGAAGTAATGGGTAAAAGAGGGACTGAAAACAGATTTAAAACTGAGGTACTGGGCCGGACCGGACTTGCGACCGGACTTGCAAGTCCGGTCGGGCCAGAAAATTTTCCCGTCTGTAACCTACTGGAATGGACCGGACTTGCGACCGGACTTGCAAGTCCGGTCGGACCAGAAAATTCCCCGGTGAAACCTTCTGGAATGGACCGGACTTGCGACCGGACTTGCAAGTCCGGTCGGCCAGAAGAATTTCCGTAACTTGAACTACTGGAATGGACCGGACTTGCAAGGTCGGTCGCAAGTCCGGTCCAGTCAAAAAAAAAAATGTTTAATATATGATTATAGTAATCATATATACACCTATATATATATGCCCATATACATAGATGCAAATATATGTAGTAATACACCATTAATGAAGTAATAATGGTAAGAAAGTAAGTAAATGAGTAAGGAAACAAGTTAAGGAAGTTGTAAGTATAAGGACATTAATTACACCGGGATAACGGGGTAAGTAAGGGAGTAGTAAATGTTTGTATATTGTACGAGTATAGTATTAATGATAACGTTGAAAACATATCAGTGGAACAAGTGTGAACCAAGGAACAAGGGAACACATGGTAAAGCTAACTCCGGTGAAAGGTATGATTTTCTCATGCCCCGTATGCTAACCGAGTTACATTGATTTGTGTGCTGTATGCCGGCTAATCAAGACTAAAGCATGAAAACGGTTTATTGCCTTTCATTGTATGTCTTGTTGTATGTTGCATGAGCTAACCTTTCTTGAATTGATTGTGTGGCTTTACTTGGTGCGTAGATCGACTCATAGGTGAGTCTTGTTTGTAATGACTCGTAGTAAGAGTCTTATTGTGAACTAATGAAATAATAGCGACGCACTAAACTATCGAAACGATAAACGATAATGCAACCCAATGAACTCACTAGAATGTGAGAGCGTATACGGGAGTAACAACCTCCCGATAACGGCAGGAGAAATGAAATGAATAATCCACAAACAATAAGTAGTGGAAGTATATAAGTAACCTCCAGTAGAGGAACTAATCTTGGTCCAAAATATGAACCATGAGAGTAGTAAAGAATGACGAGGGATCTCCAAACCCCTTAGTATCTAGTCGACCCATTCTGAGAGGACCCGACTGATGTAAGTATGTCCCGAACATGAGAGTATCCGATATGTTGGGGAAACCCTTAAACCTGAGGATACTAGACGGTAGTAATTCCCTAAGCCAGTGGAGGTTATCGAGAGAGATACTTCTAGGCTAATCCGTGAGATTGTATTATACTCTGAGAGAAGAGTGTTGGGAATATGAGTAGTCCGGTAGAACGGACATTTGAGTATTTGAGGAGCTAAGCGTATAGCCCTCGTATTGTAGGTCCGGTGGCGAGTCTTTGTATGACTCCGCCCGGTGGCCAAAGTAATGAGTATTGAGTATTGCGTACGTATGAGTAAAGTAATGAGTATTGAGTAAGAAGTGAGTATGAGTATGTAATGAGTACCAAGTATTAGTATGTATGAGTAAGTAGTGAGTACCGAGTATGTATGAGTAAGTAAGGAGTATTGAGTAATGAGCATACATAAGAATAGTAACGAGTACGGAGTAAGGAACGTATACTAGTAAAGTATCGAACATGGAGTGTCGAGTATGTAAGAGTAAGGAGTAGGTATGAGAAGAGTAGCGAATATCGAATGTAGTACGATGAGTAATGAATGAACACAAATACGAATGGTTGACTACCGATGTCTTCCTTGGTAAGTATTAGAATTGTATGGTATGTAGGTATTGTTGTTTGTATTGTTGTAGCATGAGTATGCATGCATGTAAATGAACTCCATGTATATTCGACCCAAAGTAGTCGATGTACCGCGGTTAGCACGCGGTATATGCGAATTTCATGCGCAGCGTAAGCTGACCCCCTCGGGGGACCGTTTTTAGTGTGCAGGTAATTGAAGCTGACCACCGTTCGTGAGAGTAGGACGGGGACTGCTACATAAGCATGGGTAGTTGAGTAAAAGGAATCGCATTTGTATCGTGTTATGATTGGGAAGTTTAATTGTATCGGTAATGTAAGATTGTAGTATACTCGGTATAGTAATGTATTGGAGTTGTAAGTGGGAGTATGGATGAGTATGAAATGGAAGTATTGTATTGTGTAGAGTACTCGGTATGTTCATGTTCATCAGACCGATAGTATGTAGTATTGTAACCGCCTTGTTAGTCACGTGGGTGACTAACGGCATTGTACACCGCCGCTGTGTAAGGAGTATCCGCTGCGAAGGTAAGTAATTGTACAGTATGACGGTATTAGCGGTAGGGGTGTTACAGTTGGATGGAGCCTACAAGGCTAAGATAAATTAAATATGAAAACTGTACGCTACGGCGATTGTACATTGTACATTATATTGTTATTACTCGGTACGTTCGATATATAATGTTGTAGGAATATTAATGAATGTTTGGATATTTGGATGGATGGTTGAATGTTTGGATATTTGGATGGATGGTTGAAAGGTTATGGATATTTAGATGGATGTTTAAATTTATTATACATGCTTATTACAGTATTGATTATATCTGTAAAATGGAAAGCATGAAACCATCTAATAACAAGATGGTTAAATGACAAGTGACCATTAGGGTCCAGGCCCGGCATACTCAGGACTATCGCTGATACTACACCATTACAGGTTGTTGATCATTGTCGGAGCTGAAGACAGAACAGGGTAATTGGAGATGTTGTATGGCAATGAAGATGGTGTATGGTCTTATGGTAAGGCTGTGTATCTTCAGGATTGGGTAGATGCTCACTTGTCGATGTTTATGATTATGGATTTAGTATGATGTATAGGAGTTTCTCGTTATCACTGCGGTTAGCAGTTTGTTTGTTTGGAAGTTGGATGTAGTTTGGCTACGTTGCTCGCATGGGCGAGTAACGGCCGGTGACACCGAGTGAGTTTTGTAATTGTTATTTATTTTTCCGCTGCGAGACGTTTTTTTATGCTACGTGAGAGATTATATCGTGTTTATGGAGAGGGGTGTTACATATAACCTGGTTATAAAATCCCAAAATAACCCGAACAGACCCTTGGTCTATTCTAAATTAATTTTCAACCCACTAACTTTCCATATTCACCAAAAACCCATTTTATAACATATAGTTTCTAATGTCATTAAAACTATATATTATACATATATCTTCATAAAACCTCATATATAATTCCAAAAATTACCAAACCATACCAAAAGGTTATAAACATCATTCCTAACCTTACACTCTCCATATTTACGGTTTTTACCACAAATGTTACCTATATGTAACAATGATACAAAATATCATATATTATACTTATATAATCCATATTAACTCCAAATTTAACCAAATAAATTCCTAAAAATTCCTAATAAACTAAGGTCTGTTCTAACCCCATTTGGTACCCAGATTTTTCGGAAATTACCAATCCACCCCAATATTTATATATCTTTCATAATTTAATACCTAGCTTATTATAAGCTAGTATTTAATTCAATAAATTCCCAAATTTGGTCAAAGTCTCCTATATAGTCAACCTTGACTTCTAAATCCCAATTTGAGCCCAAACTCTCGGTAATTACAATATATACCCCAAACTTTCCTATAATTACAATTTTGGCACAAACTTTATAAAATGTTATAATTTTATTAAATTCATTTAAAAACCCTAAATTCCTTTTATTTATGCCCACGCCTTTATATTTTACTAGTAATTACCGTTTGACCCCAAACTTAGTGCTATAAGCATAAATTAAATTAAATAAGCTTTTAACTTAAATTAAAATGGCCTAATGACATGGCCTTATTACAACTTGCTTTATAACATAAAATTACACATAAATAGCTTAAAATATACTTAACTCTCGGCCTTACTTTAACATTAATTATTTTTCCACATAATGTCATAATTTGACCATTATGTTAATTAAACCACTTAAATGACTAGCTTAATTTATCTAAGTCATTTTTATCCACACTTAGGTTAAAATCAACCATCTAATTAACTCCACTTATGACTTTATATTTTATATGAGCTGAAAATCATAATAACATAAGTTTTTAAGGTGTTTTATACCTTGATTATAGGTGCTTAATGCCCTAATAACCTCTCGGCGCTTGAGGAAAATTCAACACAACACTTAAACATGTTTCATACACCAAAATAAGATATGGTTACACTCCTAGCATGAGCTAACCATAAGGAACAACTAAATGTAAGATTTAAGGCAAAAATCACCTTAAAAAGGAAAGGTAGTCTCAAGAAGGTTTTGGCCTGAATCAAGAACACCACATGGTGTTAAATTCACCATAAAAACATGGGGAATAGCTAGACAACAGCAAGGTGCTATGGTAATAGATTTTACCTTGGCAAAATGCCTTAAAGTATGATTTTTCTCCTTGTTTTCAGCCACACTTGCTCCAAGGGGTTAACACACTGAACCAACATGAAAATATGAAGATTATGAGTATATAAACTCATAGAAAACAGACCAAGAAAACCGGATGGCAAAGGAAACTCCTTAAGGTATGTTTTTACCTTAAAATGGAAATTTTGACCACCTTGGTCCCATGGGTTGCTTCAGCCGAGAATAGCTCTTGTTCAAGGGTTAAAATACTGAGATTAAGCCATGGAAAGTGATAGATTATAAGCTCCATGTGTAGGTGATGAAGAGATGAAGAAAAGAGCTAAATATGCCTTAAACCATCACCTTAGTTGGAAATAAGTTGGATTTGCCTTGAATACTCAAGAACACAGCTTGAGAGCTTTAGGAACTGCTGGGAACTCGGCTGGAATGGGACAAGAGGAAAGAGAAAGAAAGATTTTGTGTTTTAAGGAATGAAAAGTAAGAAATGGAATAGTAAAGTGATAATTCACTAAATTGGCAAGATATTTTGATTAAAGGCTGATGTGCTGTCCTCCTCCCTTAATGATGCCGCCTCAACATGGATAAAGATGGGTCAAGTCTTGATCATTGACTAGATTTGGTCAACATTACTTAAAAATGCACTATTTCGGTTACTATTCACAAATGAATGCCATATTTCTGATTTTTTTGAAAATATTGGAATTAGACCTTCTAATGTGGTACATTATAGTACATTAGTATAACAAGGTCTAATTCAATGCCTAACACCACTCAAAACCCACTCAGAAAGTCAATTTCCTCAAAAACGTACTTTAAGGAGTTTTAAAGCACAATTTGTGTTAGAACATGTTTTTGAGCTTGGTTTCCTTTGAGAATAATTTTATAGTGTTCATTACTTAATAATACTTAGGAATCCACTTTGGATCCTAATTGAGGTCATACAATCTCTATGGTTTCTTAAAGCACATATTTTTGGCTTTACCGATCTTAAGGCATGTTTTTGCCTTGTTGATATCTTAGATTGTTCCCCAATGGTATTAAGATGATTATAATCTTCTTAGATCATTAATAGATCATTTAATTAAGTTTTTAAGGTTAGGGGTATTTCACCAAATGACTCCGCAAAGCTGTCACAAAGGTCATTGAGCACAAAGACTCGGTCATTGGCTCTTCCTACTGTTACAGCTTGGCAACCTCTAAGTCTTATGACGAGCTGATTAATGGCCAAAAGTTACATCAAGGGAGAGAAAACCGTTCACATAGCCCAAAAACTGGCCAAAACAACTACATCTACTTCGACGATAATGAGCCCATCAAGAGAACGGGAAAACACAAAGGTCACACGGGGAACCAAGACTCCGGGTATTGCATCGGGGGAAACAGTCACAACAAGAGCCACAACCCTGAATCCCAAACTAAGCCTATCGCCACGACAGCTCGGCCAAGCAGTAACAACCTCAGCATGGGAAGCGGCCTAATGTATCAGAACTCATGCAGCTTAATAGGCTGATGACGGAGGTCTTTGCTATCACTACAAGAGAAGGCCTTATGGAGGACGCCCAACTCACTACATTCTTAATGGAAAAGGTTGAAGATGTACTACGAGTTCCATGCCCACGCTGGTCACAACAGAGAAGGCTGCAATGAACTCCATAAAGAGCTTGATCAGGCCTCCCATCAGGGTGCTTTGGACTAGTAAATCAATCGCCCAAACACCTCAAACCGACAAGGGAGAGAGAAGGAAGAAGCCCCAATCGAACAACAACTTTGATTCTGAAAACTGCCATCCCAAGAAGCAAAGTGACAGATCGGTGTTCATGATAGCCTGCCGAGGCTATGACACCAATCGGAATCGGAAATGGGCCCTCAATGAGCCACACAGTACCAATTCAAACAGACCAACCAAGAAAGCGCGCCAACCATTAGCTTCACCGATGACGATATGAAGGATATAACCTTCTCCCACAATGACATGTTTGTCATTACAACGCAAATCCACAATCGAGACGTGCACCGGATTTTAGGGATAATGGTGATGGATTCAACTTAATCAATGTGAATGCTTACATGTAGTTGGATACCCCCAAAAAATGGGTGAACGACTTCAGCTGCGGTCTCATCGACTTCTCGGAGACAGAGTCTCATTCAAAGGGTACAACCAAGTTACTGATGACACTTGAAGACGGTGAACTCATATACATAGAGAGGGTCAAATTCCTTTTAATGGACGACCTCCCTGGCTACAACGCCTTCTTGAGATGCCCTGACGTCCTCGCCTTCCACTCCGTCTCAAGCACGATGTGCTTAAAGCTGAAGTTCCTAACCCACTATGGGAAAGTAGCCACTATGAAAGGTCATCAGAAGATGGCACTGTCTGCAACGTGGAGGCATCCAAAGTAAAGACCCGGACTTCAACCCCCTGAACTGGCTAGTGCCCGCCCCCTTCTCCCTCGCCAAAGTAGGGTAATGACCAGAGCTCTCACCATGTATACCCCTTCTCTAACTCCCCAAGCACAATTCTAAATATCGGTAATTTATTTTATGACACAACTCACGCCCCACTAATAAGTCTTCTTGTCTTTAAAAGAAAAAGCTTTGTCTGGACACTGGTGGACATGCCTGGGATTGACCTGTCCATATGGAATAGATCATTCAAGATTAAATCATGTAAAACTCTGTGTCTCATTGTTATCATCAATCATAATTCACAAAACTCACATTGTGTCACCCTAAAGAGTTAATCTACCCCTACAATGCAAATTACACTCTAACAACTCCCTTAACCATGTCTCGGTAGTTTTATTTTTTACTTCGTGATATGAATCAAACCCAAAACTCCGTTTTAACTATATTATTACATTTGGTTCTCGATGAAGCTAAAGTTCTTCTTTTGTTTTTCATGTGTTCTAGCATGCTAGTCATTTGTTATAATTTATGTTATCATCTATCGACATGAGAATCTAAGATAGATGATTAGGTTATAGGTAAAACCAGTTAATTCAAGTTATCAATCAATTTATAAAGTTGGTTGCAACAATAAGGGGTTATGTTTGCTTTAAGTTTATTCAAATTTACTACTAAATAACGTTTTTGTCTTAACTTATTAAAATTGCTAAGTCATCATTTGAGAACTATTTAGGACAGCCATTATCAACTTGAGAATCACAACCATCACATAGTAAAGGTAGAATAGAAGGTGAAGTATCCGTCCCAAGGTGCTTTATAATTTAGTTAATATAGTCACACCTTTACGTCTTTAGTTTAATTTGAAATCAACAAATATTCCTCCAACCTCTAATGTTATATGTTGATTTGAATTTTTAAGTTAGTAATATGGTTAACAATTATTTCTTTATGTTTTCTGTGGGCTCAATACTTACTTTTACTTATTTACTAGTATTAGAAATAATAAGTGCAATTACCTTTAATTGTTGACTATCTATTCTCGGATCAGTATACTGTTTTTGGTGAGAGATGATCTTGTGAAGGCCATTGAAGATAAACCCATATCCAAGTTGGACGATCTTGAGTCGCTCTCAATTATAAGGGGCGGTGTACCATAAATGTGAAGTTCCTTAAGCACACTTAGTGAGGTAGAAGAAGATACTATCATGAAGGCCTCACAGGATAAAGCATATAAAATGGCAATGTTAGGCAGGTTTTAGAGTTTAATGTTATATTGGATTATTCAGATAACAAAGAGAATATGTATTATCAAATCCATATTATCTAAGAATGAGCGTTAAACATAATATGATAATATAAACATTGCTAATTTACTTTTCCTACAAAAAAAATGTAAACTTTAACTACTAAACTACTACTATAGATCCCATAATGTAAAATTTGAAATAACATCAACTATAGCTATCCTACTAGTAGATGGTGCAATAATAAAAAAAGGATAAATATATTCCGCAATTAATGTTGGTCATGATTCCGGTCCGGTCTGGTTCTTGTTCTGATTTCCAAACAGAGGATTTGGATTTAGATTCAGAATCTTTTCCAGGGCGGTTCCGGTTGGTTTTGAAAGGTGGATTCAGAATTGATGGTTCCAGGTGGTTCTTGATAGGTTTCAAATTCTAATTCCGGTTCGGTTCCCGATTCGCTTCCAATATTGACAAGGTTTCAAGCGGGTTTAGTGGTGCTGGTTCCGTTTCCGTGGACTCAGTCTCATATCAGACGTACTCATTTCTAAATCCGAGGCTGGCTGTTCCAACTAGTTCCTGGGTTAAATACATTTCAGTCCCAAATCCCAAAGAGAAAATATGGAACCGCTTCGAAAGAGTGTTTGTTCTAAACTGGTTCCAGCTGGTTCCGTAAGTTCCAATCCCCAATCTCAACCGGTTATGGAACTATTCCACCGGTTCAATTAGAATCAGTTACATTGACCACCATTACCAACAACTCGACTCTGACAGGCTCAATCATCCGACGACTAAAGTCGTGCGGTATCTTATTCAATTTTTCTTTTTAATTACGTTATCTGTTTGAATATAAATTTTTATAAGTAAGTTATTATAAAATATAGTTCAATAGTAATAAAATTACAATCAAATTGTCATTAGTTGACTCCAATAACAAATGTGCTCACTAAAGCTCTCTTTAATAATAATAAAAAAAGAAAAACCATTCCCGTAATCCCAATGCTTTTCTCTACGGGGAAAAAGATCTGGATGACAGCCACAGGTAAGGTTTCATCGCCACTGCCGCGCACGACCACAGATAAGTATGTTTGCTAAAGGCTCCGTTATTCAAGGTCTAATGCCCCACGCACGGCAGAGCAGTGAAATTGTACTATAAAATCAAGATAATTTCTAGTGGACAAAAGTTGCAGTGGGTGGTGGAGAGGGGGGTTAGCTGCAATGACAGCCTTGACATTAGAAGTCCATTCGACCTTCACATGGCTTCCAAGTCAGCAGGGTCTTCGCAGCGCTCAGAATTCTCCTTCCACCGGTTTGAGTGTTCGTTATAGTGGAAGGAGAAGCTCTTCTAATAAAATCAGAACCGGACGAGTTCTCCACCGCGACCTTCACCACGGTTATCTGTCTTGCTCTCACAAGCCGAGAAATGTGACCAATTCTACGTCTTCTACGACGACCCCGTCCTCTTCTTTAAATGACAGTGAGCTGGGGTTTGTGCTAGATGTGGAAGAGATAAAAAATCGGTGTCAAAAGTGGCAATGGAGAGGCCAGTATTCAATTAATTACCTCGTTCAAGGCCAAATAGAAGGTGAAACAAGACCGGCCCTGCTTCTTGTTCATGGTTTTGGCGCTTCAATTCCTCATTGGCGCAGGTTCATAATTTCTCCCTACCTCTCGATCGTCTTGCCTAATCTTTGTTTCATTCTATTTTAACCGCCCAAGTACGCAACCAAATTTTTGTTGCAAAATTATGTTGTTTTTTACCAATGCCATACCATACCATACCAGGAGGTGCTCATCTTTAGTCCAAGTCTCCCTAGCCAAAATGTACCAACTAGTGCGGAGAGGAAAAATGATTTTTACTTTTTTCTTTTGAGGAAGTAGGAAAAGTATTAACAGTATAAGCTAGAGCCATATTTCACAGTTTATTCTCTTATAAACCACATAGCTATTTGGCTGTTGGGTGATTAAAACAATCTTCATGGTTTGAGGGTTATGAAGCAATTATTTTCAAATGAAAGCTTTAACGTGGCCCAGAACTCCATTGTGTAATAATCTCTCTTGCTTGTTTAATTGAGATGACTTGCTTTTTCCATCACTCAGATTTTGGTAGTTCTGTTTTCAACTACGGGACAGTAAGTCATACATGTTCTTTGTCATAACACAACAATGATGGTTTTATACTCTTTCTAGAAGGCTAAACATTGTGTCCTCTTTCTGAAAGTCCTGACCTTTTTAATCTGACCCTGGATCTACCCTGTATTAGATAGTACTAATGGATACGCAGCTTTTATGTTAATCAACTTACTAACAGTGCTAATGACTCAAATGATTCTTTCCACTTACAGCCTACTTGCAGCAAAAGGAAAAAAAAAAAAAGAAGGCGAAAATGCTAACTATAAAGTGCTCCCGACCTTAGTCTTAACATCAGAAAGAACTACTCATCTTTTCGATACATTTCAACATATTAGCAATTCTCTGTCTGAAACCTTGTATTAAGAAATCACTCTTCAGCATCTTGGAAAGATAAACAGCTAACCATGCTATTAATTATAGGCTTGTTGTGTTGAACACTCCCATTTTCATCTCAAAACACTCTGTTTGCTTATCCCTTTGTATCTCAGAAATCAAGTTTCCCACAGTGGTCTTCGTCATCCTTCTTAATCAAGCATCTTTCCTCCAAAGTGTAACTTCGAGACTGAGAATCCTTAGCCGCATCCATAGATGCCACAGTACTAAAAAAATTCTTGTCTAGTGAAACCCAAAGTTGAGAATGGAAACCATTATTGAAAGGAAATGTGTTCAACTTATTCCCTCTCCTGATTCGTATCCCTTGCATAGCACGTTTCTTAGTTAGTAGTCATTCTAACACTGCCTTACAAGAGGGAGATATGCTGAGAAACACAACTATTACCACAAACAACTTTCCGCAGCACGTCAGTCCTCCTAATTGGCTTGATATCTTTTAGTCAAGATTCTGCTATTAACCTCTTGCAGTTGTCCTACAACTCTTTTACAAGTGAGCTCTTATTGTGTCTTGCAGCTGCGAATATTCCTATGGGTACTAGAGGTGTCCTGCCTAATAGGCACATTAAATAGGCTCATGTAGTCTTGTAGCTTCATTATTCCTTCAAGAAAGCTTATAGTATGTACTATTAAACATGGCCTTTGTTACAACACAGCCTTTCCTCTCTTATTAATCCTCCAAAGAGGCCAGCAAAGTTCCGATTACAATACCCTAAATCCTCCCCTAACCCCCGAACTGTCCTTATATACTAGTTTAAGGCCCAAATTACTAATAAACACCCTAATTACTAATAGACCCTTATCTTAAATAACAATCCCTATTTTACCCCTCTCCTAACATCTCGCCCCCCTAAACCTCCACCTTGTCCTCAAGGTGGGCAGGAAGTGAATAGTCTGGCGCAGCTAGCCATAACCAGAACACAGCACATCTTGCTCCTTGGTATTGGTAGTATCCTCCTCTAAGGGAAAATGACAAATGCATCTTCTCCGCCAGTCCCATCATCGGTAAGAAGTAATTGGAGACCCGATGTTTTACAGCGGTCCGTTGGACTCCATTTGTCTCCACATTGATAGCAAAGCCCTATTGATCGTCGACACAACATTTCGGATTCTAGAACCTTGCGAAATGTTGAGGGGCGACCCCAAGAAGAGGCTGCGCTGCAGTCTGGCGCTGTAGTCTTGAGCGCATGTGATGGGTTGCTACTGTGGACCAGAGAAGATTGTTGGCTTGGATTCACGGGCGCCTTGCAGGTCATTTGGCTCAAAAAGGGCCAATTATGCACGAATTGGTTCCTTCAACCCGGTGCGGAATATACTCTGAAAGATTTCATCTGAGATGTTCTTGAGATGGGCAGAGTAGAATTCGAACTGGCTGCGATAGTCTTCAACTGTGGTTTCTTGGCGCAAAGAATAGAGGAGATCCAAGCGGTTCCCCATAACAGGCGGACCAAATCTCTCGAGCAGCATCGACTTGAATCCCGGCCAAGAAGGGAGGCCAATGTGGTTTTCAAGCCAATCGAACCAATAAAGTGCCTATTCTTCCATGCAGACACTCGCCAATCGGACACGATCAGAGTATGCTATTCCACTCAATGAGAAATATCGTTCTGCTTTGTGTATCCAACCTTGTGGATCTTCACCCACAATGATTGGCAATTCAATCTTGCGAATCTTGATGTCTCTTTCTCCCTTCCTATCGTTGCCAAAACTAGACTGGTGTTGCTCTGATCTCCTGGAATTCTCCGCTTCTTCCTCTCGGTTGCAGCCTCCTTTCTGCATCGCGGCAACAATCTGAGCCAAATTTCCTTAGTATTTGCGAGTTCATCAAGCTTCCCGGTGAGTTCCGTAAGTTATGTCTTGATAACCGCCTGTTCCTCCTTCATATTCTCTGTCGAACCCGTGGTGGAAACCATTCAGAGCCACTGCCCGGGAAGGTTGCTCTGGTACCAATGTTATGATACAGCCTTTCCTCTCCTATTAATCCTCCAAAGAGGCCAGCAAAGTTCAGATTACAATACCCTAAATCCTCCCCCAACGCCCGGACTGTCCTTGTATACTAGTTTAAGGCCCTAATTACTAATAAACCCCTATTTACTAATAGACCCTTATCTTAAATAACAATCCCTGTTTACCACTCTCCTAACAGCCTTGGATCATAAGAAAATGCAATCGAAGTATTATTCTAATTTTTACTTGTTACTTTTGGTTACTCCAAACAAAAGAATGGAATGGACTAATCTATAGGGATAAAGGCAAGTAAGAGAGCTGAACTCTTTTTATTATGTTTCTTTTCCAGCTATTCTTAGGGAATCATTGTCCGTCTTATTTTTTCATATTTATTTCATTATTATCCCTTGTAATTCTGCTAATCAAAACTTTAGTAGGACAATTCAGTGCGATTTCTTTCCTTTGGTCATTTGGATTTAATAAAAATTTGATTAGGCTTGTAATGAATTACATTATGAGAGGTTATAACTTATAGGTTCTCTTTTTAGCAAAAGTTTACAGTCAGGTATTGTAGAGTTTTTTTGCCGCATTTTGGACACTACTTTTTGAAGAATAATAAATCATTGCTGCAGAATCTTTTGATTCGAGGGTTTACTGTTGTTTGTTGATTAATCATCTAGTTAATTAAACGAGTTTATCTACATCCAACTTTAAGCTTGACAATTAGCAATTAGCAATTAGCTTGAACTTGTTAGTTGTATTTGCAAGCTTGAGAAACTTGACGCTCGAGCATGATTGGGGTCAAACGTGGAGAGACATAAATACTTTGACAGAAGAGTTCCAAGATGTTTACCTCACCATCAGGGTTTGAAAACTAGTCACTTTAAGTCTATCATCCTCACTTAGGCCTAAAAGTGTAAAGTCTTGTTGTCGTAGCCAACTCATATATATCCTTATAAACCAGTCACATCACTACTCATATCTCAATATGGGATGCTGGTATTACATAGTTCTCCATGGACCTTCTTAGTAGGTGTCAGGTAGTCAATCTTGACATCCCAAGTCTGCTCTGATACCATTTATAACACCTCATATGTGTAACTGTCCAACAACTTAGCTCTCAAACCTTTCAAGATTGAAAACTAGCCACTCTAAGGCCCAAGTAGATAAAAAACTTAAAATGACTAGTTTACAAGCCCAAAAGGTTTGAAAGCTAAGTTGTTGGATAGTTACCTATATGAGGTGTTACATTATATGAGGAGGGAAGGTCAAGTAGTATATAGTATGTTGTTAAATTATTTTGTCTAATTATTGAATCATGAAGAAACAGTTGAAGAGAGACAAGTGTCAAACTGTGTGCACATGGATACTGCTGTATTCACTATGTGAAAGCCTTTCTTGCATATACCTTTAGACTTGAGTAATTCTCAATGAAAGATTGTTAAATGACTGCCTTTAGCATGCTTGTGAAACCATAACATATGGTTTGTGGGTGTGCTCATGTCTATGCCCCTTGCATGAGGGAGAGTGTTAATTATATTTGGTCTTTGTTTCGCTTAGGACAACTCTTCGCGGGGTTAGCTTTTTTGAGATGGAAGTATTGCTACTGAACAACTTTTAAGTACATTCCAGTTTCAGTCCATTTGATATTACAATTTATAATTTTCCTAATTATTATCAGTATTTACACAGACATTGGTCCGATTATATGTTTGCATTTTTCACCTTTCGTTCTTCCATCTACTCATGGCGCCTCTGTTGCTAATTCTGTACACTAGGCAATGGAGGCAAGATAATGTACTTGCCTCGTTTGCTGGATATCGACAGAGGCGAGATAATGGAGTTGCCTCAGTAGTTCTACAGCAACGGGGGCGAGATTCTCTTGTCTCAGTAGTTTTCAATCTCGCCTCTGTAGGTAAAATCAAAAGAGGCAAATAAATTTTTCGCCTCTATATTCAAGCGAGGCAATCTTTTAGAGGCAATCTAGAGACAACACTTTTCTCGCCTCTAAAAGTCTACAGAGGCAATTTTCTGGTTTACAGAGGCAATAAAAGTTGCCTCTATAGATCTTATATGTAGTGTGTAATTAGAATAAGAGATAAAGAATGAAAGCATTTGAACATTATGGGCTAAGCCCAACTAGACTGAGCCCAAGTCCAATACCCCCCGCAAGCCGCAGGGAAATATATTTACCAAGGCTTGACAGGTTATCTGCTGTTCATTCCCATGCGTTGAAGCTGTTCTTTGTATCTTGTGCCCGGAAGAACTTTTGTCAGCATGTCAGTGAGCTGGGTCGAAGTATGTGTGTAAAGGACATCAACAAGACCTTGTTGTATCTTCTCACGCACAAAATGACAGTCTATCTCAATGTGCTTGGTGCGTTCATGAAACACTAGGTTCCGAGCAATATGAATCACGGACTGATTATCACACTTGACTGGTACGGGGATGATATTCTGGACACCAAGTTCGGATAGAACATGAGTTAACCAAGTTAACTCAGCTGTGACACGACGGAGAGACCTATACTCTGCCTCTGCACTGGAGAGAGAGATGGACCCTTGCTTCTTAGTTTTCCATGAAATTGGACTATCTCCCAAGAAAATGTAATATCCAGAAACTGACTTCCTGGTATTAGGACAAGCTGTCCAGTCTGAATCACAATAGGCCATGAGGTTCAACATTGTACACCCTCCATCAGTCAATACGATTCCATAATTAATGGTACCCTTGACATAGCAGAGTGCATGGATAGCTGCTTCCATGTGGACAATAGTTGGCCGTTGCATGAATTGACTCAGCGTCTGGACCGTGAAACTGATGTCCGGTCGCGTGTTGGACAAGTAGTTCAACTTTCCAACTAATCTCCTGTAAACAGTAGGGTCACGAAGAAAATCTCCGTCATCAACCAAGAGAGCCTTGCCCATCACCATGGGTCCTTGTGTAGCTCTCTTATCCTGGCAACCAAACTCATCAATGAGATCCATACAATATTTCCGCTGTGACAGAACATAGCCTCCTGTAGTTGGAAGGAATTCTATCCCCAAAGAATAGTGCAGAGAGCCCAGATCTTTGATCTTGAAATTCAAATCGAGCGCAACCTTTATCTTGTCAAGTTCCTCTTGTTTAGGCCCTATGAGTAGAATATCATCGACATAAACAACCATGAATATCCTTCCTCCTTGCACATCTTTGAAGAATAAAGAATAATCGTTCTTTGATTGAGTAAAATCTAACGTATGCAGAAAACTTGTCAGTTTGGAAAACCATTGTCTTGAGGCCTGTTTAAGTCCATACAAAGATTTCTTGAGCAAGCAAGCTTTGTTACTCCCATCAACCTTAAGGCCATCTGGAATTCTCATAAAAACCTCTTCATCCAAATCTCCATGAAGAAAAGCATTATTAACATCAAGCTGATTAATAAACCATCCTCTGTTCAAAGCCACCACAATGAGAGCTCGTATTGTGGTAAGTTTAACAACGGGTGAAAAAGTTTCATTGTAATCTAGCCCATATCGTTGAGTGAACCCCTTTGCCACCAACCTGGCCTTGTATGTTTCCAGAGATCCATCAGACTTCAATTTAACCTTATAAACCCATTTGCAACCGATCACCTTCTTCCCTCGTGGCAGTGTGACTACATCCCATGTATTATTTCTCTTGAGAGCATCCAATTCTTCCTGCATGGCCTTTTCCCAGTGAACGTGCTTGGCAGCTTCTTTATAAGTGTTAGGCTCTGTCATGTCCGACTCTGAATCAACCTGAGTACGAGAAAAACAAAGCCATGCAATTGTTGGGTTTGATTTCCGTCAAACTCGCACAACCTTGTATGAGGTTACCTGCAACATCATGGTTCCGATAGACTCTTTCATCCAAGACTTCTTGGAAAACGGTATTACAAACATAGTCATTTAAATAACTAGGTTTGTGACCTTCTCTCCTGGAACGACGAACAGGAATCTGTGGCAAGGTAGTTTCACCTTCATCAACCGTAGGCAATTCAACTCTTGGTTCCTGTACGTCATTAGTTAAAATAGCTCGTTGCATATCCGTATGCAGAGGATGTTGCACAACCGTATCACGAAGACCATAATCCTGGATATCTTCTTTGTATGGAAATATGGTAACATGAAACTTTATAACTCTGCAAACTTCCACAACCTGAGTACCAATACTCAACACTTTGTGTCCTTTCCTTCTTGGATCCTCTCCAAGATAAACACATGCTTCCCCTCTAGGGCCGAACTTTCCTCCTCTACCATTAATGACTATTTTAAAACACAAACAACCAAACGGTTTCATTTGATCATACGCGACCTTTTGCCCATACAAACTTTCAAACAGAGTTATACCACCAAGCACTTTAGTATGTAGTCTATTAATCAGATAAGCAGCATGCAATATGCACTCTCCCCAGTAATCTATGGGCACATTAGACTGAAAGAACCGAGCTCGCGCAGTTTCGAGAAGATACCTGTGTTTTCTTTCAACAACTGCATTTTGTTGTGGCGTGTAGGCACATGTAGTCTGATGGATTATTCCTCTCTTTGAAAAATAAGTTGTCCCTTCATTAGAACTTCCAAGTTCTTTGGCGTTGTCTGAATGAACCACTTTAACTTTGGTTTCAAACTGTCGTTCTATAAAACTGAGAAAATTGATAACTGATTCCCATGCCTCGCCTTTCTGCTTTATCAGACGGACCCACGTAGTTCTTGTAAAATCATCAACAAAACAGACAAAATATTTGAAGCCATTGTAGGTCTCAGCTTTAAAGGGACCCAACACATCAATGTGAATCATTTCGAAAGCCCTTTTAGTTTTCACACATGAATCTGAAAAAGGCAACCTTTGGGCTCTACTTTTATAACACACGTCGCAAGCATAATCATAATGAAAATCAGAATGCTTTATTAATCCCATTGTGACAAGTTTTTTAAGTGGAACATGTCCAAGAGTAACATGCATCTCTTTAGCCTTGGCGCTAATGAAAGTATTCCGGCTACACTTTACTTCTGCAGAACTATTACAAAACTGATCCATATTTCCTCTATTGACACAGCCCAGCTCATTTGACGTGCCTTCTTGTGACGTCTGTTTCTTGACGTGGCCCAAGTCTCGCTTTGAGAATGGATTTGTGAAGCCCAAAACGTAAAGCCCACCGGTGCTCTCTCCAAGTGGCTTAATCCTCCCTGTCAAACGGTCCTCTAAAAAACAACCGACCGCGTCAAAAATTAGGGCATGGTTACAATCTTCAGACAACCTCTTTACTGAGATTAGGTTAAACTTGAACCCAGGCACGAATAACACCCCCTTTAACCAGAGTTCATCACCGATTTTCACATCTCCCACAAGATGCACGCCATGAAAACTTCCATCCGGTAAGACAATAGTCTTCTCACCGCGCAAGGTATGTAATTTTGCAAACGAATCCCTATTCCCAGTAATATGATCCGTGGAACCGGAATCCAAAATCCATCTCCCTTTGAACAAGCTTCGCGAACTGGTAAGCCAATAATCCCCGTGAGAAGAAGATTTACCTGAGAAATTGTTGTAGCTTAGCTCTTCTGTCTTCATACTGGTGTTTGTATTTCTGATTAATTCTGTTATCTGCTGGATTTGCTTCGGTGTTAATCCTCCATCGTTTCCCGACTGTTCTGGTTGTTCTTCTGTTTTGGCATTGTTAACGAAACTCTTCCTCTTTCGCGCAAGAACATTCTCCCTACCATGGAGATGATAACATTCATCTTCTGTGTGCCCATTCCTTTTGCAATGGTTGCACTTTTGACGCTGGAAACAATTTTCGTAAGTATATCCTACCTTTTTACAGTGGGTGCAACTTTGCTTTCCTCTGTCGGTCTCCGTCTTAGGGTTTCTGATATTTCTTGAGCCATCTGTTGATGATGGTCTGTGGGTATAGAAAGACATTACCTCCTCTTTGGGTGCCTTTCCCTGCCTCTGTTCTTCTTCTTGTATGATTAAAGAAAACGCCTTCTCAAGACTCGGAGGACTTTGCATCGCCAGAATCTGCCCCCTAATAGATAAGTAATTCGAATTCAATCCCATCAGGAAATGAACCAGTTTGTCTTCATCTCTTGCCTTCTTGATTCCTTTATTGATATCGCACGTACACTTATTGCAAGAACATCTCTGGGCTGGCCTTGCTTGTTCTAACTCACCCCAGATTCTCTTCAATTTGTTAAAATACTCACGTACTGACTCCTCGCCCTGCTTTGTTTCTGCCAGGCTTCTCTTCAAGGTATGGACAATCGCCAAATCGCTGTGTTGATTCTCAGAACAGAGCATGTCCCAGAGATCTTTGGGATCATCTACAAACCTCACACTGTCAAGAAGACTTCCGCCAAGTGAATTCTTTATCCAAGAAACGACAAGTGAGGTAGCCCTTTCCCAAGCTGCATACCTAACTTCATCTGTTGCCTCTGGTTGTTTGACTTTTCCTGTGACAAACCCATATTTGTTTTTTGATTTCAGGGCTGTCACCATGTCAAATTTCAAACCGAGGAAACCGGTGCCGCTGAACTTGGAAACGAGGCTCAACCCAGGGCTTTCTGCTGGATGGACATAAACCGGATCATTAATATCGATCAAAGTCGCCCCAGCTACTGAAGACGGACTGGATTCCTTCTTTCCTTTGTTTAAGTCGTCCGCCACTGATGCAAGAAACCAATCTCAAATTCCCTTAGCTCTTGATACCATATTAGAATATAGGGTTTTGAGTTGTATGTGAAACAAAAACATGGGTAGAAGATAGAAGGAAAGAGCGTATATTACTGATGTAGATTACGAATGTATAAATTACTCGATTACAACCTGATGTATTTATACTAAATATATCTAATCTAAATCCCTTGATATTTGGCAAATATGAAGACTTAATACTTTATCTTTCTGTTTACATAATTAGAATAAGAGATAAAGAATGAAAGCATTTGAACATTATGGGCTAAGCCCAACTAGACTGAGCCCAAGTCCAATAGGGTTGAATATTTTCATTTATAGCGTAAGAACTGAAGGTCAAAAATCGGAAGGAACCAAAAACAAATACAAGAAATAAAAAAGGGGAGGATGATCGACACTAGCTTCTTCGGTGAAGTCCACACTGTATGCCATCTTCTCACGTCAATATTTTTCCTCTAATAGAGTGTAAAAGGCTGGGAAATCAATTCAATCCACATAATAAAGAATGACAAATTTAAGAGCTTGTTTCATGCCTGTTTTCAATCTTATCATTGGTTTGAAGAGGGGTGATGGTGTTGTTGATGCTTAAAGCGCAATTGGCAGATGAAAAATTTGAGAGCTGTAGTTTTGAGAGCTCACCTTGGTCAGTCTGGAGAGAGGTGCTAGTGTAGGAAGAAGTATTCCAAGAAGTAACAAGCCTTGAGTCCTTCTCTTTGGAAGAAGATGAAGGAAAAAATGATTTATGGTTGTCTGTCATTTTTTACAGAACGATAGAAGTGAGAGTAAAGGAAAGCGGAAGATGAGCGAAGAGAAAAATGAGGAGAAGAACTTACTACCGGTATCCATCACATCAAAAGTCTGATCCCCGAACCACTTGCCCACTTCTATGTACACTCTGCAGCTACCGTGAACGACCATTACTCCACGATTTGCCGATGTTGCTGCAGACCCGTTTGGGGTCAGCAAAAGTCCTAGTGCCTTGCAGGCGCCGAGATCTAGATAGTTCTCGGTGGCTCCTGTGTCAACCATAGCAGTAATAAGATGCTTTCTGTTAACCCTCACAGAAATGTAGAGCAAACGAGGATGTAGGCTAGAAGCAGGAAGCTCTAAGCCACATACCTTCGACGGAGCCAAAATCGACCCCGCGAATTTCATGGGCAACAAATCAGTTGACTTCTGTTGTAGCTCCGTCTGAACTCCCTCAACCAATGGGCCAGAGAGTGTGGCCGCAGCTACACTCGCCTTTTTCGGGCACACGGTCGCATAATGGTTTCCACCACAGAAGAAACAAGCTATTCTCCCCTTTTTCCCTTTCGGCTTGGAGGCCTTCACCCCAGAGGGACTCGGGTTCGAGGCAACCTGGTTTCACGTCGAGGGGAAGGAACAACATTAGATACAAGAGGAATAGGAGGACAAGAAACAATGGGAATATAGACCACGAGTGTAGGAGTTACCCACCTCTTCAGAGGACTTCTTCTCAGAGTTCTTTCGCTTCCGCTTCCTTCCTGGCTTGGCAGGGCCATCCTTCTGGCTAGGCACATTCACCTTGCTAGCAGGTGACTCCACCCTAAAGTAGTTCAATCCCTCCGCAGCCAGGATAGCTTGCTGGACGGTGTACCTGGTAAATAAGGTTAAATTTGGAAAATATGGGTATAAATGGGCATAATGACTTACAAATCAAATTTCAGCCAATTTAGTAAAACGACTTATAAAAAAACAGGAGGGAGTATATTACATATACCTTACCTTTCCAAAAAATCAACAGATCAACGAATTTTTGAGGTAGTAGACTGATATGATTGTCTGGACATAAATAGATTGCATGCTATGTCCAAAAGGACTCATGAATAAAAAAAAGCCACATACATCATGTTAGAACATTAGTTAATTTTTAGTTGTCATTAATTTGGTTAGTAGGGGTATATGAGTACCGCTCCCTATGCTAATGCGTACTATCATTTTAACATCTTATATAAGAGGTTGTAGAGAGGAGTGAGGGACTATCCGGACATTGTTTCTAGTCTATTGGCCTCTTACGAGAATTTTACAGGAAGATAGGCTGATTACTATCAAAGGTATTAGAACTGCTTTTGTTGGGCATTGAACGATGAATGGCTTCTACGAGAAGTGGTTCTAGTTCAATGATGGAGAATTTTGAAAGAGAGCAAGTGAAGATCAAGTCACAAGTGACTACTCTTACCAGGAAGCTAGAAAACCTCACTACAACGGTGGGAAATCTTTCGTTGGTGGTTGCTTCCCTGCAGAAGGAATCTCAAGAAGTGGCCAGAGACACTTTCAGAAGCTAAGCCGGTAGTGGTGTGCAAGGTGTAAGGAAGAAGAAAAGTGAGTTAAGATCGAGAAGATTGTTCTTCCCGTATTCATTGGGAGCGAGCCACAAATGGAGATTCACAAGGCAGAAAAACAAGAATCATCTTAGTATGTTATGTGTGATCCATCAAGATTTGTTGGTGGAGGAATACAACAATCAATTCAATTTCTTCTTCACTCATTTGAACAACGTTTCAGCTGAAGTGCTCCAGAGTATTTTTATCATGAGACTGAAATATTCCATCAAGACGGAATTGGCTTGGCTTGCACCCAGGGATCTCCAAGATCTTATGAAAATTGCATGCATGATCGAGGAGTGAAACAATGTTCTGTCGGGGAAAACCCCCAACCCTAATCACGATCAATTTAAGGCTTGATCGTCGTGTAAGATCGAAGAGAGTAAAATTTTGTCTAAAACCTTCCTCAACCCTGGCATCCCATGTAATCACGGTTGATCTAGAGTGTGACGCGGTGAGTGTGACTTGGCAAAGTACAAAATTCAAACTTTGCCAATAATCGGGCGCAACAGATGATGAGGGCGAGTTCGGTGCCGATTACTAGATCGGGTGCATCTACATTAAACGCAAGTAGCAGGGTGACGGTTACACCTAGCTCTTCATTTCCTTCCCTCTTAATCGCTCATGTACCTTTCACAAGACTCAAGAATTGGAAATCCAGAGGCACCGACAGCAGGAGATGAACGTTCAAAAGAAGAAGGAAGAAAAGAAAGGGTAAAGCACAAGAAACGGGAGAGGAAGACACCCAAAGTACCTGGTATTAAATTTGGACGAATTATGTAAAAAAATTTGACCCTAATTCAATGTCGGCATTTGCAGGATTGTTGGCTTTAATTCTCTTCGCCGTCCACTAAGCATTTGCTGGCAAGTTAGAAGGCACAACACTATCATCCTTTGATTGTTCACTTGGCGTGTGATAGTAAAGAACATAGGATGAGTTTCTTGTAGTAGAAAAGATGAACGAAGGGTAAAAAGGAGAACTTCATGAGAACACAATGGACTTGTAGTGGTTCTAGGGGAGATTATATGTGCTCCATATCTTTAGTAATCCTTAATTGGTTGTCATATTCCTTGGAAGATTTGATTAATGATGAATGTATAGAAATCAACAAGACATTGTTGGAAGCTATTATCAGCTTGATGCCATCAAGGAGTCTGATGCTTGACGAGGTTTCTATGGTATTTGTCAAGAAACAACATGGTCCTTGTGGGTTTTTTTGTACATTTCATATCTAAAGGAATATTTGTTAAGCTCATGGGGAGAGACGCAATCAGGATTGTGCAGCTCGTCACTTTGTCTATTTCCGTGACATTCCTTATTCCGCTGCTTCTTTTTCACAGTTACCTTGTGATCTATTCCTGGCAGCTAAATCTTCAAGGACTGCATGCTATGATGTTAAGCGGGTTTAGTGCATTGTAAAGCAATTTGTCGTGCAAGATGCTACCACTGCACCAGGGCTGCTTCATCGACCTCTTCTACCGAATTTCTATTTTTTCCCAACCTTGAGGACAAGGTTTTTTTTTTTTTTTGGGGGGGGGGGGGGGGGAGGGGGAGATGTTAGGACACTAGTTAATTCTTAGTTGTCATTAATATGGTTAGTAGGGGTATATTAGTACTTCCCTATGCTAATGATTACTATCATTATAAGATTCTATAAGAGGTCATAAAGAGGAGTGAGGGGACTATCCAGACATTGTTATCTAGTATATTAGCCTCATAGGAGGATTTTACGGGAAGATATATGCTGATTCCTACCACATCATAATATCGTAGGGGCTTATGGAAGATGCATTCCATGCTGGACACGTACATCACAAAGGGAATTAAGGTGTTGTGCCCCCATGTTCCAGAATAGGGTCCTTACATCTTACACTCGTAAGGGAAAAGGAACATAGCCTAGAGAATGTTGTCCAAACATGGCATCACCGTATGTGCGAGTACGATAGACCAAAGAAAACTAATAGAGGCGATGTGGAGAAACTAATGACCGTAGTAAGCTCGATCGCTATGTCTTTTGTTTCTCTTTGACAAATAGGATTGCATGCATATTTAAATACCAAAGCTTTAAGGGGCGTTTGGTTTAGGGTAATCAAGAAAGACAATCAGAATGATTTCATTTCATATTGTTTGTTTAGCCAGTTTTTCCTATTTTCAGGAAAGGGAGAGAGAATGAGATTACCCAAAACCCTCTAGCTTGATTCCCCACCCCTACTAGGGAATGAGATTCCCATTCCCCAGTATACTTTGATTGGCAACATATGATCATTGACCGATGACTAATTGACCTATGACCGGTGAATGTTGACCGGCAATTGATGGCCGTTGACCGGAAGCCGGTGTCTGTTGACCATTGACCGGTGTTGTTGACCGGTTATTTATTTCACTTTCCTCAGCACAAACAAACATCCAAGAAAATAAAAAAAGATAATTTTTTCCTATTCCCCTTCATTTCTTTCTTGATTATGTTCCTTTTCCCCGCTCAAAACAAACACCCCCTAGATGTTAAGAGGGTTCCTTATAAAAAAACTATCGCTTATGAAAGGGTTTTGAGTCAACAATGTCCTAACGACTGAAGGTTCATAGTCTACTGGGCAAGCGGATAGCAGCGTTAGCTGATATGATGCTAGCAGAAAGAGCTCTAGTAAATAGAATGCTAGCGAGAAGAGCATTAACTCATTAGATCTTTGTTAGTGATATTGTAGCGGATACCATTTGTTGCTTAAGGTGAGGAAAACCCTTATTAACTATAATAATTAATTTTGTAGCATTCTTATTCATTTTAAGCAACAAGTAATTACCACTATTTGGATGTGAAAGACAATAAAGTGAAAGACAAACAATTTTTTAGGTGTTTAGGCATGGTGTCAAGAAGGACTAAAAACTCTCTCATAACTCCTCGGCATGGATGATACATCCCTTTCCCATTCAAAAAGTGAGGTTCTTAAAAAAAGCAGGCGAGCTGGGAGATAAAGTAGATTGATTCAACTTTGCTACAACACTTTTTTTCTTTCTTACTATCACAATGTGTTGAATCTACTCCCATTGTATATATCTTTATAACAACACTTCACTAAACCTATCTTCTCAACATCATCCTTTTTCTTTTCTCAATTTTTCTTAGTTTGATTAAAAATTGCCAAAAAACCTTATTGTATATGTCATAAAATTACATTTTTGGTGTTTTTTTTAGCATATTCTACCTTTCTTCCAGGCAAAAGCATAGAGTCTACCAAACACAGTGCAACAAAATAAACATCTCTAGAAAGTAATAACATAGGTTGTCTTAATATTCATACATCAACCCCATCCAACCAGACTTCTATGGTTGTTGGGGGTAATATTACCCGGGATACAAGAATAGAAATTCGAAAGCCACTTATATTTTTTTGAAGTAAACTTTTCCATTCATCCATAAACAACAGAAAACATTACAAAAGTCAGAACGGGTTAAAAGTATCACCCAAATTCTGAGAGCTAATAGATTTATGATGCCAACATCCCATCCCTTGATGATGCATATTACAGAATATATTCAAAACTCTTAAACTACTGCTACTAGTAGAAGAGACAAAAGTATAGCTCTTACTCAGCCTTATATTGCATTTATCATCACTGGCTAAAACTAGCTCTATATTGTGCGCTACATTGCACCAAAAACAAAAGATTGCTAAGTTCTATGTGTTGAACGCCTCTGAGCAATAGTTGTGTCTCACCAGCCACCTCCAGAGTCTACCACAGCAGCTACTACTAATCAGCGAACAGAAAGATTTCCAGACTTGATTGAAGATGCTATCCCTTGGATTGATATCCCAACATGACATCCTCTTGATTGAACTTTTAGTTAGCTTAAAATAGAAGCTAAGGCTACCCATCGTTAAGATAAGCTCCAGGGCTGTTGAGTATGCAATAAGGCTAACCATACGCACATTGAAAGTGCTATGAATCATTCTAACAGGATTCTGATTTTGATACTTAACCCTGTTTTGATAAACCTTCATCCGATATCTAACCTTTCTCATATTCATTGGACCACACCCATGGTATCTACTCCTCTGATTACTGTTATATATTAGGAGCCCGAACATCCAGCTAAAGATTTTTTTCCTTAGCCGCAAAGAGGCCGCTCCTTCACTTTGAGAACTCACTCCACTTACCAACCAAAGATTGCTCCTCTATTTTGGAACTACTTCATTATATATATCCTAACTTGCTTCAAGGTCTCAATATAAGGAAGATTACCTGACATTATTTTCTGATAAAGCATGACTTCCTGTAGAACTGCTAGGAGGAGACCCGTCCCCCAGCAGCAAAATCGAATGGGATTCATTTCCTCTGGCTGCCTTGCTTATCAGCAAGGGCAGCCTTCAGTGATACCTTCTTTGTGCTCATTGAAGCTTGATTATCCTTCTCGATCACAGTGTCTTTAATTCTATGAAACTTCTTGCTTGGGGATTTCTTATTTTTTCTGGGCAACTTCTTCCTTTCAATGTCTATGGAACCTGGATTTTAGATCTGTTTGCCCTCTCTTTTACTTCCTTCATCAGCCTGATTGCAAATCTTATTGGGAAAACCAGGGGGAGGAGATAACCTATCCGCCTCTTCCATGATTTGAGCTATGGACTGGTTCAAATCACTTTCCTCCTCTAAGGAAGCCTTTGATTTCTTAGTTTTAGCTTCATTGAAGTTCTTTAAAGCTTCCTTCCAGTCTTCCACCTGATAGGCAGTTTCTTTTTATAAGGGATGACCCTAGCATTATTACATGTTCCCCATCCCGGCAGATCAGGGTGACTGGCTTCGATAACAATCTTTTCTCCTCTGGTCTCTTGTTGAGAGTGAAACAAAGCTTTGTGGGGAGAATTTTCGAGTTGTCTCGGCCTTCCTCATCAGATTCTATCACCTTCTTCTTCTTTATGGGATCAGAATGGGCACATTCAGTTGTCTGCTTACTTTTTTCCATTCCTGAATTTTGAGCCATCTTGGAGTCAATATTCTGCTCTACTCCCGTGGGAACTGAGACCTTGCTGCTGATATCCATCAGAGCCGTATCGTCCTCTTCTCCATTCCTTCTTGTCTTCACCGATCCTAAAATCTGCTCTATATTACTGCCTTCAGATTTTTCTTCAATCTCCTCTTGTATCAGTATTTCATTTCCCAGTCTCCTCAGTGAACCACTTGCATGATCTGTAAGAATATTATCATCTATGACAGCCAAAGAACCTGCAAATTCAGATCGCACCCATGGACCATATTTTTCCTGTTTATAATTAATGTCTCCTTTGAAAGGGCACTCAGAGGAGACATGATTTATTCTTCCACATCTAAAGCACAGAAAGAGGAGATTATCATATGAAACTCTACAACATCTGTCTTTCCCTCCTAAGGACATCACTTTCAACCTACATAGTGGTTCAGAAATCTTAATTTCAACGCATATTTTTAACACCTTGGATGCAAGTGGGTTTAGTCGATCTGAACAAGAAATGAACTTCCCTATCTTATTCCCAAGTTCTTCAGCAGAAGTTTTATTATAGAAAGAGTAGGTAGATTATGAATAGCAGACCAGATCTTAATCGAGGTGGGATCGTGCTCCTCTATAGTGATATTTGGATCTATAACTGAAACAACCAGGAGGCGGTTTTGAAAGTGCCATGGTCCCTTACCGAGCACAAACTTAGCATCTGTTTCATTTGAAAACTCAAAGGTAAAACGGTTATGACCAACTACATTAACCGTAAACTGAGACTTGGGTTTCCAAAGGAAGCCTAAGAACTTGTGCATGGCCTTACAGTTGATGGGGTTGGGATGCCATAATCTCCCAAAGAGAGCCTTGTTCATCTCCTTAGGGGAGCAGCCTTCCAAGAGAGAATCTCCATCTATCTTCTCTGCTTCCGCTGGGTGCAAACGAAGGAGATTACACCTAGACGTTAGAAGTTCCATGGCAGCAAGGTCAAGGGACTGTATCTTGATATTGGACTCAGAAAGAGGTTTGGGATAGGCTCGAGCAAGACTCCACCAAGGAACTTGAAACTGAAAAAACGATTTGCAGTGTTGGGGACTGAAACGAGCACAATACCTCCAAAGGAATAGAAACTGAAAAACTAGTTTGCTGTTCTTGAAACCAGGGGCAAAGAGGGAAGAATATTCTCGAATGCAGTTAAAGATAATAGGGAGTGGATGGGACTGGAGTTTAATCCGGTGGTTGGCCAACCCTCCTGCTGAAGACACTTGATAACCAGACTTAACTCTGATGGGATAGAGTATGGTGCTAGACTTGTACTTAGCTAGGACTACTTTCCCCTTAAGACCTTATTGCCTCTTGAGGAACAAAAGGAATATCCACTCCTTTCCCAGGAAATGAAAAGCTTTACCGAATCGCCTAGGAGATCGCCTTGGAATAGGCTCATCTCTCTGGGAGAAAATCGAAATCTTCCCGGTCTGTTGCTACCAACAATACATCCGTTCCTGGTATCATAAAGCCACTTATGTTTGATTATGGTACTTAAACTAGTGTTTCCTAAACTCGTAGTACTTATATTATCAAAAGATATTTATTACTTAATGATTTTTATTTTTAGTAACCGTTTGACTTGCAGTTTTTTTTAAACTATGTACTTTAGTTTACCACTGTGGATACATATACATGCCACAAGATGTACTTTGGTTACAAAAAAAATTTTAACTTTTAGCTTTTGTTTGAACTCCAAAAGTGAATGGTAATTACTGTCTGAACTATCTGGGGTTAATGTCCTATATTACTTATATTATCAAAAAGTATCCATTACTTAAATGATTTTTATATTTTAATAAATGTCTGACTTGTAATTTTCTTAATAATATGTACTTTTGATTACCATTGTGGGTACATAGATGTCACACGTTGTACTTTGATTACAAAAAATTGTATAACTTCTTGCTTACGTTTGAGATATCGAGCAAATAACTACAAAAAATTCCTGATTTGAACTTCAAAAGTGTGGTAACGGTTCTGGAGCCCTATAATATCCTACTTACTATTGATCCCATCTCAGAGAAAATAGAAACGACAACAGACCCACTCATGCTAAATATTTGGGGCTCGTGTCTGTTTCTTTCTTTGGTTGATCGGAGATTACTGAAAATTCAAGAACATACAATCAGACAGATTGGAATAGGCAAAAAGTAGTCACTGGGACCATTAATCTCGAATCAACAGATGGTGGGCAGATTGTTAGTAACCTGAAGCGGTTAACCACTGGACCAGTGACAGATACAAAATGTAAAGGATTTTCCGGTTGACGATCTTGTGACTACCGAACCCAAAATCACAGAACAGAGGCGGAGCATTCTCTAAAATCGTTGATCACTCTTGTAGATAAAAAACTAAACAAATCTTATAGGAAGTTGTCCTAACCCCAGATAGTCCATACTACAATCTGCGACGCACCGGTTACAGCAATGAAGAAGAGAACCCATACCTATGTCTTGAGTATGGAAGAAGATTAAACTGCTCCATTCTCTTTTCAGAAGTGTCCAAATATTGCTACGCCCGTGCACTCCATCGTAGTGAACATGTATCCAAGAATGGTGGAATCATTGAGGTTTTACAATACCTAAGGCACAAGAAGGGGAGAATGATGAGCAACAATAAAAAAGGAAATTAAGAAAATGGGAGTACAATTGGTGGGTCGCATGGAGACACTTTACACTAAACCTATCTCTTGTAAACGATCACTCTAGGGCCATGGAACTTCGACTAAATGGCTGGAAGTATTTGCGGATGGGCACTCAAGATAGTAGTATGGTTAAGTTATGTGGTAAAGGTTGTAAGATTTGCAGAAGGTCAAAGGTGGATATAGGTGAAAGTGTGGATGAATGTCAGTGAATTCAGCGGATTGGTTGTGTATCTTTATGGGCCAACTGCCACCAGTGAGAGAAGGCGAGTATATAAGGAATTGTTAAATCTTAGAGCATCTTTAGATGCTCCTTTATTTCCGTAGGGGTGGAGATGCACATAGTCAAATAAGAGGCATCTGTGACTTACAGATGTGGGTGACAAATATGAAGATGTCGGAAATAAATCTTATAGGATGTCGATATACTTGGAGAAGTTCTCTATCTCTCAGCTGAATCAACCGTACCTTTTTTGCAGTATTGAATGGTCAAATGAGTTCCCACGTATGACGCTTCAAGGTAGGCCATGGTAGATCACCAATTATGGTGTATGTGGGTGAAATTTGAATTGTAACACCCTAACTCATAATCACTTGTCTTGACCCAAACCACCTCAATAACAGAGCAATCAATATCACTTAGCTGCGGAATTCAAATCCAAAAACTAATCAACCACAATGGGTGTTATCGCCATTGCGCACCCATGTGCACAACAAAGCAACCAACAACACCTGTAACACTATGAATGACAGAGATAATGTTTACATCATAATTCCCAATATACAATCCTCAGCCAAAACCTATGAGCAATATACATAATTCCCACATTTATAGTTTCATTCACATCTGTGAGCCAAAATACAATCTATATCAACACCAAAATACCAAAAGGAACTCAAGTCTACCCACTCCTGACTCCGGGTGGGTCCTCTTCAGATACCTGTAAAAATAGTTGTTGGAGGGATCAACCCAACTAGTGAGTATGCCACCTTCTAACCCTCATTCACCTTCAGACCAACCTTAGGCTATTTGGTCAAAGTTAACATGCAGTTCCAATTTCCAATAATCCGGTTTTTAATTTTCAGTAACATAATATATACATAAGCAATCAATTCATAATAACCCAAAGTCACAATCCAATTCCAATAGCTCAACTAGTATAACTCAAACATATCTAGAAATCTCTAATCTACAAACTTAACATATCATTATCAGAATCAATCATCCACATTCACCAATTCAAAAGGGAAACATTCCCATAAGCGCACATATTACAATCGGTTGGCTTATAAGTTTCCAACCATCAAGCGTGTCTATTAATTGTTATACGACCGTGAGATTTACTCAGTTACCATAAGTAGTCACGAACTTATACATTTCTTAAGCCCTCAGGGCTTCTTAATGGTTCTCATGAGGTTTATTAGAGTTCATAGTTCTCATATAATATTTGAAGGGTATTTAATAATACCATATAGTTTCTCAGATCTATTAATCACTCTATCCCATAACCATGACGTGCACCATGTTAGTAGATGATATGTCCTCTCCTTATTATAAGGCGGGTCACCTATTGGCAGTAGCCAAACACCAGACGGGGTGAACCGACCAACAATGAATCTTGAGTGGACCCGATCTTGGTAATCCTATCTATGATCACAATGCGCAACCAAGAACATCTTGGATTTTCCCATAATAACCAATAATCTTCTCATCATAAGATTTATATTTCATTCTCAGTGCCTAAGAAACATTCTTAGGAATTAATATATATATTGGAGAACATCCTCGGTATTCACTTGTCTTGCTTAAGGTCTTTCAACTTGGTTTCCTAAGAAACATTCTTAGGAGATTATATGAATCTTTTGAAAACATATCAAGTATTTATTTGTCTTAATCAAGACTTATGGCATTTTGCGTAAGAAACCTTCTTAAGAATTTATTTGTATATTGGATATCATATCTCAACTTTGTTCAACATATAATGATATCTTTCTACCGCATTTTCCCAAGGAACATCCTTGGACATTTATATCATATTCATTTATTATTGTTCTTCTTGACCGTATATCCCACGGTCTATACTTAAATTCCTTATAAGTCATGTGATGTTTTTTTCATTCCAGTTGGCAACATCAATCAAATTCATCAACACAATAAATTCTAATCACACGATCAACATTCCACAAAATCAATAGCTATAGCAAGCATATCATTTTATCACACATTTTCACACACCTCTGAGCCCAAGGGGACCCTCGGGGGCACTCGTTTCACACAAGAAACATACCTTTCACTGAAGCAATGAGAGACGTCCTATCTCAAGCCCGGCCTCCCAAGTCCCAGATCCGGGAACAAATTTCATCATTAATACCATCACCCTTAAGTTTAATATCCTTTATTCCATTCGTAATCATTTCTCCCACCAATTAACTTTAGGGACTACCCACTAATAATAAGTTGGGTTCAATCATAGAGTAACCTACTCTTATATTAATTAGTTAAGTCTTGTAGACTTACTTTGTCACATGTTAGTTCATATGGATTAGGCCTAACCATTAGCCTATTCATTAATCAATCTTTATTTATCATCTTCCATCATTCCTTAATTACTTAAAAAATTTATAAACTTGTAAGACATCTCTTACTTACCTTTGCTTATAATTTTGGGTATATCTCTTATGACTCCTTACATTAGCCCATCGACTATAATTGGTGGGAATGTATGGACTTCAGTCCTTTACCAAATAAGGCTAGCATTTTGATTGATTAAGACTTCTAGTTAAGCCTTATAACTTGAATCCCAAGTTTAATTTCTAGCCAAGTCTTCTTTATAACCCGGCCCAAACTTGATCTCTTAATTAAATGAGATGGGTTTCACCTTAGCCTAGTTTATTCATCGCCTTAATCCTTTGTATAACACTTCGTATTTTATTTAAGTTTGGTCAACTAGACCATGTGGTCAACACCCTTATTCAGTCAATGTTGGTCAAATTCAAGCGGGTCAACTCTCATAATTTTGGTCAAACCTCAATTTAATCTCAATCTTTCAACTTCAATTAGGATTCTCCTTCATTCCTTAATTCACCTTGACCATCAACTTCAATTAATCCATTCATACTTAGCCTTAACGGTCTTTCATTACCCTTAGGGGTTTTCCTAAATTAACCATTTTTATTCCTAGTTCAAACTCTAATAACAATTAATCTATAGCCTTCCAAACTGGGTTGCTATTTGTAGTACATAATTACTGATCACTACAACACAAAATTAGTTTAAATGACATTCATATTAGAAATGATTTATAAGGTACCGCTGTAACTTTTTTTCGCACAATAACGTTTCTGTTATCATAATCAGTTAGATTATAAAAACTGGTTGGAAAAGTCAGTAAATGCGTTTAAATGTTGCTTAAACGTATGACTTTAAACGTGCTTAAACTTATAACTTTACATTTATTATGTTTAATTATATACGTTTTAAAACATTTACTTAAAAATGACATTTAACTACTGAAAACGAGTCAAAACGAGGGTTACTGTGAAAAAACGCTTGAAAACGCGCATGTTATGTATAAACACGACGTGTCACTCAGCTTCATTTCTCACATACGCACTCTCTCTCCTCCAAAATCTATCACCGGAATCCTCTCTTTCTGATCACCGGACCGCCGGGAAAACTTTACAGTGAGTTTTTCAAATTTTGTTGTTGCAAATGATAGATCTAGGTGTCTTGATTCTAATTCTGGTGTTAGTTTTGTGAACACATTCATTTGGGCTAGATCTACAAAACAAATTTTGGAAAAAAACTTGAAAACTCCATTAATGGAGTTGTACAAAATCGGGACACTGGGTAGGGGTGTGGAATGGCAAATCGGGACAGAAAGTGTCCCGAAATTCACCAGAAAACCCAGGAAACCGTCCCAAAATCCACCACTTCTCCCGCGTCTACGCCGTAAAAAAATTCTGCCCGGCGCTGCGTCTGTCCCGAACCAAAATCGGGATGCCTTACTTTGCCAAAACAGAAAAACCGGGACACGGGGCATCCCGATTTTGGAAAGCTCTCCCGTCGATGCGTCTCGACTTTGTCGGCCAACCGCTGTGTCTGTCCCGAGCCAAAATCGGGATGCCTCACCTTGCAAAGACAAAACAATCGGGATGGACCTTGTCTCGAGTTGAGGAGCTCTCCCGCGGCGGCATCCTGAAATTTTCTCGTCCGGTGCTGCTCCTGTCCCAAGCCAAAATCGGGACGCCTCACCCTGCGAAAATGTTAAATCTGGACGCAAGGCGTCCCGATTTTGTAGTGTTCTCTCGTGGTTGCGCCCGTGTGCTGCTGCTGCTGTCCCGATCCAAAATTGGGATGACCAACTTTGCGAAAATAGCAAAATCGGGACATAGGGCGTCCCAATTTGTCTGTATAAACTCACACGTTAATTTTGGGACTTTAAGTGTCCCGAAAATTTAATTTTCACCACACCCAGTGTCCCGATTTGAGCAGAATAGGGATAGTTTATGTCCCAAAAATGTTGTATATGATATAGTAGTTTTAAGTGGAAAAATATTGGTCAACGTTTAGGACCGATGGGGTTTTGACCTTCAAATCACGGAAGAACGTGATTAATAAGTGGTCCTTTATGAAAGGAGAGGTCCGGTGCAGATAGGCATGGAACATGATCAAGCTGTCTGGGTTGCATCATCTGCTGGACATCACATGGCAGTATAACATGTCGTTGATCTCAGTGTTTGTGAAGAGGTGGCAGCCCAATACTAACTCTTTCCACATTTCGTGGGGTGAGATAACGATCACCCTGCACGATGTGTGGATGTTGCTACAGATCCCCATTCTCGGTAGAGCTTTTCAGGGAAACCCGTCGAATGCTGAGCTGAAGACAGTGATGGCTGGGTGTCTAGCGTTTGAGGAGGATGTTGAGGCAATAATGGAGACATTATGGCATAGTGGTGCTATTTATTCCCCATCTCATTCACCACTGCACCGAGGGAGAATATGACCCTATAAAGATGGTGTGCGGGTGGCTCTACTATGTCATTGGCACTACCTTATTTCCTGGGAAGGGGCATGGACGACTAAGTCCACATGCCTTTTGGTTAGTCACCCCAATGAGGAATGCTACTAGACTGGACACGTATGCATGGGGAGCAAATGCTCTGGCTAGGCTGTATCGCCATCTTTGAATAGCATCTCGTGCAGACTCGGTTGGGATATCTGGTTGCATGACGCTGCTTGAGGTATGTGGATAAATGTTCAGCTGGTTTGAAAAACTCATTCGTCATCGGAATCTTTAAAATCAACTTAATTAATTTGTGTCATGCTAGAAATATGCCTACTTCCCCATTCTGGGGCTAGCAGTGAGTTCAGACTGGCGTGACGGTGATGGCAGACCCTAGGCTATGAAGTGGGTGAGGTCTACTATCCAGCAGCAGATCATGAGTTGTTGGAGAACTACAGGAAGCACTTAGATGCTCTGACCACCCAAAATGTAAGTGTTGATTTTTACTAAACTTTCAAACATTGATTATATTTATTAACAACATTGTATATCATTGTTGCTTTCTTTTTATAACAACTCAATGTAGATTGATTGGTTGTTGTATGGTCGTGACATGGTGAATGTTCACGAGGGGCGTACATGGTATAGAGGTACTTTGCAGTACATGGGGGTGAATGAGTCGTACATGCTTGAGCGTTGTCTTCAAAAATTGGGATACGTTCAGTGTATCCCGCTGGCGCCAATCAGACTGAACTTAAGATCAGAGCGACGGTGGAAAGTACCACCATATAGGTGTGTTTACCCCCTCTTCCCCGATGTAAAATGTGTGGGACAACACACCTCGACTCCAGTTGCCCAACCCGGACTACACTCGTACGTGGGCTGTCCTGCACGCGTGTGAACCAGGGTACTTGAAGTGGTACACAAAGCACACTCACCCGAAGATCCTGAGCCCAGAGAAGTATAATAAAAATTTCTTCCTTCCTCCAGATCCTGCCCAGGTGAGTAATATCTTCTACGTCTAGTTAGTACTATCATTTGGTTATTATGTCGTCTTACTAGATCTATTTTTGTAGCTTATGACTGAGACAAATGAGCTTAGCCGGGATTACTATCCCGGTAATCGAAGTTAGGATTGGACATACTTTCGTGAAGGTATGCTAGAGGAGGAGCATACCGCTATAGCACACGAGATTGATGAGGTGTTCAACACCTTATTAATATGGGATCCGTACTCGCACCAGTATGGTGCACCTTAATCTGTTCTTAGTTGGTTTATATTTGTAATGTAAGAAATTTCTCAAATTTCATTTGTGTTGTTTAAGACGTTTTGATGTAGTAGTTTACAGTGTGACTCTTGTATGATGTTTATGTTATCTTGAAGGTATTTGGGATTTCCAATTTGAGTATTTCTAGTTTGCTCTCTATTGTCCTTAATAAAGCAATGCCAATGCCTGCTAAGTCAGGTCGTGCCTTAAGCAAGCACCCAAAAAATAGAGGTTGTAGCTTGTAGTGACATTGTTGCCTTAAGTATCTTCAATTAAGCAAGCATATAATAAGAGCCTTCCTTCGTTTTAAGAGTTGATATAATGATGGTTCCTGACACTTGTGTTACATAGTTATGACATTGTCCTAACATAGCAAGTCACTTGCAAGAGATTAAGGACCATCTGATTGACATATCCGATCAACTACTACATTCAACTGCTTGAAACACATATACAATCTACTTGTGACGACCAATAAAGAATGGTTTCTCACTTTGCTGCATCCACATCCATATAGACATCCACGTACCAGGTTACTGTTACCGACAACTTTTCGTACACTATGACTGCGTCCAGTACAAAAGTTACCATTTTAACCTAACATAATTATTTTTACTGATATCACTAGGATGTACCATGTTACTATTACCGATAAGTAGCCCTCTATTATTGTCCTTCATAAACCAAAGGCTGATAATCCGTTGAACTAGCCATTAGGCATGTCAGTGACTGTTACCCTAGTAGTATAAAAGGGAGTATGGGTGTCCCAACCAACTCATCCCTTACTTCTTGCTCTTAAAATCTTTCTACTTACTTACTGAGTGAAATCTTAATATCTTACTCACCAAGATCAAAGAGGAAGTATTCAAAGCCACAAGAGATCCCTGGATAGGTTATGACACACTTTGATTTCAGTCATAAACTACTGTCAAATCATCACTTAGAATGACACCAAAAAAGGAACTCTCACTCAAAGCACAAAAATGCAACAAAGGAAAGCAAATCTGCATGACACCAAAATCCTCCACATCCAAAGGTTCATCCTCAAAAACTAAAGTATCAACGAGGAAGAAGATCCCTGAGATTATTATTCTAAGCAGTGACTCCTCAACTTCTGATTGGTCGGAGGGCACATATGTTCTTACCGACTTTGATGTAGACTCTGACGTCTTCAAACAAAAAGGGTCCATCGACGTCACCGGCAATGATGAAGCCTTCTTCAATGGTTACTCAACGCCAACTCCTAGACAATATCCCCACACTATTCAAAACCAGATCAACACTTTAACTTCTGATGCAGAATCCTCAACGAGGGAGAAGATCCCTGAGATTATCACTCTAAGCAATGATTCCTCATCTTCTAGCTGGTTGGAGCGCACAGATGTTTTACCGACAATGATGTAGACTTCTGCAATGGTTCCTCAGTTGATAGCGGAGAGATTCCACTACGCTGATAGAACGCACACAGTCAAAATGGCTTTAAGACACAACGAACTATTACTGGAAGAAGTTTGATTAATCAAAGCTGAGTGTTCTGCCACTTAATGCATCTATCTTTACATTTGAAAGTCTCTATATAGCTCCTACATTGTCAGGTCGTGCCTTAAGCAAGCACCCCAAAAAAATGTAAGTTGTATTTATGTTTTGTGGCATAGTGTGGCAATAATAATTTAAACTTGTTTACATTTTAATTACTTTTTCGCTGAATTGAGACCACATTGTAGAGTGAGTTAATATGACCACTAAAAGACACAGCAGGACGTACCACATTGTAGAGGTGAATTAATTACTCTTTCATTGAATTGTACACCATGACTGTATCCGGTACAAAAGTTACCGTCTTAACCTAACATAATTAATTTTACTGACATGACTAGGACGTACCAGGTTACTGTTACCTATTACTTTTCGTACACTACGACTGTGCTCAGCACAAAAGTTACCGTCTTAACCTAACATAATTACTTTTGCTGACATGACTAGGACGTACCAGGTTACTGTTACCTATTACTTTTCATACACTATGATTGTGTACACACAAGTTACCGTTTTAACCTAACATAATTAATTTTACTGAACTACAAGGACATACCAGGTTACTGTTACCTATTACTTTTCGTACACTACGATTGTGTCCAGTACAAAAGTTACCATTTAACCTAACATAATTACTATTGCTGACATGACTATGACGTACCAGGTTACTGCTACCTATTACTTTTCGTACACTATGACTGTGTCCAGTACTCAAGTTACCGTTTTAACCTAACATAATTAATTTTAACAAACTACAAAGGACGTACCAAGTTACTATTACGTATTACTTTTCGTACACTATGATTGTGTCCAGTACACAAGTTATCGTTTTAACCTAACATAATTACTTTTACTGACATGAAAGGACGTACCAGGTTACTGTTACATATTACTTTTCATACACTATGAGTGTGTCCAGTACACAAACTACCGTTTAACCTAACATAATTAATTTTATTGAACTACAAGGACGTAATAGGTTACTGTTACATATTACTTTTCGTACACTATGACTGTGTCCAGTACACAAGTTACGTTTTAACTTTCTGAACTCTACACCATGACCTCTATATAAGAAGTTCCTCCTTCACTTATCCTGAACACACTCACTCTCCTTCTTTTTAATTATTTTCAATCTCTTTGTACTCGTTTTCTCCAAACACTCCCTCTTGTCATCCTAGTGTGGCATGGATTCCAATTCCGATTCTGATTATGAGTATAGTCCAACATCCAGCGTGGTATGTATTTCTACGGTAAAACACTATCGTACCATTGTTTTTACTGTGCTTTTAACATTGTTTTAATGTTTCTTGTAGGATAGTAATGAAACCACAGATGATATCTGGGACGATTTTGATGAAGAAGTTCTAGGTAGACATGTACGGATGGATGATTTCCTGCAACAGGACTTTAACAGATCACTTGTGGCCAACACAGGGTATTTGTTCTACAGAGATCAAACCTTTGCTAATAAAAAATTGCTAAGGATTGGGTAGACAGTGCTGGTCATCCCAACCACGTCTACACCATAATTCAAAGTTCCCGAACAAGTGTAGATTTCTATTTCACGTGCGAGAGGTATGAGAAACCACGTATGCAAGACCAACCACTTAACATCGTTTGACGCAAGGCATCTGATAAAAAGATGTGGTTGCCCTTTCAGAATCAAGGGGTATTACACACAATATGGGGTGTATGTTAGTTGTGCACAATGTGTGGCATAATCATGACCTTGTAGAGTGGACAAAGGGACATTTTGTAGGTAAGCGTCTGATTGAGGAGGAATTGATGATCATTGATCAGAGAACCTGAGCTGGTGTCCCACCTTCCATTATTTATTTAGAGCTTACGACAATTAACCCTGACACAACCGTAACTAGGAAAGATATCTACAACAGGATACAAAAAACAAAGCTCGACAAGAAAAATGGTCGTTCGATGGTGCAAACTCTATTGGCCGATCTAATCGGAAACAACTATTACTACGATAACACGACCTAGCCAAGTAAGATACCTCATGTTGTATGCCATACATTTAATAGATATATTTTTTGGTTTAATGTCAAATTGATATAACATGATTTTGGTCATCTTCCACATGTTAGATGATACTTCAAGGCTTGGTTCTATCTTCTTCGCACACCCGGCCTCGCAAGAACTTCTGCACGCATTTCTGTATGTCATAGGCATAGACACAACTTACAAGACAAACATCACCAAAATGCCTCTGGTTCAGTTCAGTAGCATAACAAGTGTTGGGAAGAACTTCAGCATCGTCTTCGCCTTTCCTGTTACCGAATCGACTGACATGTACGTGTGGCCTCTTCAAAACTTAAGGCTGCTTCTTGGTCGCAGTAATACCTCGACATTCACTACCGATAGATGTTTGGCACTGATGAATGCCTTGCAAGAGGTATTTTCAAATTCACACCATCTACTATGTCGGTGGCACATTAGCAGAAACAGAAAACATCCAGGGAAAGGCGGAAGGGGCATAGAGGTAGGGCGAGGGCGAAAGCTGCGGTCAGAATGTGGAATTCAGTTGTGTACTCAAACACAGAAGATGAGTACAACGACAACTACCAAGTATTCAAAGATGGACACAAAAGATATCCAAAACTTATCACATACATGGCAACAATTTGGGAGAGGTACAAGGAAAGGTTTGTAGAGGCATGGGTCAAGAACGTGTTGCACTTCGGGAACACAACGACAAACAGATAAGATTAATGATCTGCTAAATTTTAACTTATGCATCCCATTAAATAGAATAACATGTTCACTTAACCATGTGACATAGTTGAGAGCGCTCACTCTACTATGAAGGCTAGACTGAAGAGAGCTAGACACACTTTGGATGTCATCTTCCCAAAAATTAATGACCATGCATGACTCAGGTGAGAGAGTTGAAGAAGGACTTCGAAGGTGCATAGACAAAAAGCAGAAAGAGCATAGGCAAAAACAGAAAGGAGATAGGAGGGTTCCTATTGATGATCTAATCGGGAAGGTTAGTGTCTTATGCTTGAATGAGATAGTCAAGGAGCGTTGGTAGGGGGATTACATTGGAACAAATATCTCCCTCTATGCGTGTGATAAGGTGACATCCCATGGACTACATGTACATGTAGGCTAAGCAACATGTTGGATAATGGTATCCTGTGTTCCATGAGAGATGTACACCGTTTCAAGTACACTCTGAGCTGGAAGAATAATGAATCAACAACACAAATGCTAGACTACAAAGAAAACGGAGCAAATGAGGCGTTTGCTCGAAGGGGGGGGTGGCAAGCAATGCTGTTGAGTGTCACAATCAGACGATCCAACACTGATGGCAAGATGTTATGGTCACATCCATACTTTCATTCATCCGGATCCATCATGCGACTGAGAAGAACCACTAGAGCAGCAAGGGGTTGGCAGACCTACAGGGCCATCCAGACCAAGCGGCGGGAAACTTCGGCTTGGGAGCGTGACCGACCACGGGTAAGCCAACTCCAAGAAGCACCATCCACTTGAAGATCCTTTAACACAGGATCATCAGCTCTTGGACGCTTCATGTCTATGGATACATTTCAGTACGTTGGAGACTTCTAGGCCAACCTATATCATTATATCACTGGATATATTGATGTTCTGGCAGATGGAAATTATGGCTACAGGGTGGTGGCGAATTACCTGTACATGAATCAAGATCGTTGGAAACAAGTCCGCAAGGCATTGTTCACTAAAATGAAGCACGCCGAGTCAGTAAAATATTTGTATCAGAACATGTTCAACAAGACGCGATACAACGAGATGCTGAGGAAAATACATTTCAGTGAAGATGGCCCAACACCTCCGGATAAATGGTTTAGCACAAAAATGGGGACCGTGATTGCTACACGCTACACTATAGTGGTGTTCTACTCTACTATATATGGGAATGCCGGAAGTAGTACATTCCTCCCTATCGAAGATCATAATAACCATGATCGTCTGAGGGGAGAGATCCACATAGAAGTGTGCAAACACGGACATTTTGCTCGGTTTTGTATGGTTCAAGATTCACCATCACCCTCTGTCTACCCGCAATGGTTTTACGATAGAAATCCAAACACGGTTGGAACTTGGATTTACCCACTACAATCTAGGTTAGATAGGTGGGCCACAAAAGTACTGTAATAATTTGGCCTCAAATGTCGTTTTGTAATATGTTATGTAACTTAGTTGTGATTCAAGATGTTCAATAAATGACTGTTTAAACTGTTTTAAATGTCGATTTTCATTTTTTCAAGAAAAAAGATCACCCCAACACATTCCAACGTATTCCGGACAGTTCGATAAAAAATATTATACCGTAGTTAGTAAAAATAAATTACTGTTAATTAAAGTTATTTTAGATGTCGATTTTTATTTTATTTTTTCAAGGAAAGGAGGCGCCCCAACACGTGCAACGTATTCCGGATAGTTGGGTGAAAAAATAATTTTGTACTGCAGTAAGTAAAAATTAGTAAAAATCATTATTCATCAAGTATAAACTTTTTTTAAAATCACAATAGGATATCAATTAATGAAAAAAAAGTTGCACCCGTACTTCATTACATGTTTAGATAATGAATGTGATTCAAAATGATTTTGTACTGTAGTGATTAGTAATTATGTACTGCAAATAGCAACCCCGATTCCAAATCCTCGCATTAACTCAAAAATTAATTCAACCTTTTCAATTTTCATCATCCCAAACATCATCTCATTTCAAATTTTAATCAATTTAGTTCTCCTCTCGTATTCCTTTCAAATTCCATCTCTAAACCCCAAAATTTTCCACATCACATTCTAACCCCAATATTTCTTCAATTCTCGAACTTCCCTCTAATTTCCTCCAATTTTTGGTTTTTCCCTCCAATCATTATCAAACTTTAATACCAATCTTTACCAACTCAATTCAAACCCTAATTTCAGAATTTCCTAAATTTAAACCCAAATTCAAATTTTGAATTTGCCTCTTAATTTTCCTTAAATTTTAACTTCCCACCATTTCTTCCAAATTTAATTTTTTAAATTTCAAACTTCAAGTTTTTGGTCAAAACCCTAGTTCCTCTTTTGACTCTCACCCAAATTCCAACACAGCCCAAAAATGCCAAAATTACAAATTAACCCCAAAACTTCTCTAAACTTTGATTTTGCCCACCAAACATCCAAAAACTCCAAATTTGAATTTAGCCCAAAATTAAACATTAATTTCGACCGTAATTAAATTAACACTCCAATATTAATATTCTCATTATTTCTCATTTCACCAATTCCAACCTCAACTCCACATTTACCAAAATGTACCCACACTAACTTTAATTTCAATTTAACTCATAATAATCCTCAAATTAATTCAAAATTTTGGAATTATTTTCCACCAATATTTTGAACTAATTTACACATCCAAAATATTCTCTTGAACTTTAATTTTTCAACAAAAAACCATAATAATCTTATTTTTCAAACTGCCCAAAATCACCAAATTACCCACATAAATACCAATAATTTTCAGCCATAATATTAGATAATTTTTTTTAAAATAATAAACCTACCCACAAATAGCATCATGTTGAAATTGAATATTCACCACAAAACCTTAACTTTCAGTTTTCACATAATAACCATAATACTTAACCAAAACTTACACTTTAAACCAAAAATCTTTAGTAACTAAACCCGAACTTAATCTTGTAGATCTAAGTTCATTTTTTTGAGTTAGTTTGGCTCATTTCTCAACCTTATTTTGGCCATAAACAATACTCCCTCCTATTCAAAATAATTTTTGTTTTCGACATTTTCACACTTTTTAATAAAGATATTAAAATGACTAGTGTGTCCTTACTTTTTGTATGGAAAGAATAAAAAAGTAGGTATACTTTATTGGTAAGAAAAAAAGTAGAGTTCAATGACATTAATAGTTAAAAAAGTAAAAAGGGCAAAAGTATAAAGTAAGATACAAAAAGTCTAAAACAACAAATAATTTGAACATAAATCTCAAGCCTAAAACGACATTTATTTTGAACAGGAGGGACTACATAACAATAACCATCCCAAAAATCCCAAAATAAACACTAAGGTTAAACATTAACCTTGTAGTCTCCAAGTGTTGATTTTTCCTCCAAATTTTTGTCCCTATAGTAAAATGAAGAGTAGGTTAGATCTTTGACCAGATCTAGAAGTTAAATGAAAGTTCTAGGCTCTAAAACCTTAGAACCAAAGCTTACCCTTGTTTAAAGTTGTTTTCCGTTGATTTTCACCCTTGTTCTTCCTTGTTTTCGGCCAGCCAAACAAGGCCTAGTTGAGCTCCACTTTTGAGCATGAAGGGAGGAGGAAGATGAAGAAAAGTTAGGGTCTTTGGACTCCCAAAATCGGCCATAGGAAGAACTAGAAGTTAGAGCACATTTTTTTCCTTAAACTCTTCATTGAATCTAGCCAAGCTTCCCACTATTTTCATCCACTATTTTTGGCCCAAAGCAGCCTCAAGTTTGGCCCCAACATAAGGGAAGAATGAACTTGGTTTCTTCTTTTTTGTTGGTGAAGATTAGCTTAGAAAAGAGTAGATTTCAAGAAGAAAACAAGAGACGAAGAGAGATTTGTATTCACGTCTTTTGTGTTCTTCAAGAGAGAAAAATAATAATAAAAATGAGAGAGGGAAGAAAAGTGGAGGCGGCGGAATTTTTGAAGAGAGATAAGTGCGTAAATAAGTTGGGTTTGCAAAATTAAAGAAGAGAATAAAGACCGGGGTGGCAATTTAGTTCCAGCTAGCTGAGGTTGTCAAAATAGAAATGGTTAGTTTAGAAATAAGGGGAAAATAGTAAGGAGTTGGGCTCTCCTTGTTGTGGCCGAATCCTAGGTCTTTTTGGGCTTTATTTTTACTCATTTTGGCCTCTCTCATGTGTTAGAGTGTAATCTAATGAGTCATCCTAGCCCAAAGCATTTACACCTGCTTTTTGCATTAATACAATACTTACAAGTCACATTGACTGTTTAAATTAAATTCCCAAACTCCTCATATTTATTGTGCCATTATTTCATGTAATAACATATTACATGTTAAACCAACTTATTATTTAATTTCTCTCTGTAAATACTCCCTTTTAATTCACCATTCCATGTAAGGTTTAATAACCCTTTTCGGGCCATATATTTATTTATATAAATATATTTTGAGGTTCCATAAATCCTTAATGATTTTAAGCCTTAATAATTTAATAATTAATCTTTGATTATTTTTTAATTGTTAGGGATATTTCAGCTGTATCCTTTTAGAGCACTCGATGCTTGGCTAGATAATGAAAGATATATACTGTTCTTTGAAGAGGAGTTAAATAAACTACAGGTACTTGACGTATGAGCCAAAATGAAAAAGATGAAGAGCCACTTGAATATTGGAAGAAGGAAGTTTTTGGATTCATCGAATCAAAGATGCAGGAGACAACCAAGAAAATCGATGTAATTGACAAACTTGATGAGCAACCTGGACCGGATGAGAACTGGAATCAGAAAGGGGATACACTCAAAGATGATATGTGAAAACTCCTATGAAGCACGATATTGACATCAAATGTCGAGGGATAGATACTTAAAACAGGGTGATCTTAATACCTGTTATTTCCACCATAAAGCTTCCTTCAACAGAATAAGAAATCAGTGCACTCTCCGTGGATGGAGAAATGAACACCAACCCGAATGAAATAAACAGAAATGAATTAGATTTTCTTAAAACCTATTCAATGCCATTTTTGATTCTTTCTCAGGCCCCCTGTTGATCATCGCCCACGCCTATCAGCAGATGAAGTGACGAATTTTACTCGTATTTCCACCAGGTATGAAGTAAACAGGCAATATGGGAATATGAGGGTAGTAAGGCTCTTGATTTTAATGGTTTAAACTTTAATCATATCAAGAAGCTCTAGGGGATTGTCGGTAGGGATATCACTGATGAAATAAAAAATTCCATTGTGAGCAGTCGGCTACCAGTGGATTTAAATATGACATGAATCACTCTGATCCTCAAAACCCAAAACCCAAGTTCCCTTGACGAATTTAGGCCAATAATCATTTTTGTTTGTGTATACAAGATAATTATCAAGCTGATGATAAAAATAGAGAGTGTGATTGGGACGCTTGTAGCAGAATTACAGTCAACTTTCATCTGCGACCGTCATACTAGAAGAAGGGCCCATGTTGGATAATGAGAGCATCATATGACTTAAATCTAGGAGAATCAAAAGCATTATACTCAAGATTTATTTTCGGAAAGCCTACGATTGTGTATTTGTAACATCCATATGGGTAACTGTCCAACAACCTAATTTCCGAGCCATTAAGGCTTGAAAACTAGCTACTTTACACACTTAATCCTCACTTGAGCTTAAAAGTGGAAGGTCTTGTTATTTTAGTCAACCCATATGTATCATAATAAACCATTTATATTAATACCCATATCCCAATATGAAATGGGGTATCACATACTCCCCCATTTAAGGAATGTGACGTCCTCGACGCATCCCTAATGTCTAAGTCCCAAGGACCTCTTCGGCAGGTGTCGAGTAGCCTACCCCGACAAGATCCTCAGTTATCTCTAATACCATTTATAACTCCGCATATGGGCAACTATCCAACAACCTAGCTTTTAAGCCATTCGGGCTTGAAAACTAGTCACCTTAAGCTCTTTGTCCTCACTGGGGACTACAAGTTGAAGGCCTTACTGTTAGGGAGGGCGACGGTCGGGTTCGGGTCGGGTAATGCTCCACCCGTTTTTCGCTCGCACACCCGACCCGACTTGTCACCCACAACTTTATCACTCGTCACCCGGTCACCCGTCACCCATTTTTTTCTTCTAGCAAACATTTTTGTCTTTAACACCTTATATAAGCTTAAATTTTTAAAGAAATACACTCATGTTTCTTTAGTAATACATACCACATCAACTAATGTCAACAACATACTCAAAACATAGAGTATGAACTGAAATATTTCCAAACTATCTCAACAAATATGGGATAAGAATTTTTTTATTTAATATAATACATACGAGTGACGGGTTGGGTGAACGGTTCGGGAGAACGGGTGAAAAATGTTCATCTAACCAACCCAACCCGACCCGTCACCCGTTTCACCCGTCACTCGTTTTTTTGGCCTTTTCACCCGTTTTAGCGGGTTGAGTGGTCAGGTGAAAAGGGCGCCCGTCACCCATTGACATCCCTAGTTGTTGTAGTCAACCCGTTTACATCTTTATAAACCACTCACTGTACTACGGACATCCCAATGTGGAATGGGTATTTAGGGTAGTCCATCCCGACACGGTCCCGAATCCTCTTTAATAACATGTTAACACTTCATATGGGAAAATTTCCAACAACCTAGCTCTTAGGCCATTCAAGCTTAAAAAGTAGCCCGTTTAAGCCTTTTGACCTCACTTGGGCCTAAAAGTGGAAGACTTGTTGTTGTAGTCAAACCTATATGTATCCTTAAAACCATTTCTATTAGTACATATACCCCGATGTGGGATGAGGGTATTACGTAACCTAGATCTCAAGCCGGCTTGAAAAATAACCACCTTAAGCCCTTTGTCCTCACTAGGGCCTAAAAGTGAAGGCCTTGTTGTTGTAGTCAACCCAAATGTATCCTTATAAACCACTCACTTTGCTATTCACATTCCAATGTGAGAGGGGTATCACATAGGGTAGTCCATCTTGACAGGGTCCATAATCTGCTATAATACCATTTGTAACACCTCTTTATAGGCAACGGTCCAACAACCTAGCTCCCATGCCATTCGTGTTTGAAAACTAGCCACTCTAAGCCCTTTGTCCTCACTTGGGCCTAAAAGTGGAAGGTCTTTTAATTGTAGTCAACCTGTATGTATCCTTATAAACCATTCACATTACTACTCATATCCCGATATGGAATGGGGTATTAAAGTGTCATGGAACTTTGTTGATAAAATATTATCCATATTTGGATTTCTGGAAGTATGAAGGATTTGGGCACAATAGTGCATATCTACACCCCGAATTTTAGTTATGGTATTTGGTGTACTAACGAATAATTTCATACTGCGATGAGGACTACGACAAGGTGACCCGCTGAAATACCCCGTAATTAAAAATAGTGATTAATTAGGCTAATACATATTTTAGAAGCTTAATTAAGTCTAAATAATTATAAGGGAATAAATCCCGAAGAAAACGAATCCTTAAAATGGATTAAAAACACAAACGAATCCTAAAACGCGCTTTTCGAGGAAACCGAGAAAACGCGATTTCAACCGGGTTAAATAGACCCGTAATAATTACAAGTAATTGAATAGTCATTAATAAGTATTAATGAAGGTCTAGAACTAATAAAATTAATTAAACGATAAAATTCCGGAAAACGGGTACCGAATAGTAAAAACTGTCAAAAACGGGAAGTTGTGGGGTAGAAATATAAATAACACAAACTTATGTGTCCAATAATGTAAAAAGAAATTCAAAACCCACATGGGTCTGTATGTTGTCCGATTTTGTCCCCCTCTCTCACACTATTAATTCCTTTTTCATTTGCAAAAAGACAAAAGCAATAAAATAAAGTAACACACTTACCTATCTCACAAGTCTCTCTCCTACCCTCATTCCCTTCTTCACGTACAGCACCCCTTTCCCCTCTCTGATTTTCTTTCTTTCCTTCTCTGGTTGCTTCCCACCGAACAGCCATGGAGAACTAGAAACCTTCACAAAATACCACCTTCTCTCCTTTGTAACTCCCTCAAAACTTGTCCAAAAATTATAAAAAGTATACCATTGTTTTCCTCTCATCAAGAGCAACAATTCTCTCTTTTCAAAATCCAGAAAAGAGCATTTTCGTTTTCATGGGTATACCCCATTTAGAGCTTCAAGACTACCAGTAGAAGGCCCTCCTTCTCCTTGTTCTTGTAAGGTAAAAACATTCTCAAAAACTTCATCTTTTTCTAGCCTCAAAGGCAAAACGAAATCTGAGATAAAACCCTTGGTTACTCCTTGTGTTCCAGCCGATTTTGGGCTCATTGGTGGAGTTGGAATCTTGTCCTTGAACCACTCCAAGCTTTATTTGCACTCTTGAGAGGTAAAGGAAATTCTTAACCCTAAACCTTATATTTAACCGTAAGTAATGTTAGGTTAGTTTTGGTATTGAATTTGTGGGTTATGATATTAGACTTGTGAAACACTACAACCGGTGGAGAAAGAGAGGAAGGAAGAAGAAAGGAGGAAGGGAAGAAAACAAAACAGAAGCAAGAACAAGGTAAAGAATTACCTCTGTTCAGTTTTGTGTATAATGCGTGTGTGTGTGTGTGAGCAAGTGTAATGCCTTAGTAAATGTAAAACCAATATGACCGTAACAATGAAATGAGCAAATAGCTAGCATTAGTGAATTGTTGAGTTGGAATCTGTCAAACAAAAATACCTAGGCTGCTGCTGTGTAAATGTTGAACTGATGCACATATATATATATGTAAACTGTCGAATGCATATGTATAAAATGATGCAGGTTGAAACCGATTTGGGTTGTGAATGAATTAGTGTGAGGAGAATGTAAGATTATAGGGGAAATGGCAAATTTTACCTAGAAACTATGTCACTTAGGAGCTGTTGGCATTTGCAGAAGAAGAGTGAAAATGAATCAAAGTAGCAGCAGCAACTCGTAGAACTGCAACAGAAAGAAAAGAAATGAAACAGTGGAAATGGTGAGATAGCAGTAGGTTGAGGAAATTGATTTTTGGTGATGAATTTAGGTGAGTTAGATGCTTGGATAAGTAGTTAAACATGTAATATTAACATTAGGAACCATTAGGAAGTGATTAGAGGAAGAAGAGAATGAAACAGAGCAGAAAAGATTTCCGTTCGTTACAGACCAATATTGGTCCGGGACTTGGGTCCTGCATTAGGTCCCGGACCAACCATTCACAAATAACCGAGAGTTTGCAATTTACTTATAGTCCGGGACTTACCCCTGGTGTAAGGTCCCGGACCACTAGACAAAACAATTCGTATGTTCAACTGCACATGGTCCGGGACTACCTTATGTATAAGGGCCGGACCACAACAAAAATAAAGCCGAGAGTTCTGAAATGTGTAGGCCCGGGACTTAGGACCTGGACAAGGTCCCGGACCAACACCAAATTTCACCCGAGAGGAATTTTAATGGGCTGTAAGATAAGGTATTGTTTGGATATGGTTACATAAGTTACTTAAGACTTAAGTAATCATAAATAAGAGTCATTAGGAGTATAAACAAGCTAGAATAAGAATGTGAAGTAAGTAAAGAATGGAAATGAAATTGTACAAGTAAGAATTAGTAAGTATGTAAAGCGGATGAACTTGTATAACCCCGAATTAATAAGTATGAACCGGGAAAACTTAAGGAACGAAGCAAGTTGGTTAATCATAGCTGATTGATTGTGTAATGTTATGTATATCATAGGACTTGGATTGTGAACACCGGAGGAAAGTTGGGATACGAGTACAACGGTGAACGGTATGAATTCCTCATGCCCCGTATGCTACCTTGGTTACTCTGATTTGTGTGTTGTGTGCTAATTGATCACCAAATAAGATAAATGCACGAATCGGAGTTAATATGCTTACTTGTGTATATGTAGTGTTGTAATGTGTTGAATATTATCTTTAACCATAGTTTGTATAATTCATGAAATGTATGGATGGATATGAATGTGTGTATGCTTGGTGAATTATATTGTGACCGAACATTATTTGTGATTGGACTTCTATTTAATTCCTAACAAGCTAACCAATCTAACTTAATAAATTGGTAATTAAATTGGAATGAGTAGAAGTCCGATATAGTTTCGGCCACGCGTGAGGATGAGGAGACACAAGAGGTTGGATCCGATTCCTGACTCTTAAACTGGTCCGCGGCCCAAACCCCTTAAATGGGTAGCATCCCGGATTGGTGAGTCAAGTAAATCCCGGTGGTGGGATGGTGTAGTCCCCGGGCCGGAGGTCATACCGACTTAACTTGAGTATAAGCAAGTAAATAAGAATGAGTAAGTAAGTAAAGGAAAGTAAGTAAGTAAAGATAAGTGCAAGTAATGTGAAATGAGTAAAAGAGTAAATAGCATTCCGATTAACCCGGATGCTTAAATTTGGCTAACCCTTGAGAAGGTAAGTACGGTGTATGATATTGTAATGTTGCCTTGGATAGTATATTGTAATGTATGAGTATATATGTTGTATGCAAAGCATGTATGTATGTAATGAATGAAAAGCATGTTTAGTGGACGTCAAATAGTCGGCGTGCCCTTGTTAGCACGCGGTATATGCGGAGTTTATGCGCAGCTTTTGCTGAGCCCCTTGGGGCACCGTTTTTACCACAATGCAGGTACTCGTGAAGGATGAAGACTATGAGAGTTGAAGTTTAATTTCTCTTGTCTTCTTTTTGGTTGTTAACATTGAACTATGAATGGTGTACTAAGTAGTACATGGCTGTAGATTTTTGATAGCCGGTGTACCATGGGGTACACCTTTTGAATATTGGGAGAGGCCTATGATTGGTATAGATGAGTAGAAGGTAGAAAACTCATTCTTTTGGGAAGTTGAAATTGGGATGTAATTGAATACTCTTAGATACTCGGTAATCCATTAATGTAAGCGAAAGGCATTTTGTATTCAGTAAGTAATGTTTTCAGTAGCTTGGTATATTATGTTCATCAGACCGTCACTGTAAGTATTAGTAGCCTAGCTAGCCGTATGGGCGGTTAGCGGCATTGTTTCACCCTCCGTAGTAAGTAGTAATTCCGCTGCGTGTAGCTTTGATTAATGAGATGACTGGACGGTAAGCATAGGATTAGCGGTTGGGGTGTTACACCCGCTGTCACCATTACTCTTCATTCTTGTGGTTGAAGCATTAAATTGGATGCTTGAAGCATCAATATCCTTAGGAGATAGAAGAGGAATTTTGATTGGGTCGAATCGAGTGCTTATTTCACATTTGCAATTTGCGGATGATATGATTATTTTCAGCTACCCCACTATTGAAGAACATGAAAAAATCAAGTGGATGATAGCTCTGTTTGCTGATATGTCAGGACTGGAGGTTAATTGGAGTAATTCTTGCATTTTCCCTCTCAATCTTGATGAGGGAGACGAAACCATGGTGGAGTAAACTCTTGACTGTAAAATCATGCCCCTCCCTACTACGTATCCGAGCTGCCCTCTGGGTGTGAATCTATGAAATTACAACACCTGCTTTCTGGTTATCAACAAAGTGGAAAGTTGATTAGCAAACTAGAAGCAAGTGAGCCTGTCAAGGGCGGGCCATCTTGTACTGATACGATCGGTGTTGGAGTCAATTCCTATCTACTATCTGAGCGTGTCTGAATACTTAAGAAAGTGATTCATAAATTGAACATTTTATGATGAAAACTTTTGTGGGGTCATGGTAAAAACAAATGAATGGCTCTGGTGAAATGGAGTAAGTTAACAATACCCAAAGACTTAGGCGGATTGGGTATATCAGAAATCAAAACCAAGAACATAGCTTTGGTGTTTAAATGGTGGTGGCAATATCAGACATGTGAAAACAAGTTATGGAAATGTGTGATAACTTTAGTCTATGGCATTGAAGTGTCGCTTCGTGTATATGACCATGCTGAGAAAATAAGAAGAAATAAAGGAATTTGGAATACCATTGTAAGATTTGTGAATGGCATGCTGAATCCGATTCTATTTTGGCTGAGAATTTGGAATGGGTTATGGGGGATGGTGAACTGATTAACTTCTGGTTACCATGGTTAAATGGACTGCGGCTCAAAGATCGGTTTCCCCAAATGTACTTCATCAGCAAACTAAAGACAACCTCAATAGCTGATATAGGTTCATGGAACGGGGAAGCTTGGGTATGGAACTTTGTGTGCCATTATGAATTATTCCAATATGAATTGAAGAAGGTGGGTGAATTAACAAACGTCTTGAATCGGCCTCAAAACCAAGGCTAGCAAGTAGTGACTGTCTTATCCTGGGAAATAATAGTCAATCTAATTTCCCCATGATGAGTATTTATGAAGAAATACAACATGAAAGAGGTCATATACTACTGAGTTGGCACCGTTTTTCTTAGAAGAAGTTTGCTGCTCCCCGAATTGAATTGTTTGTCTAGTTCCTACTAAAAGGTAGATTGGCAACTAGAGATAGGCCATTTTGGAATAATGTGGTTCCATTGGGAGATCACTATTGTCCACTATGTCAGAGGTGTGTGGAAACAACTAGCCATCTCTTTCTTGGATGGACTCCTATCAGAGATTGGTGGGGGTGTAGAAGTCGATACGGGGCTGGAAGTAGAACAATGTATCGTTCACTGGGTACGTTACTCCAAAACCGTGAGCGAGAGGTCTTTGGATCTCAACTTTTTTGTACACTTTGTGGGTGATTTGGTCTGAGCGCAACATAATCATATTCAATGAAGCAGTTCCTGACTGGGGTAAGGTTGCATATTCAGCAAAGCGTTTAGCTCTAAAGTGGAATCCTAAGTGCAAGGTTGATCTTCCTCTCCTAAGAGAGGTGCTTGCCTTATAGATATGAAATATTTCTTTCTGTAGCTTTTTAAATGTCACATCCTGGTGCTTTTTTGGTTTTGGTTAAGAAATTATTTTCTTGATCGAATTGGCTAGGAGTCTTGTAATTTTGTTGTAGTTACTTACGCTGGCCTGTGCAGGCTATGCTTTCTAATGTACTTCATCGATTCAGCTATCTTTACAGCGCCATTTAAAAAAAAAAAGTATTTCCCATTACCACAAAAGTATTCGTAATTAACAAAACTTTTACCATACAAGATTTGGTAGTTATTCTTATACAGTGACCATTCTAACTTCTTAGACTACGTTGGTTATGGCATATCCAAAGCATATTCAACTAGCCTTTTTAGTTAGCATAAATGGGTCCATGTAGAATAAATGGTATAAATGGTTTGTATAAAGCATAAACATTTTGTAGCATAAATGAGTTAACATAGATAGGTCCATGTTGCATAAATGGGTTTGTCTGTTTTGATAGATAACTTTTATGGGTTCATGTAGCACAAATGGGTCCATTGAGCATGATGAATCAGCTTGACCAGATTGTTGATGTTGTAACTGCTAATATTAGAAGTTGAATTTAGATCAAACAATAGTTTATGTTATTTTTACTTTTGTTGTACTGGGTTTATCAGCATTTGAGGTATGTACAGACCTTCGACAATAACAAATTACACTCACTTACAACAAAGTGGTATCTTTATGGAATCTCTACGAGAGAGACAAAAGTAACTGGTAATTTAGAGGAAAATGTTATCTTGTGGAATTTATTGATCTAGGGGTAGTTTAGTTTTGTAACACCCCTACCGCTAATCTCGTCATTAAAGTCTAATCGTATCGTACATCATTACCTTCGCAGTGGATAATCCAAATACAACGGTGGGTGAAACAATGCCATTAGCCACCCACGTGACTAACAAGGCCTAACTAAATACAGTAACGATCTGATGGACCGGAATTCCCGAGTACTCATAATATACATCACCATTCCATTCTTAACTGAGTCAAATACAATCCTCAAGTCAATACTTATACCGAGTCTATTACAATCCATTGCCGATAACACTTTCGGTCTTATTCCATTACAATTACAAACGTAAATAAATAACTCTACCCATGCATAACAGCAATCTCGTCCTACTCTCGAACGGTAATCGTCTCCATTGTACCTGAAATAGATCAGCACCTTTGCTGGTATGGTAGTCGTGCAACCCGCTACTACCGGGTCACACCCAACTAATTGTCGTCTAAGCATGCGATTGATTTTATTTAAATCATAACATGAAATGCTGTAAACACACAACATGCTCGCATAACACAAGTATTCAAATAAGGAATACATACAACAAGGCTAACACATTAAGTTGTTAGATTACACTACCTTGTTCTTTAGGCCATGAGGGTTTCTTCCTCATTAACGCCTCATTCTCGTTGATCATTACTTATCCATCTTAATCGGATAGTTTCTACTTGTTCTCTTAGACCCATAGACACTCTCGGTCTCGATCTAGTTTTCTTAATTATCCTTCACTTGAATAATTCTCAAATCAATTCACTTGACCCCCGGGCAGAAACATCTCAATGCTCACCACCGGGATTTTCACATACTTACCCGCTCATCTCTCTAAGTCGGGTCACTATGGTTAAGCCTCTCAGACCTCCGGTAGAGATGCACATATAGATCTCATCACCGGGCTTTAATGGTACTAGTCTTACTTCCCCTGTTTCGACCCAATACCGGGTCTAGCATAGTGGGAAGGCTCAGCTAGTAACCGGAACTACTCTCGTAGTTCCATTTACTCACATACGTCCGAATCTCCATCGGACTTCTCACATTCCCAAATACTCCTCTCCTCGAGTCATAATATAACTACGTATATTAGCCTAGAATTATCGCTCTTGATGTCATCTAATAGCTTAGGGAATTTTCTCGAATTCTCGTATTCTCAGATTTAAGGGTTTCCCCAACATTTGGAATACTTATACGTTCGGGTCGTTTTCTCATATCGGGTCGAATCCTCATATAGGAGGTCGACTATCATTAAGAGGGAGTTCAATAGTCCCGTATATCTCTTTTCACGTTTCAGTTGAGTTCTTAAGGTTGAACTACAGTCATTCTCTAGTTGAGATTTCTTACGTGTTTCTCCACGTTTTAGTTACTTTGTGTATCGACTCTTTCTACGAGTCGCTAACCAACGTTATTCTATTGTGAGTTGATCTACGATATTCAGTTAGATCACATACTCAAGCAAGGACGGTTAGCATATACAACATGCATTGAGATATATATATCAATTGCAATAAACATTTTCGTACTTTTATCTTGTTAGGTCGGCAAATAATAACAAGTAGAACACAAGCCGAGTGTAACTCGGTAGGACACAGGTTGCAAGAAAACCATACCGTTCACCATGGAACCTTTCTAGCGTGTCGTCTTACGCTCCTCTGATAGTTCTCGAATTTCTAATAACATTTCGAGTGTTTCTATTAACATTAAGGCAATATGGAATTTAAACGACTATTGTGCCCGTGATTAACCCCGTTGTCCCGTTAATCTTATCTTCACTCATGTGATCTTAAGTTCTCACTTTCACATTCAATCTAACACTTGTTTATACTCCTAATGACCTTTACATGTCACCAAATAAGTCTTAATTATCATCTAATACCATTACCCATCCATTCCCCATCATTTAATTGCATTAATACACTCTCGGTTGCAAAATTTACTTGGTCCGGGTCCTAACTCCCGGACCAGACCATTGTTGAACTCTCAGGGGCAATTTACACATTGGTTCGGGACTTTGTACTTACCTCAAGTCCCGGACCAGCTGCTGGTCTTACTCTCGGTTAAAAATTCAAGGTGGTCCGGGACTTTACCCTGGTCCTAAGTCCCGGACCATTCACAGGATGTTAATCTCGGGCCATTTTTAGTTGTGGTCCGGGACCTTATCCAAGGACTAGGTCCGGACCCAGCTATAATCTGTCAAATTTGACAGTTTTCAAATTCAATTCTAAACTAAATTCTTGCCCAATTATTTTCTAATCTTTCCCCATGCTTCCAAACATGTTCTAATACCATAAGCATGCTTCAAACCTTCCTAACCCATTGATCAAACTATCATTTCATCCTTGATCAATTCTACTAATTCCCATTTCTCACTTTCTGCCCACTAGTGCATTTCCAAGTCTTCTCATGACAGTTTATAACTTACCCTCAACCATTTTGACCATACCAATTCTTCCTAGACATCTTCATTTTCATTACTCAAGTCCATCCTCATTTTCAAGGTCATACACACTAGTTCTTTTCTAGAAATTCCAAGACACTCCAACTCCATTCTTGCTACAGATTTTTGCACAAATCTCTTCAATTCTTGTACTCTAGTTTTGGTGAGTTTAATTCTCTCATTTACACTCTACTTCCTCCTAATCAACCTTAGGTTCCTCAAACTCATAACATCACATTAACACTTGGCTTTCTACAGAAATTTCGCCATAGTTTCTCAACAATTCTAGCATGCCCAAATGCTCAATTTTTCCACTCTCTAAACAATTCAAACTAGCCAAATCCATAATGGATTCTACCAGCACACAAATTCATCCAGATTTCACCAATCTCAATATAATGCAAAAATCTTAAATTGCATGGCACTTAGGCCCTTAAATCAACTAGCAATCCACCATTGCATCAAGCATAAACACAATTCTTTCCCACATCAATCAATACCTTTCCAGCACAAATTTTTGGTTCATTCATTCAATTACCCATCCCAAAATTTCTAGAACATTTAGGATAGATATTAAGGTAGATTGTTTACCTTTAATTCTCAAGTTTCTCCTTTCATCTCTTCTCCTCTTCTCTTTCTCATTCCATTTTCTGCCAAGGGAGGGGATGCACTTGTCACACAATAAACCAATACCCAAATGGGGGAATGAGAACTAGGTAATGTCACTTAGACTCATGAATTAGTCTTGAATACAAGAGAAAGGTGCTTAGAGCACAAAATGGAGGATTACCTTTGGAACCTAGAATAAGCTTTCAATCATGAATCAAAGGAGGGCTCCCAATAAGCTTTTGAATCTTGAACCAAGGCTCATACAAAGAAGGAAAACAAGGAATTTGAGGAGTCAAAATAGGCTAAGTCAAGGAATAGAGAGAAGATGAGTTTTCTTAAATTTTCTTACCTTAAGTCAAAGAGGAGATGAACTAGCTCCAGAAAATGTCTTTTTCTTCTCAAATGGGGCTATACCCATGGAGGTCAACTTCAACCATTGAAGATTTTAAAAGTTGCACTAGGAATCCCTTGACTCAACTAAGAAGATGGTGTGTTTAGTTTTTGATTTGGAGCCTTGTAGAGGCTTGGGCAAGCAAAAGAATGTAGGCTGCCATGGAAGGAAGCTCAAAATCGCTTCAGGAAGTAGAGAAGAGGGAGGAGACGGCTGAAGAAGGGAAATGGGCACGGCTGGGAAGAAAGAAAGTAGAGGAGAGAGAGGGAAAAGGTATGTCTGATTTACTTTTCACTTTTCCACTTTTTGCTTTTAACTTTATTTGTCTCCTCTCTCACAATGAGGAGTCAACTTGCTGAAAAGGGGAGGGTGAGTCAGCACTCGAAAACCGGCCCCCTTAGTTGTTTAGGCAGGGGTAGTTTAGTCTTTTAGCAAGAAACGCTCTTAAATCCCCGTTTGACACTATTCACCACCTGGGCCCGTTTTCTGGATTTTTCTTGTTTCTTTAATTTTAATGATCCTTAGGCCTTCGTTAATGTTTAATTATAGTTATATGATCAACTATAATTTTAACAAGTCTGTTAAACCACTTAAAGACTGTTGGAGTATGAAGGTGTTGCTGAGATAGTCCTACAATCGAGCAAGTCAATCAACAAGAGAAGTGTCCGTCCCTGCTGAAAGATCGAGTGAGTCCTTCGGTCGAACGAGTCTCCGTCTTTACTGATAGATCGAGTAAGTCCATCCGTGTGGGTTCATCCATCAGTTGAGAAATTTAAGGAGCAACGTCCACTAAACCACAACGGTTATCAACCATCAGCCTTGGACCAAAATTCATGCAAATGTGAGTAAAATTCGAAGCCTTGACTTTCTAATAGTTCGAGAGAGTTTGTCAATCAGTTACGAAAATTAAGGAGCAATGTTTACTCCCTTTGGCTGTAAATATTGGCTTCAGTAAGCTCTGTCAAAGTGAGAAGCGTATTAAATCCGAAATATAGCAATATGGACATTAAGGTCCTAAAATTTTGGAACTGACCGAGTCAGACAGGTACATCAGACGTGAGAATCATCATTGAATGTTGCCAAGTCATCCAATGGCTTGGTAATTGTCCGAATATTAAGGACCAAGGCTTTGCAACGTTTAAAAAGAAGTTAGGACCGGTTTTTAAGCAACGACAAGTAGCTACAACGTTCAGAAGCAGAAATTTCGGAAACAGACTCCCTCAACGGCTCTAGAGGCTTTGCTATATAAAGAGATAGAGTTCTCAGTTGCATTTGTGCTTTTCTGCCCCAATACTTCCTATGTTAGGGAAGAGTCACCCGAAACAAGATTTAACTTGTCATTTTTAGTTAATATACTTTGTACATTATCGACATACTCAATCTAGGGTGTTCCTAGGCTCACTACACTCATCAAAGAGCTGATCAGATAATGTGTAGGGTGAGTGAGTGAGTTCCACTTAGTAGATCCTTTCTACTTAGTGGGCAGTGTAAGATGTTTTGTTTTACAAAGAAATAAAATAACTTATATTGTGTATCTATTTGAGTTCGATTGAGTGTTTCCACATCTTCAGTGCTTCCACAGACTTAGTTCGATTGAGTCAAACCATCTCACAGACTAACACCTTGAGTTGGTTTGAGTCAGCCGTCCGATCCTATAATTGATATCAGAGCGAGATTTGGCTGACACACTCCATTTGAAGATAACCTATGAGATGGCAGAATGCTCTTTGGTTTTTGAGGTGGACTTCAACCTTTAGGCAAGACTCTAGTTGTTTTGTGCAGAGCCAAAGTTCCACATCTTGATCCACTCTATCAGGCCCCAGCTCGTCATGAGGTGCTATAGATGACCAAGACAAACATTGTTGATGAAGGAGCGTTAATGGTCTACCTGAAGATGACTCTATTGGGGATGCACACCCAAAAGAAATTCAAAATTCAGGGAACATGCAATCCTTCTACAAATGCATGGATTAAGGGGGAACTTGGACATGGTCGGTTTCCAAAAATTCTTTTTGCTCTTGTCTCGTTTTGCAGGATTGACTCATTCAAGATTCACGTTGAAAGTTTTTCTATCATCAGCAACAAGGGGGGAATTGTTGGAGTATGAAGGTGTTGCTGAGATATTCCTACTATCGAGCAAGTCAATCAACAAGAGAAGTGTCCGTCCCTGCTGAAAGATCGAGTGAGTCCTTCGGTCGAACGAGTCTCCGTCTTTACTGATAGATCGAGTAAGTCCATCCGTGTGGGTTCATCCATCAGTTGAGAAATTTAAGGAGCAACATTCACTAAACCACAACGGTTATCAACCATCAGCCTTGGACTAAAATTAATGCAACTGTGAGTAAAATTCGAAGCCTTGACTTTCTGATAGTTTGAGAGAGTTCGTCAATCAGTTGCGAAAATTAAGGAGCAATGTTTACTCCCTTTGGCCGTAAATATTGGCTTCAGTAAGCTCTGTCAAAGTGAGCAACGTATTAAATCCGAAAATATAGCAATATGGACATTGAGGTCCTAAAATTTGGGAACTGACATAGTCAGTCAGGTACATCAGACGTGAGAATCATCATTGAACGTTGCCAAGTCATCCAATGGCTTGGTAATTGTTCGAATATTAAGGGCCAAGGCTTTACAACGTTCAAAAAGAAGTTAGGACCGATTTTTAAGCAACTACAAGTAGCTACAACGTTCAGAAGCAGAAATTTCGGAAACAGACTCCCTCAACGGCTCTAGAGGCTTTGCTATATAAAGAGATAGAGTTCTCAGTTGCATTTGTGCTTTTCCGCCCCAAAACTTCCTATGTTAGGGAGAAGTCACCTGGAACAAGAGTTTTTCTATCATTTTTAGTTAATATACTTTGTACATTATCGATAGACTCAATCTAGGGTGTTCCTAGGCTCACTACACTCATCAAAGAGCTGATCAGATAATGTGTAGGGTGAGTGAGTGAGTTCCACTGAGTAGATCCTTTCTACTTAGTGGGCAGTGTAAGTTGTTTTGTTTTACAAAGAAATAAAATAACTTATATTGTGTATCTATTTGAGTTCGATTGAGTGTTTCCACATCTTCAGTGCTTCCGTAGATTTAGTTCGATTGAGTCAAACCATCTCACAGACTAACACCTTGAGTTGGTTTGAGTCAGCCGTCCGATCCTACAAAGACACATTTCCGGGTTTTCTCGAAAAACGTGCTTTAGGACTTCATTTTCGTTTTTAACCCACTATATGGATTCGTTTTCTTCGGGAATTGTTCCCACATGTTATTAGTGTATAAATAAGTCTTAGGAATCCATCTAGGATCCTAGTCGAGGTCACATGCCTCCTATGGTTGAGTAACACACGTTTTTACGTTTTGTGCTTTTTACGCGTTTTCTCTTTTCTTTTGGTTTTACTTTCTTCACCAATGCTCTTTAGGCATCATTAGGCCTCTAAATATCATATTAGAATAATTTAATCACCATATTTAAGTCCGGGGTATTTCAGTTTTTTTTCTAGTGATATTATCGGAGTAGTTAATAGAAATTATAACGGAGTGTTATCTGGTGAATTAAGTAAAGACTTAGGCTTTGTTCAATTCGACATTTTTTGTGGCTGTTTTATTTTGACTATTTTATATGTGACAGTATGTTTTTGGACAGAACAGATGACCCACTTAAAGATGTTTTAAAAATGCTGTCAAATATGCCAAAAATATGCTGAAATGGAGTAGGCGAACGAAGTCGATCTTGTGTAATTTTAAAAAGATAGTGGTATATCGTGAATTAAACGAAAATTCAGTGGTATTTGGTGAAATTTCCTTGTATTTATCAACAAAATACTGTTCTAAACTATAAATTAATATGTATAATTGTAGTACTGAAAACGCTAAATGCACTGCACGTAACTAACTTTATGCTTAATGGTGACCACGGTTCCGGGATATGTGTATTCGGGTTCGGAACCGGTCAGGGACGGTTCCGGGGTGGTTCCGGTTCCAAAGGTTGTATTCGCTTCGGATTCGCTCAAAAAACCGGTTCCAGCCGGTTCTGGAGCGGTTCCGGAGCGGTTCTGACCGAATCCGGCCGGTTCGGACCAAAATGACGTCGTTTTGCCCATTGACCAACGGCTAGTTTGACCGGTTCATGGACGGTTCCAGCTCCGGTGCCACCGGTTTTGTTTCCGATTCTACGGTTCCGAATCCAAGGGCGGTTCCGGTTCCGGCCCCGGTTCAGTCCCGAATCCCAAAACCTGTATTCGTATTCGCTTCGGTCGGCCACGGTTCCGGTTCCGAACGGTTCCGGTTCTATTCGCCAGTTCCGATTCTATTCGGAACCGATGGCCAACATTATTTATGCTACAATAATATCACACTATCAATCAAACAACAGTTTTTAAAACAGCTACAAATATACTGGTACAAAATAGTCATCAGTTTATACTGCAAAACAATGACTACAAAACAGCTACCAGAATATGTTACAAAACATATAAAAATTCCATGCCGAACACATTAATCTATACATAAATAAACAATGTAGAAAATACTTCTAATTAGCAAATACTATTCAACTCCGTGCAATAAAAACTTTCACAAATTTGAATACTTGATAACCCATTAAATCAAACAATTTTTTTTTCTAAAGATTTCCTATTATTCTAGAAGACTACCAATTTAAGGACATAGGAAGTACAATTATCCGCATGACACATCTGAAGTTTTACTTCATGACATACTCAAAAGCTCTCATTCAGTGGTAACCTCTTTTTTCTTTTAACACATTCAGTGGTGCGTCTTTACCAACCTTTCAATTAAAAATTACGCGGTCACTACTACTTCATATAAATCTCAATTCATAAACATTACTGGCCAATTTATAGAAAATGGGTCCATTAGAGATCACTTTTAAACTATTTTTTAGTCAACGTGATAGCTAGCTAACTACTATACACTATCCATCAGAACTCAATTAAAAATAAGTTGTTAAATCTATCACTACAACTTTTAATGCTGGGACCATAGCCGTAACTGTCCGAAAGTGATTGGGATGAGCATCTTTATCGATAACTGAATCTTTGCTAATAGTGGCGGTGTGATTTGACGGTAAGATGAGATGAGTGTGACTTATAAGTAAGTTGTTTGACAGAATAACAACTGGCTTTCATATTTTCTTATTAATATTTCCTTTGTCTATATCTGTTGGAAAAAAAAAATCCTAGTACTTGCTCATAATCATTAACGATTCACTTCAATTACAGAACTCTTTCTTTTCCGACATATCTGCCCCAAACCTTGCTTCAACACTTTCACCATTGACTCCACATCGTTGGTTCCTTCCCCAACGAATTCAATTGCTCTTGCCATTCTGGTTTAAATTACTCGAAGCACTCTATTGATTCAAGATGGCTTTGCATGTGGATGAAAATCAGTCAGGAAAACCAGCAACAATCATCCATGGAAATTCAAGATTCAGGTATAATTCTCCACTTGTTCAAGTAATCTTGATCGGGTTGGTATGTTTTTGTTGTCCTGGAATGTTCAACTCCCTGTCAGGGATGGGCGGCGGTGGCCAAGTGGATCATACAGCGGCGAACAACGCCAATACCGCTTTATACCACTTTTGCTATCTTCGGGATTCTAGGCGGCGGGATCTACAACGTATTGGGCCCTAGACTCACTTTGCTTGTCGGGTGTTCAACATATTGTCTGTATGCAGGGTCATTCTTGTACTACAACCATCATCGGTCTGAGCCGTTTGTTAGTCTCCGGTGCTATTCTTGGAATAGGTGCTGGCCTCCTATGGGCTGGGCAAGGAGCTATGATGACCTCTTATCCAACACAATCTCGAAAAGGGATTTAACATTTCATTGTTTTGGAGCATATTTAACATGGAGTGTGTTGGTGGCTTGATACCTCTCTTGTTAAATTACAATAGGGGAAAGCTGCTTCTGTTAATGATGGTACTTACATGGTTTTATGTGCTTTATGGGTTGTGGAGCATTGCTTTCTTTGGCAATTCTGCCACCAAGTAGTGTGATCAGAGATGATGGGACTAATTGTACCAATATCAAATACTCGGATGTATCAACAGAGACAGTTGAGATTCTGAAGCTGTTCTTGAATTGGAAGATGTTATTGATATTCCCTGCCGCATGGTCTAGCAATTTCTTTTACACTTACCAGTTCAATAATGTGAATGGGGAATTGTTCAATCTGAGAACTAGGGGATTTAACAACATCTTTTATTGGGGTGCTCAGATGTTTGGTTCAGCTGGGATTGGATGTCTGATGGATTTCAGTTTTCAGAGTCGGAGGAAGAGAGGATTTCTTGGGATCTCTGTGGTTGCTTTGCTTGGAACTGCTATTTGGGGAGGGGGTCTTGCCAATCAGCTGCGGTACTCAAAAAATGAAACGTTAGTGAAGCTCGACTTTAAGGACTCTGGAATGGCTTTTGTTGGTCCATTTCTACTCTATTTTAGCTATGGATTGCTCGACGCGATGTTTCAGAGCATTGTTTACTGGGTAATTGGTGCTTTGGCTGATGATTCTGAGACGCTTAGCAGGTACGTAAAAGGGGCAGTATAAATTACTGATTAGTATTCCAAGGTATGAGATGAGAACCCGGAGTGTAATTTAAAATATTGAGGAATTTGGTTTGTATTTGTTTGCAGGTATAGTGGATTTTACAAGGGGATACAAAGTGCAGGTGCAGCAATCGCTTGGCAAATTGATGTGCACAACGTGAGTTATCTTAACCAGTTGATAGTCAACTGGATTCTGACAACAGTAAGTTATCCCCTGTTGTTGGTACTTGTTATGTTTGGAGTAAAAGATGAAAATAAAGAAGCAAACCAAGCAATAGCATGAAAGAAGAGGCCAAAATGGCGACAATGTTTAGATAAAACACACTTCAGAAAGTGTGTTCTTGTGCTCTACATGAGCCGTTTGTAGTCATAAGAATGTAGATCAAATTTAGCGTGTAGTGAAGCAAGTAATTGCAGTAAAATGTTAATAAAAGGTTATCTCAGTAGTAGCATTCTAGCTAAGCGAGCAAGTTCCAGTGTCACTCAGGCGACTGCCTCTCTATTGCCTCTTCATGTTACCTTAATCAAAACCCAGGTGTTCTATATATACATACAGGTAATTTTTTTTATTTTTAATTAAAATTTAGTAAATCAAATCATCCTTTAAAATATTTACACTCCTGAGAAATCATATGAAAAATCTCATGTATTTGTACATCTATTTGACTATTTTGGGGTCCAAGCCAATAATATATGGACTTGCGAATTCTATCAAAAATACGGTTTTTGTTATTAAAAAAGAAGCATACACAAAATTTTCGTCATCCTTTGGTTTTATTATTGGAGCGTCACCCATGATATTATCATGACATACAAGTATCCATCACGTCACCTTACAAAAAATAGAATTCATCACGTCACTTTACAACAAAAAAAAGTATCCATCACGTCACACGTCTAATCCGGTGTGTGTGTGGAAAGGTAATTCTCATACCTAAGTTTTTTATTATACATGTACATTAAGGCGTTGTTCGGTGATCGCGGCCAAACGCAGGAATTTCTGCGAATATTTAAAGGTGACTGTGGTTAACGTATTGGGTTGTGCCAACTAATGTTTTGTGGGTCCTATTAATATAAATGGTCCAGTTAAAAAAGAACACTTGTCAGCTCTATCCACTCAAAAAGCAAATCGCGGTAGACGAACGGCGCCTAAGTCATTTACTTAAGTCGTTTAGAAATGTATGTTTGAGTGAATTGTGATATTTCTGAATGTATATTAAATATTTTATAAACTGTAGAATAAACTTATAAAAATGTATATTTTTTACTCTATAATAAACTGTACCATAAAAAATGTAGGCAAAGATAGATTCACAACTAAGACTTATTGTGAGTGATAAGAATGTAAAATTCTTCTGCTCAAATCCTTAAGTTATACTACGTCTTGTAGTATCTTTTTTGGCGAGATTTTTCCGCTTTACTAATTAAATTAGATAAAATAATTATATAAAAATAAATTCTATAATATATAGTTTTCAATATAAAAATTTATTACAAAATAGATTTATAAAATTATTATATTAAATGTTAAATATTGAAATCAAATCACAATGGAAGTAACTCGATTTGGATGAATGTTGTTTCTTACCCGTTTGTTTTTCTTGGATGTGATGAAAGTGCAGTGACAAATGAAAATTTTGAGGTTGAATTCAGATAAGCATCTCTATATTTATTTGTCAAAATAGGTCGGCCCGCTCGAACTCTATCACGTAAGGTCGACTTTTTTTTTTTTTTGAAAAGTGATACTCCCTCCGTTCAACAATAACTGTCATTTGAGAAACTTGCACACTTATTAAGAAAAGTAGGACAATGACGCATGTGCCCCTACTTTTTACTTTTCCATTTAGATAATAATTACTTTTATATTGAATAGTAGGGGTAAAAGTGGAAGAAGTGTGTCAAAAAGCTAAAATGACAGATATTTTTGAACAAGAATCACATCCTAAAACGACAGATATTAATGAACGGAGGGAGTATTTGATATTATATTAAGAACAAATGTTGAGTACAAAATCAGGAAAGTCAAGCGCTTTCCAACAACAACTAAGAAGTTGAGACTTTCTAGCAGTTGTAGCTAGGTTATGAGCGATTAGATTGTTTGAGCGTGGAATATAGAACCAAATAACATCGTCGAAACATGCTAAGTCAGCCAAAACTGAGTGAAGGATGGCTGCTGATTCCGCATGTAGCGAAGTCGTGGAGCCTTGGCGGTAACGAATCATTGGCTCGCAGTCAGTGAGGACGCGTATACGGGAATGACCTTCTGTAGCTGCATGTCGTACGGCAAATTGCAAGGCAAGACATTCAACCGTAGAGGGAAGCAAGTCCGTTGTGAAACCATGGACCCCTGCAGAAAGATGAGTATTATCTCGCGTAATATGAAACGCCACACCCAAACGTTTATGTAAATCAATACCGCCATCGACCGCAATGTCCACATAGTCAGGATGAGAAGAGCGATGCGTAGCAAGAGCCACCGTATTGGATCCGTGAGCAGCTGAAGCCGAACTTAGAAAGACGTCTGCTTGGCACCACCCCCAGGCAAAAGAGATGGAAGAATCATGAGTAGCCTGACAACGTGCATACCATAATCGCCAGAGGAAACATGTGAGATAGGATAAGGCTGCAACTGAGCGAGTACATCATTCATGATGAAACCAATCAGAGAAAGCCTTATCGGTTTAGGGATAAATGGGGCAAGCAAAGCCATCATTGGCCAATAACCCTGGATAGTATAGGGCAGTGAACAAGGGAATGGATGAGAGTTTCAGTTTCCCCACAAAAGTGACAGGTGTTTTCCGTGGCCACATGAAGGCGACATTGTAGAATAGCTTTACATGGTACAATACCCTGAAGTAACTTCCACCCGAAAAGACGAACACGCGGGGGAATAGCACACTTCCACAGGCGTTGGGATGCAGAACCCCTTTAAGATGGACTGATAGAGGAAGCATTTGAAGACTGAGCAAGATGAAGGGCAGCATAATAGGCTGATTTGATGGAAAAGGCCCCCGTGGATGTAAGACCCCAGGTCCAGGAATCATACGGCAATGGACCCCGTCGCAGAGGGACCTGAAGAATGGAAGCAACATCGTCCCTAGGAAACCATTGGTGGAGTAATGGAATGTTCCATTGACCCGAGCCATCCAACAGATCAGCAACCTTCCCATGATGGAGCTGAGCAATAGGAAGCTGCCAAACAAAAGGCTTACTACCTGGCTTATCCAGGAGCCAGGGAGCTGAGATAGGAGTAGTTATACCATCAAAGATACGTCGACGCTTGCCAAAATGGATGAGATCACGAACACTCATTAACGCTCGCCAAATCGGACTAGTGTTCGAAGAGGGGTTGTAGGTCCAGAGATCATGCTGAGCAAGGTAACGAGCATGATAAAACCTGGAAAGTGGGGAAGTTGGGTGCTGAAGAATGCGCCACATTTATTGCTACTTGATCTAACGTTTAAACGCCATTTGATCATTGATTGTGTCTAGTTTATGAACCGGAACTCGCCCACTTCCTCATGGCATAAATTGAGCTAGCTAATGATTTTGAGTATTATCCTCAAACAAAGACCGTGCCCATGTGTGATTAATTTGGGCATGTGCTCAAGCATTTTTCAACCATTTGATTACAATTTTTATTATTAAGAATTAATCCACCCCGTGAATACTTTTGTCTATTTATTAATTTATTTTGTAAAAAGAAACACTCAATTTTTTTTACTAATAACTTCCCCTCTTTATATGGATTTTTTTTCTATAATAAAAATGAAGATTTATTTGGTAGAAGTACATATTATTAATTTCTCATTTAAGTAAAATTGTACATTTTAAGTAAAATGATAGATTTCTTAAAATGTAGGTGTAGATTTGTTTGATAAAACTGTAGATTTTATATTGGACAATAAAGTTTTTAGAATAGATTTTTAGCTAGTATAAATAAACACTTGTGATCTTCTCATATTGATTTTAAAGAATTCATGTCAAAATATTTTCTAATTTCTTATTTTTAAGCAATTTGTTTAAAATGTGGATCTTTCTTTTTTTTTAATAAAATGCAAGTGTAGATTTGTTTGATAGAAGTGTAGATTTTTGGTAGATGTGTAGATTTTTATTATTTCTCATTTAAATAAAAGTGTAGATATTTAAGTAAAATGATACATTTTTAAAAATGTACCCGTAGATTTGTTTGATAAAACTGTAGATTTGATTTTTAGGCAATAAGGTTTTTAGAATGAAAGAGTGGAATTTTAGTTAGTATAAATAAACAATTGTGATCTTCTTATATTGATTTTAAAGAATTCATGTCAAAATATTTCTAGTTTAAAATGTGGATCTTTCTTTATTTTTTTTTTTAAAATACAAGTGTAGATTTGTTTGGTAGAAGTGTAGATTTTTATTAATTTCTCATTTAAATAAAAGTGTAGATATTTAAGTAAAATGATAGATTTTAAAAAATGTACGCGTAGATTTGTTTGATAAAAATGTAGATTTTATATTTAGACAATACAATTTTTAGAATGAAAGAGTGGATTTTTAGTTAGTATAAATAAACATTTGTGATCTTCTTATATTGATTTTAAAGAATTCATGTCAAAATATTTTCTAATTGCTTATTTTTAAACGCCATTTGTTTAAAATGTGAATCTTTCTTTTTTTTTTTCTAAAATGCAAGTGTAGATTTGTTTGGTAGAAGTGTAGATTTGTTTGGTAGAAGTGTAGATTTTTATTAATTTCTCATTTAAATAAAAGTGTAGTTATTTACGTAAAATGTTAGATTTTTAAAAATGTACGCATAGATTTGTTTGATAAAAATGTAGATTTTATATTTAGACAATACAGTTTTTAGAATGAAAGAGTGGATTTTTAGTAGTAATCAATAAACTCAATCCAGCCACTTCACTTGTGATATTCTTATATTTATTTTAAAGAATTCATGTCAAAATATTTTATAATTGCTTATTTTAAGCAATTTGTTTAAAATGTGGATCTTTTGTTTTTTTTCCTAAAATAAAAGTGTAGATTTGTTTGGTAGTAGTGTAGATTTCTCATTTAAGTAAAAGTGTAGATATTTAAACAAAATGATAGATGTTTAAAAATGTAGGTGTAGATTTTTTGATAATAGCGTATATTTTGTTTTTAGACAATACAATTTATAAAATGAAAAAGTGGATAGTGTTTTGTTTGAAATCTTGTATTAAGTAATAACTAAGTTCAACTTTTTTCTTATATTTATTTTTAAGGAGAATTTCTAATTTGTTATGTTTAAATAAATTGATTTGCTGAAAACGTTTTTTTTGTCAAATCAGCATTCCATTTCAATTTCAGTAAAAATATTTTTTTATCTCAAATCGTCGGATTGAACGTGGGGAATGTTTGTTTGTTCTTTATTTCTAATATTATAAAATCATTTCAGACCAAGCGTGATGTCGTCAAGTCGCAGCCCAAGCAGTCGCTCAAGCGTCTGATACGATTAAGTCAACTGCAGCCCTCCATCATCAAAGCAGCCAACGTTGACGACAAGTCCTGTCTTGTCTTACCAAAGACACTGGACATCGACTGGATGGAACCGATGGGTTTCAGAAAGATCATGGAGCTACTAGAGTTCCAAGGATGGGTCGACTAGTTCCAAGAACCTGTTGTCTACTACACAGAATTGCTCAAGAAGCACATGCGACATCTTGGACCACTCTAGAGCGAAGATGATGAGGAATACATCATCTTAGAGGTTCAACGCACTCTCATCAACATCACCATGTCTTGGATATCCAAGAATTTCAACCTGGAGCCCGAAGGCCGAGTAGTTCCCAAGGATACAACATGGATCTAGGACATCAAGGAGGACAAATGGTCTACCTTTTCAACAAAGGGGCACCATGAAGAATTTCCACGCAGTACAAATGTCCATCCCAGACAGAGTTCTCCACAGCATTCTCACCACAATATCACTCAAGAAATCAGCGCACCCACATCGCAATGCACGAGATGTGCGAATCATGTATGCACTCAGGAAAAAGGAGAAGATAGACCTTCTAGCCATGATTCTTCTCACCCTCGACAAAAGCAGCACGTAAATCAAGGGTTAGTGCACGGGGGAATGGTCACCGCGGCTCTAAAAGCCTTCAACGTGGACACCGACCACTACCACGAGTGCTCCTAGACTGCTCAGGACCGCATCTGCTCTGAGATGCTGTCAAAGATGGGGATAAAAACTCAAGGAGAAAAGCTCACCGTCTTCCAGAAGTCTACAAAGAGAAAAGATCAAGATCAAAACCTCGCCAGCTTGCCAAGTCTTCAGGCCTCAAAAGGAAGCGCAGTCTTTCTTCGGTCCTGGATAGGTCAAGGACCAGTCTGGATACTTTAGCTCGAGATATTCTTCAGCGTGTAAGACTTACACTTACAGTTGTTCAGGCAGCCTCCCATGAATCAAGCGTTCAAAACATGGTTTAAGGAGCTATAGATTATATCGATAAACACATAGCCTGAGTGTTCTTTGTCTCTTAGAGACTTAAGAGACCAAAGTGAGCTATCCTAGACTTAAATAAAAAAAATTGTTGCCTTTTCTCTTCTTGTCTTTGACTATCTGTTTCAATTGTCATCTTTTGATAAGAACAAAATGTGAACTGTTACACGCTCTCATCTGAATACAAACTTCTCGAATGACCTTATTGATTTGGCTGCTTCTTTCTTATTTAAAGTATTACAATTTGACAAGAGACATGCCCTCACCCATACACTAACGTGCTCCTCACTTGACACCTAGTCCTACGGCCTAGACTGCAAGACTGACTGAGAAATCATTTATTACCCTTTCCCGACATATCAATGAACTGTCCTACATCGGTCTATAAATTCACTTCCCAGTCACCGCCTTAAGCCATCGCTCCCTATCACACTTTCTCATTTCTTCCTTTCAGCCTCATACAGAGCTTACCTTCCTCAGTCATGGAGATCCTTACAGCTGCGCTCAATGAGCAAACATTCTATTCAACGATTCACAAATTCATGCAAACCAAGCATCCCAGGCAATATGTATCTCGAACCTATCTCCATCACGGCTCACACTCCTCCACTGCATGGTCTACTAATGTCAGTCCTAGTCAATCTGCCAAGAATTATTCACTACCTCCACAGTCTCAAACACTTCAACAACAGCCGCATCCCCCAATATCAAAAGCTATTTTGAAGATGAGTTCATGGCCTAGATGTCTCTACCTCTGTTGCACCCAATCGTCACACCACCTAAATGTCTCCATCATCTTGTGGTCTCTAATATGAAATGTTAGGGCTTTTTCAATAAATTGAGTTGTGTAGTTACACCCTATTTTGCTGTATGGAAATGGGGAAAAAGATAAAATATGTACTTGTGGTCTGTGATTACTATCCTTCCTTGTATTATGTAATCTAATCTTAATGAAACCTCTTTACTATGGTCGTATAAGGTTGCTATTATTGTTTATCATTGACTTTCAACTCTTAACAAACTCAGAAAGAATCCTTCTTAAGGAGAATTCTCTCCTCTGGAGTCAATACAAAAACACTCAAGTACATATGCCAAAATCAATTTTGTATCGGTTGCCATCATCAAAAAGGGGGAAATTGTTAAGTCAATCCTTTAGTTTTGATGATAGAATACCTGTGTTGTTTATCTAACATGTTTGTTGAGCTTATAATTCAGATAAACAAGCGGAAGAGTGACTTAGCACACAAGGTTGCAAGCACACTCAGCTCACGACATGCTGTAACACTCAACCATTAATACCCGCTTAAACCTTCATAGAATAACATAACATTGCTGCTGAAATTCTAATAAGTTTGGTGTTACCGCCGTTAGTCACCCACGTGACTAACTAGGCATACTACATTCTCCAGTTACGGTCTGATGGACCCTAATATACCGAGCAAAGACTTACAATACTTAAACCAAAATATAACGAGTATCCTAGTTTCTCATACCGCTAATACAAGTTCGCCAAACGTCTACTATCTACAACCCTGAGTGTACATGCACAACTCAGGTAACTAAATAAAGGAAACCCGGAATACGTCTACCCGCTCCTACTCTCACGATGAGTCATCTTCCATCCTTTAACTGAAAAATAATATGGATCCCGCGGGGCTCAGTACCTTTGCTGGTATGATAAACATGCACCCCCAAGCTAACGGGGCTACACACGACTAATTTGTCGTATACATGCAATTGATTTTACACATACAATAATAATACGAAGTACAATAGCATAAAACATATTATCCACTGAATAACATAACTCCATAGTTTGAACGTAGTAATGGAAGTTCATAGAACAACTGAGTTAGTTCCCTTTCGTTCGTAGACCCGAGAGGTGTTTTGAAATACCCCAAACCTTAGAATATTGATGAACTATCTAATTATAAATATTAAGGCTATAATATGCCTTAGAAACATTAGAAAAGAGTTTAAAAAACAATGCACACAAAAACATACCTTAAACGTTTAAACCGAAAACGCACCTTAGAGTACCAAAATGTGCTTTAAGGAAAACTGTGCCTTAAGCATGTATACATGGAACTAAAAGGCTAATGAGCCTAAATACCATTAAGAAGTAAGGTAAAAACAATAAAATGGTCATAGGAGCCATAGCGTATACACACAAATTAAGTATACAAGTCCACACAAAAACCGGTACTAAACTGACGAAAGTCAAGGAGAAACCACTAAACGACTTGGTTTAAGTTGGAATTAGCAACATGCTATTTCACGAACAAAGTTTCTAAAGGTTATAAATGTACTAAGAACACATTTAAACTAGCCAAAACAAATTGCAAAATCAATGTGAACCGGGAAGCACATAAAATGTGTTTTAAGGCATTTCTGGCCTTGTAACATACCTATAACATGGTATATGTCATAATGAACGAAATTAAGTCATTAAATGTTACACAAATACAAGATAAAACAAAAAAAATCAAGTCAAATGGAGGGAGAGGCTGCCGACAGCAAGAGCACTCACCAAAGAAGAAAAAAATGTTTTAACTTTACTATTACACCTAATCAAGACTTCCTTGCCTTGCATTATTATGTTGCCTTAGTGAATGATTAACCAGACTCTTACCTATCAAATGAGAGCTTCAAAATTGGAACTCATCCTCTCTTTGAAGGAAGAACACCAAACAAAGCAAAAATTCACGGTTTTGAACCTTAAAGAACACCTTCCTTGTAAGAATCATAACTTTCTCGTCCTAGCTCCAAATCACAAGCTTGATAGCTCGTTGGAATCCTCTATTCAAGAGCTTTACAACCATAGCTCATGAGCCCCAAGATTCGTAGGAAAAACCACTGAGAAGTGCCTTTGATTCTCGAGGTAAAACATTGCCTTCTTGAAAACTTCTTATTCTTTGGTTTTTGTTACAGCCGATTGGCATGGGATACTAACCCATCTTATTCTTCATTATTGTGTAATTCTTGGGACAATTCCTTTAGCAAATTGCTGGCCAAATTTCTAAGGAATTCAAGCTTAAATATTAAGCTAAAAGGTTAATATACAAGGTAAACTCTAAAACTACCTATTTCATGGTTCTAAATGTTGATCTATATATGATCTAACCTATCATATACCTTGTTTATTATTACCGAATTTAGTAGGTGTTAGATTTAATTTTTAGCACCTAAAATGTTAATATTTTGTAAATCTAAAATTAGATCTATAATCCTTATGATATAAGCTTTAATATAGCTATCATAATATATAAGAAAAGTTCATATACTATTATTTAAGGGATGGCCGAAAATTAAGAAGGCTTATTTGAGTTAGGAAAAATTATATAACTAAGTTAAATTAAAGGAATTAGTATAATTAAGTGTAATATGTAAAATTTGTGAAGTTTTGGTTACATATTAAAATTGCCGAAAACATATAGGAGTTATTATGAAATTTATGAAGTTTAGATGATGGGAAAATAATTGTATAATTAAGTTTGCAATTTATAAAGGGTTTATAAGTATTACTAGAATTTATAAGGTTTTTGGTATATTTAAAGTTAATAAAAGATAGTTTATATATACTACAACATTAGATAATTAAATCTGGTGATTTAGAGATGTTTAAAATGATTTTTTGATGTTAAAAAATCTGTAGGAAAATTAGTTACGAAAATTAGAAATTAATTAGAGTTAATTTGGTTAATAAATGAGTTAGGATAAAAGAAAAGACCACAAGGGTAAAATGGTAATTTCCCTGGTCAAACTTGGTCAAACGTGGTCAAACTTGGTCAATGACAGTTTATAAAATGTTTAAGGTGTTAGAATAAAATTTGTAGCAAAAGATTAGATATTAAAAGGATAAAAGAATGAAAAGTTAAGTTAAATTAGCTTTAGGGGTAATTTGGTAATTTCTGGAAAATTGAGGGTTTGACCGTAATAGACTGGTCAAACCTAGGTATATTTTGGTAATTGACCAAAAGAATAAAAGAAATTAATTAAATAAGACTTTGGGAGAAATTAGAAATAAAAAAATAACAAGTTTAGAACTTATTATAAGAAAAATAGAGATTAAGAGGAAACTATGAGTAAGTAATGTAAATAACACCATTTTGATGACTGTTTAGAAGCGTTAAGGAAAGGAAATAAAAGAATTTAGAAACAAGTGTAAAAGAAACAGAGTTAAAATGGGTTAAAGGAGACTAGTATATAAGTAAGGTTTACGAAGGGGGATACCCGTAATTTATAAGTGTAGGAGGATTATTACTTAAGCTATTTTTAATAAAAATACAAGTTATATTGGGAAAATAAATAAATACGTATGATACTCGGATATCATACGGGCGTATACGAAAAATTTTAGGGTACAGAATAGTACTCGTATACGTGAATAGTATACGTATACACGAATAGTAAATACGTATAAATGAATAGTAATACGTATAAATGAACAGTGAATACGTATATATGTGAATAGTAAAATACGTTACGTGAATAGTAAAATACGGTGAATAGTAAATATACGAAAATTAAGTTATTTAACCACGCCGTCTAATGAACTATAGGAGCGGAGTAAGTGACCAGAATAGTCGAGATGTCATCCAGGAGTGGACAAACGTCGATAGGCTAAGGTATGGGATTCTTGTAGCTTGTTTGCTAACGAGGTCTACCTCGGTTCGTGTGCTATTTGTTATTGTGATACGACCAAACAAGATTAAGCATGAAACCGATTTACTGTATTGTTATTGTGTCCATTGTACACTAACATTACTTGATTCCGAGCTTGTTCATTAACTTTGTTTAATAAACAATTGTATAAAGTTTAAGTACCCTGTTGTTAGTTGGTTAATACCGAGAGAGGTTTAACTAACCAATTGTCAAGAGACTTCAGCTAACTGGAACTTGTGAGGAGAGGAATCCGGGACTGACTCCGGTCATGCATGTTCAGGTTTAGGAAGTCGGCATCTGCATCAGATCTGTCTTCCGCCTAGGGTCGACAAACTGACCCGGCCATCTCGAGTGATTAGTTCGAGATGGGAGGCAACTTCAGGAGGCGCAGGAGGGTCAAGCCTACATCCCTCATAACTAAGAATTATTGTTTATTAAACCAATGGAGCTAATAACTCATTGGCTAGGGTCACTTCGACCCGACAAAATAAACAATTCAGTTAAAGAACAACTAATTCTAATAGGAGAATGGTTGACACTTATAAGGAATGGTCAAACACGAGAACTAAACAATTCTCAGGCCTCAGGATTTAGGAATCTAACTTACTCATTAATGGACGTCCATTACGACGTTCGATTTATTTGAGCTGTGAATGTTTCACATAAATGTATTGTTGTTATTGTACTTCTTATATTGTTGTATGAATAATCAACTGCATGTATACGACAAGTAGTCGTGTGTAGCCTTGATAGCTTGTGGGGTGCACGTTTCCTATACCAGCAATATGCTGAGCCCCTTGGGGCCTGTGATTTAAACTTTGCAGGTAGGTGTCAGACAAGGACCCAACCTGAGAGTAGGAGTGGGTAGAGCACTGTGGGTTTAATTTACATTACGAGTGTGCCTGTACACTCGCGTTATAAACTGTGATAGTAAGTTGTAATAATAGGAGAGATACTTCAGACTCGGTATTGTATTTGTTTTAAGACTTGTACGCACTTATGTTCGGTACACTCGGGTCCATCAGACCGTAGCTTGAGACTGGAATAGGCCTAGTTAGTCACGTGGGTGACTAACGGCGGTAACACCAACTTTTAGTACTTTCTTCCGCTGTGTTGTAATATTGTTGCAGGTTCGTTACGTGATGGTTCAGGTTTAGCAGTTGGGGTGTTACATGTTTAGTTCTCGAATCTAATAATATTTATCATAAATGAAACATTCTTTAATTAGAACCGCTCATACTTCGTCTCATTGTTTACTTTGTCGGGTTTGTGATTAACCCTAACCAGTGGCCGAAAACACTAGAATAAACAATAATTCTGAAGTTAGGGGGATGTAGGCTTGATCCCCCCACGCCCATACTTAATCTTGCCCCCACCTCGTGATTGAGGAGGTCGATCGTTGTTTGGTTGACTCTAGGCAACAATTCTAAAGACAAGTCTCAAATGGATGACGAATCTGATTGAAATACCGACCTCCTAACTAAAACATGCATGACCGGAGTTGGTCCCGGATTCCTCTCCCCCCAAGTTACCCATTGGTTAGAAGAAGTGTTGTATAACAATCTTTGTTAGTTTAACCTCTCTTGGTTTTAAACCAACCAATATTCGGGAGTCGTTCCATATTCTTACACAATCGTTTATTAACCGAAGTTAGTACGTAACTCAAAGATAGGTCGTGTTAGCACAATACGAACACGAAGAAGAGAAAATATGGTAAACAGGTTTCATGCTTTATCTTGTTTAGTCATAACATATAAACAAACAACACACAAGATGAGGGTAAACCTCGTTAGCAAGCAAGCTGCAAGAAAACCATACCGTTCCCCGACGAGTGCGACTAGTCTAGTAGGTGCTCGTCTTACCCCGTCATACGTCTCTGACTATTCAGATCCTATAATACATTAGTCAAGTAAGTTAATAACTCGATCACTTCCTAACCTTTCATTACTATATGTAACACTTAATAATTTCTTAACCGCCTGTTTATCGTGTCGCGACGTTTCTAACCGTACCGTTATTCCAGGTGGCGTATATTCGTCTTAAACCAAATCTCGATCATTACAGCTTTTAGCATAATTATTTTAACCCTCTAATCTAATAATATTAAACATCCATTCTGTTTTTAATTAGTAGTTTACCACTTAATTTTTCCAATATTACAAAATACACCACTTAATCTCTAATCTTACAATTAACTACTTAATAATTGTTTTGTAAATCTAACTCTTACTATAATTATACAATAACCTTATGTAGTAAATACATCTCGTATTTTTCGGTAATTACAAGCTGTTCCCCTATGTCATTACAACTCATATATTATATTTTTTCTTTATTTACGGTATTCACCCCATTAATTCCTAAACTTTACAATTTAATACCTTTACCTTTATAAATTGTATTTCTAATATTTCCTTATCAACTTCTGGTCAAATACTTAGTTTACCACTAGTTTGACCTTTCAATTACAGCCCTAACACTTATGTTTTGATAATTACAATTTTTAACCCCTAAGTTTTACAACTTAACATTTCATGTCATAATAGTCATTATCACCTATAGTTTTCATTCTTTCATTAATAAATTCCAATCTAACCCCTAAAATTCTGAAAATTACCAAATAGACCACATTAGTCCTCGGCCTTAATTTTACATTTCCCATTAATTACCAAATTACCCCAAAACTTTATAAATGTTACATTTTATGTTATAACTCATTTTAAACTCTAATCTTCCAACATTTTAACCTAAGTTTTGATCAACTTTTGACCTTGATTATTCTCGGCCATAAATACCATTTCCCACTCAGAATTATCTACAATTACACTTAGGCCCCAAATGTTTCTAAAAATTACATTTTATACCCAAATGTCATTTTAACGTCTAATTTTTTTATTTCCCAAACTTCTCGGCTTATTTATTTTGTACCCCTTATAAATTTATTTTTTACAATGTTATGCACATCCCTTTGGCCATAACATCACTAACACATTTTAAATACTTTAAGTACTTAAATGTCATCAAATTAATTCCTTAAGGTTTCTAAATTCGTAATAATATTTCTACCTTGTTTTAAAGGTCTCTAAAATTCCTAAAGTGTCACATACACTTCTGATTTTTATACCTAAGCATATACTATATTATATAAAGCATATGAAAGCATAAAAAGGCATAAAACACTTAAAACAAATAGCTCTTGCTGGTGGCCAGAATACAAGCCCTTAATATCCAAAACAAAGCTTTAAAACAAGTCATAATCAAAATAATAATCAATATAACAACCTGCACACAGTAATAATCCCACGGTAATTATAAAACTTCTTATAATTCATTTTATAAGTGTTTTCCTAACTCATATGTCATTAGATCTTTAGTCAAAAGTTCAGATATGTATTTATATAATTTTTAGGTATAAAAGGACCAATTTTATAACCTATAGTTTCGGCATTTATATATATATGCCTAAAAGCACTTAAAAACTTTATATTATGTCATAAGTAAGAGTATTAACCTTAGAAGATTAATAGGTTTGTTTCCAACATCTTAGAATCTCGACCTATATTACCAAGATGAGAAAAATTCAGTTTAAGAACATAAACAAAGGTATAACCCATGATTTAAGGATTTATGACTTAATATAAGCTTACCCTTGAAGTCTCTTGTAAGATGATTCCTTGGTGGGTTTTGGATGATCCAAAGAAGCTAAAATATTCTTCATTTCATGTATGAAAATATGGAGAAAAGTTAGTTTAAGAATAGTAATCAAACCGGCCATAATGTAGAAATTGTTAAAATTGACCTTAAGGTCTCTTTTGTACCTTAAGCATTGGAAAGGAATTTCCTAGATTCTTATAAGCCTAATGCCAAATTTTATCCTTCAATAATGCTTGATGAAAGCCTTGGTTGAAGGGGATTGATGGTTAGGAATACTCCTTAGGTGATTTGGAAGTGAAAGGTGGTAATTTGGAAGTGTTTTGATGTGTGGATCTTAAGTTACCATTGATGAACCTTGCTGTTCTTGGTGCTCTTGCTCAAGAACAAGGGAGCAAGATGATGTTTGAGAGGGAGGTGGGATATGGCAGCAAGGATAGAGGAGGGAGTAAAGTGAGAGTGAGATATTTACTTAATTAAGTGTAAAGTAACTTATGATTACTTTTCTTTTCTTATTATTATATGAAAGCTGTCACATTAGGTAGTGAGTAATCCTCCTTTTCTGCCTCTTTTAGAGATTTAGGGGGGTCATGTTGACCATTGACTAAGCAAGGAATACTTAAAGCTTATTTTGGCACTATTTGAGTACTATTCATAATTAGTGTCCAAAATTTTGACTTTTTTGTAAGTTCTTTGAATTAAGCTTCCTAATGTGATACTAAGTAGTACACATGATGATTAAGGTGTATACTAGGTCAATTAGCCACTCAAAACTCATTTCTAAGACAATGTTTCAAAAATGTGCTATAAGGAGTTTTAAAGCACATTTTATGTTTTAACTTGTTTTTGAGCTTGGTTTTCTTTGGTGATTGTTCTAACATGTTCTTTAGCATGTTACTAAGGTCTAGGGATGCACTTTGGGTCCTAATCAAGGTTACACAAAGTCCAAGGCAAGTGTTTGCATAAATTGTCATTATGGTGTATTTTTGTGTTTCCTATAGTTATAAGGTGTTTAACAATGTTTCTAAGGCATGTTCTAGCCTTGTTACATCATAATTGATGTTTAATTAACATATTAAAGTTTGGGGTATTTCATGTGCCCATCCAGTCGGGCATCTATTTGAGAGAGCTCCGATAGAACTTCTAGCATCCACAAGAAGTCAAGCACTACACAACCATATCGCTCATGCATCAAAGTAGTATAAGAAAAAACACATCAGTGTACCAAAAAACTCATGCAAACTCATGCATACACACAAGAAACTAGCTCACGACAAAGTCTTGCTCATTAATGTACAAGATAACGAGACAAGGCCAGAGCTATTAAGAGGCACTCATTATGTAGCATTAATGAAGCCTTAGAGAGCATTAATGACGCCGTCAAAATAAGGCAAGTGAAGAGTGTAAGTGGTGACCGACCACCTGAGCACTCGCCTCTAATGTGTCCAACCCCAGCAAGACACATGTCCTGACTACACCAGTAGCAAGTTAAAGAGCAGCCTACATTCGAGCGTGGCTACTCAGTGAAAGATCAAGGAGGCAAACAACCCTAAGAGTTTAGGAGGTCATAGATTGTTTGTTATAAGTCTAAACAAACTTATGTGTATAAATATGATGTATAACGCCACATGTAAGACAACTTGGTCAAATACAAGGAGAGAGATAACTAGTGCAAATACGGGTCAAACTAAGTGTGTGTAAGTACTAGGAAGTTGGTGAGCTGGGTAGGACTGGACTGTTAAGTTAATACATCGGGTATTTGGTAGACTGGCCAGTTAGGGAACGGTGGGGGAACCGTAGGCCTGCTGTCAGGAAGGGTAGATGACTTTGGTGATAAGTCCAGAACTGTCCCGGAGTCCATAGGTTGGGCGGAAATGTACAAAACAGGGGAGACTATGTCAAAAATTTTATAGTTTATTAGTTTGAACTAAAATAGTATTTGATTAGTATAGGTATGAGACCCGATAGGTTGTGGGTGTACGATGAGAGAACCTTTGAGAGAGGTAGAGTCTCTACCAAATGGCTGAGGAAGATGGAAGAGTTTGTCGCTCTTGTACTACAACACCCTGAATGTATGGAAGACGGTAAAATTAAGTGTCCTTGCGACATGAAAAGGTGTAGAGACAATATCTCAAGCCTAATGTCGGTAAGGTTCATTTAGCACAAAAAGGTTTTATGTACGGTTTCTTTGATCCGATATTCCATGGGAAGATAACACGCCCGAACAAGCTACCTCGAGTAGCACTACGCCTAATGAGGTTCAACATGTTGAAATGATGGAGCAAATGATTGCACATATTGTTGGTGAGGCTCTAGAACAATTAGAGGATACATTTAATTTTATGTCGGAGGTTGAAGAGGATGCAGAGGATACTTCCAATCTTGAGGCTAAGAATTTTTTTGAGTTGATGGAATATGCTAAAAGAAAGTTATTCAATGGCACTCATCTTAGTGTGCTATCTATCGCCACTGAATTTCCATTAAGAACGACTGATATACCCCTAACCATTAAATAATTAAATAATGGGAAATAAATATTATTTAGGGGATTATGAAACCCTAAGAAAGCACATAAACACTTAGGCGTTAAAAACACACCTAAACTCCTTAAGGTCAAAAACGTACGTTAAGCCGGACCTTAAGCTAACCAAGTTATATAAGCTATAAACTCATACCGAGTCAATCAAGGGATCATTATATGACCCTTAAAACATAGGACCTCATCTAAAACTGAGTAAAAATGCAAAAGGCCCGGGAGAGTCAACACACCTCCCTTAAGGCCTGAAAAGCCTCGGAAACACCCGAAAATACTTTATAAGATGAAATAAATCATTACACTTCATTCCAAATGCACCATAACACTTTATTAAACATACAATATGAAGTACTCACGCCAAATTCTCAATTAAACGCAAAGTGCTGGAGGAACCCGTTGGGGGCCCCATAAACCCCCGGGAATGCCCCGGAGAGATGCCAAAGTGGCACGAACTCCTATATAATTCATTCTTAGAGTTCCTACCATCACTATTCATCATTATAAAGAGAATTCTTGAGCTACTTTTTCAAAAATAGATAAAGTGCTCGGGGGAAATTCTTAACGCTCCTGTTTTGCCCCGGGAGTGTCCCGGTAGCCCGGGAATTGTGTCATGAGTTGATATAACCCCATATAACTCAATGTAACACCTTAATATATCACTATTGATCATAAAAAATGTTTACAAACACTTGTAACTCGTTGGAACAACTTATTGTCCAAAATATCCTTAAAGCACAAAAACGTACTTTCGGGTGCCGTAAAAACGCGTTCTACGTTACTACCTTGAAGTTTTTGAGGAGCCACGAGTTGGGAATCTTAAATGGGGATGAATTGACCATCTTAATAAATCAAATTCAGTGCTAAAATCATAGCACAAATAGGGCCGAAAATGTGGTCAAAAAGTACTATAAAATCAACATTTACCTTAGTAACTTTCATCTTTTACCTTGGTATAAATGTACCAAACAAATGTTGTGACATATAACATGTTACAATATGATCTTAATGTAATATAATGTGACAAAGACCAAGTTGAAAATCAATCCCACATGGTCCCTCATGTGGCCGATTTTTGTAGTCAAATAAACAAGATTTTTGCTTTTGTAAAGCCATGGAATAAAATGACTCATCCTCCCACACGCCATGTGACATTATAACAAGAGAATCTTAGTCTAGGCTGGTCTCTCATTGCCGAAAATCTGCAGGAGAATAACAAGGAGATTAGCTTAAGGAAAAGTCATGAAATTAAATACATAAAGTAAATCTAGATCTACTTTAGTCACATGTGGTTATTAGTCTAATATATGTCAATGAATCAGCTTATTTCCCAGCCATGGGTGCCGAAAATGATCAAGGGAAAAAGAGTTTGATTGCTGTATAAAAATCAAAGTAAGACACCTACCAAACTAAGCATGATTCCATGTCTTCAATAAACAAATTCAAGAGGACACCTACAACCCTTTGCCGTGAACCTACAAGGAAAACAAGACAATATTATCATGGGTAATTCAACTTAGAAAATTCTAAAGAAACAAGCAACCTACCTTGCCTTGTCACCTTGCTTCAAGTGGCACACAAAGTCATCTTTTCTTCTTCATGTGGCCAAAAGTATGGCTGCCAAGGGAGACTTTTGGAGCCAAGAATCAAAGCAATTAATTAAGGAAAAGCTTACCTAGCATGCCTAACTTTGACAATATTGTGTCAAAAGAGAGATTCCCTTCATTGTCATTCTCTTAACTCCATACGTAGCCTAACCATCCTCTTTGCTCTCTCTTGGCCGAATTGGTAAGGCTTCTTTCTCTCTTTTCTTTCTTCCTTAGTCATCTTCTTCTTGTGAGCTTCAAGCTCCATTAATGGAGATTTAACCTTAAACTCCATTTTTGTGTCAAATTTCTAGCAACTTCCATCAAGTCTTGAAGCAAGAATCATCCTAGAAACCTTGCAAGAATTCGCCAATCATTTGTACTCCAAGGAGTTGTCTTGATTCAACATCAATCCAAGGAGTAATCATGGTTAACCTAAGGTATTTTCATGTTTGAAAATTCTAGTAAAATACCAAAGCTTGTGTCCGAAAATCCTACCTTCTAAATCAATGTTCTCTTCATCATTTCATGAAGGAAACTTGGATCTCCAATCATCATTGGGTGTGTCGAAAATTCCTTGACCAATACCTAAGGTAAACTCTTATAAACTACTCCAAATCTTACTTAGAAATCCATGTTAGAAGTCTAACACTTGGATCTCCTAAATCCATGCATGGAGGCCGAAAATTCTACATCAATAAAGCATTGGAAGAGCTTGGAATTCAAGGGGAAATCAAGTGCAAGAATCACCTTGATTTTAAGAGTAAGTTTCTATAATTAGATCTATAAAGTTAAGCTTGGTTTAGGTTCTTAATTGTTGTACGAAAATTTTGTACCCAACCTCTATTAATTAAAGCCGAAAACTATAGGTTATAATACCAAGAAAATAACTTATAACATACAAGGTAAGATTATTACCTTAAGATATAATATTGTGTCACAAAATAAATTATGATGCATAAATATTTAGGCCGAATTGTCTTGGAGTTAAATGCTTAACTGTGAGCTTATAATCATCCTAAGTCATAACATAATTTTTAGAAGTGTTATATGGCTTATATGCATTTATATATACCTATTATAAGATATAAATCAAGTTTTAAAACCATATGGTAAGTTATTATTAAAACCGAGAATAAAAGAGTTCATTTGGTGATTTTTGTAGAATATAAGCATATTAAATTGTATAATAAATTTTGGGAAATTAAAAATAGCTACAAGCATTTAAATGGCTAATTTATTAAGTTATGTGGCTAAATTGTAGATTTTGAGAAGTTTGTGGTACTAAATGTGATTGCCAAGAGTTAAGGGTATTATTGGCATAATTATGGTATAATATAAGGTAGGAATTAATATTATGAATTTTGGGGAATTTAGACATGTGTTTAAGTGTTAAAATAACAATTTATAAAGTTTTAGGGCTATTTTGTAATTTCTGGAAAATATAGAGTTAAACCGAATTGCATATGATTTTCTAGGTATATTAAAGTATTAATTATGAAATTAGGCTTAGGTCAAAGTGTTGACCAAAAACTTTGGGTTAAAATGATTTATGACATAAAATATTAAGTTTATAAAAGTTTTGGGGTGAATATGTAATTTATAAAAGTTTATATGTAAAACCGATTTGGATATAGGGCGAAATCATAAATTGTAGAAATATAAGGGTCATTTCGGTATTTAAGGAAATTAAATATTAAACTATAGTTTATGAGTTAATATGTAACTTATATAAAGTTTTGGGGGTTAAATTGTAAATATAGGAAACTATGTGTTAAGACCGAAAGTTTATGTGGTTATTTAGTAATTTACAAAAGTTAGTGTGTTCAAATTATAATTACCGAATTTTTGAGATTGGTTTTGTGATTTAATAAAAAAAGGAATTAAGACTAAGTACCATGATATATTATGGAGTATAATGTAAAGTTTATAAAATAATTGTGGTTATAATAAAAATAACCGAATTGTACTATATATAGAATAAGTGAAAACAATTATGAGTATATAACTAAAGGAATGGAGATATACTATAAGGAGGAAATTCATTATCACATGTAGTTGTTACATAAAATAACGAGCTGATAAACTACCTCGAACCACTGTTCAATAACTGGAGAAATTAAAGAACATACAGGGTTAGTATACTACGGGTATTAGTTCTGTAACAACAGTACTGTAATAGTTAGTGCTAGTCGTATTAACGTTATCCGGTATTTGCATGTACGTATAACAGCGTTACGGGAAGAAGCTACTGAGCGTGTACTGTCACACTAAACAACTTTCACGGTGAACGATATGTTAATTGTGTGGTCTGAATGTCCTAACGATTTTCCTGAGGTCCAGACGTTGTGTGTTTAATTGTTAAGAGAGATATCTGTGATTTATGTATATGATCTTGTAAACTGTATTGCTCGACACCATTGCGTTTTATTTTACGCGAACATCTTATGACTGGAAGTTTATACATCTAAACTCGAACAAGACTGGACGACCCTTTAGGTATTATGAGAACCTAACTGACGGTCAACTGTCATAGTCTTAAACTCAAGGATTGGATCTTGTGTCATTGATTAAAGGACTAACTTACAAAGAGAGGAATCCAGTTAGTTTCGACTATCTGGTTGTGCAGCGTGATCACTACGAGAGACAACTATCAAGAGTCACTCAAGGGAATCCATACATCCACATTCGATGATGGCAGAGGGCACTACTGTTGGTGCAGGCTTCGGCCAAATTGAACGCCTTCTAGGTAAATAAGGAATCCAGGGCCAAAGGGTCAGCTGGCAACGGTTCCATTCATTTGGGACCCAGGGGACTACTGTCCATTAACAAGTTATTAAGGGTTGTCCTAACATGACGCCCGAGGTGGAAATTAATTGGAAGGTTTAAGTGATTGGTTAAAAGGATAAGGGCCATGAGGCTAACTAACAAGTACAGTTAATTAATACGTATCTTGTTTGGTTACTGGTTATTGATTATTGGTTATTGATTATTGGTTTTGGTTATTGGTTATTGATTATGTGATGATATTGTTGGGTGAACTATTGTGTGTTTATAAACATTTACAGTTGTTATTATTATTGTAAACCGGTACAGCATGTAATGAATCTAATATCAAGATGGCTAACGACTTAAGGGATCCGAATGATTTAAGACTACATTTAGCATACCAGCATATAGTTTGCTGAGCCCTTCAGTGGGCCAAACATTTCAGGTTACTGAGCAGAGCCACGAAGCCGGAGAGCGGGGCAGGGTAGTTGATATATTTTCAATAAGACACCTTTTGGTTTTATTATGTACTATATTATGGAGCTCTTTTGTATTGGGTTAGTTGCTCACTTATGTGGTTTTGGATTTGGATTGTAACTTTAAGATTGCTCAGTATCTGGTCATCATTGCGGTTGGGAGTTGGAGTTGATTGTTGGAGTAAGGCTGCCTTGTTACTCACATGGGTGAGTGACGGCGTGTAACACCAAACGATAGTTAGTTTTATTTTCCGCTGTGAATTACGTTTTTATTTATGCTACGACTTGCGATTATAGGAGATTAGGATTAGGGGTGTTACAAAAAGTGGTATCAGAGCATGATGAGATACTGAGTCAAGAACAGTGAGCACAGGAATTTTGGGATACGGGAACGTCTGTGAGGATTCGTGACTTAGAAAGGAAAATCTTAGGGATATTTTATTGCTAGTAATTAGTCTTTCTTGCACATTTATGATTGAGAATGTAAAACGGTATAGTACCGAGTAGTAATAATAATATACCATCCTATAGATGTCGAGGAGTGGTAGAGCACGGGGAGGCAGCAGTGGGCGTGGTGGCGAGACACCAGCAGACATCCCAGAGATACCAGGCCTGGCAGAGGCCATGGCTGCCTTCGCTCAGCAGTTGGGAACTCAGTTTGCGGGAGCCATACCCCACCCGCCACAGCCCAGGGAAACCAACTGGCTAAAGAGCGTAGCAGACGCTAGAGTACCAACCTACTCGGGGGAACTAGACCCCGCCTTGCTCGAGAAATTTATTGTGGAGCATCAGATGACATTTAGAGCTATTTGAGTTCCTGATGACCATAGAGTTGACATTGCAGCATACAACCTGAAGGATGCTGCAGATATATAGTGGCGGTCGGTTGAGGACCACCATCGAGCCACACCAGGCTTTGACTGGACAGCATTCGTGGAGGTGCTACGGGACAAGTATTACCCCGAGCATCTGAAGCAGAGGAAGAGACAGGAGTTCGAGCCTCTGATTCAGGGGAGTCAGACAATTGATGAGTACTATGCTCGATTCATTAGTCTTCTGGACTACATACCAGGGGTGACTACTCAGACATAGTAAAAATCCAGAAGTTTAGAGGAGGATGCAGTACATCCAAGGCTTCATGGGAGCCATACGTTTTACCACTATACAAGAATGCTATGACGCCGCGTCGGCAACCGAGCTGATGCTTCAGTCCAGGGAAGAGACCCAAGGGAAAAAGAGAAAGAATTCCGAGGGCGAGGATGGGGGAGCGACTTCTAGCGGTTACAACAAGCGGGGAAAGTAAGAAACCTTTAATTGAGAATGAGTTACCTATTTACCACCTATACTTAAAATTGGTCATTAACCCAAAAACCTTCAGCAGGAAATTCTTTGACAGGAAGAAAGGGCGGAAGGACTACCAGGGTCAGAAGGCGAAGGAGCAGGTCCCTCGTCTGACCGGCCCCGCTATTAATGCCCAGCCGCTTAGGTCTGCACCACCCAAGGGTAAGGATACCCACCTCTCACTTAACCAAAATTTTTATTAGTTACCAAATTCACCTAAAACCATGTTGTTATCAATAGGCACTAAGCCACCCCAGTGCCATTACTTCTGCAAGCGCTGTGGAAATGACCACCCTGGCGTAGACTGCTCAGGCAGAAAGGTGGAATGCCGCTACTGCAAGAAGGAGGGTCACAGAGAATAGTGATTCTCCAACCCGAAGCCGGGTGTATAAAGGACCCAGAGACTCACAAAGGACACCAATTATCGAGGCAGGCGGACCACGAGGAGGCCAGGCGCCACAGAACAATACGTACACCAGAGGTCCAGCAGGACAACCATCCTCATCCGCGAGTCAAAAGGGCAAGGAGGTCGTTCCAGGCCGAAACACCCTTTACTCAGAGAGCTTCAGGCGCTGAGACTAGCACTCAGCGTGATACCGGTAAGCTTAAAACCTAAACCAAAAGCATGAAACATGAAGGTGTGTTTACAGTTATCAAACGATGAGACTTGTATGTGTTTAGTGCGACTCAAAAATTTAGGAGAAACCTAACTTAGGGAACCTCTCACCTAAATAGGACACTACGACATATGTTACCCCTTACTTATGAGACCGAGATCACCTGAACCTTTGAGCGAAGGTCGGGAATATCCAGAGGAAGAATGCCAAGTACTTTGACCCAGCATGATCCTACTCAAGCAATACCTAACCCTAGATGAACAAATGGCCATTATAAATGAATGTAGAACTTTAGGAATAGGCCTTGGAGGATTTTATATTCCTGGATACGAGAGCGGGTCAAAACTTAAATTGTATAAGATGTGCATGGGTAAGGATTGGGATCCACAAACTAGGTTGTATCAAGAAGTAAGGAAGATAGATGGAGCACGAGTTCCTAGGATACCCAACATTTTGCAAACCTTGTGACAGAAGCGGTCAAGATTGCACAACAATTAGAAACAAACCCCATACCAGACATGAAAGCCGACGTTTGCATTGTGAACTTCTATGAGAAAGGAGGAAAACTTGGGTTACACCAAGACCGAGATGAGACGTCCAAGTCAATTACCAAAGGGATACCAGTTGTATCATTCTCCATTGGAAATGATGTAGAATTTCTATATGGTGACCAGAAGAGGATGAACAAGGCGAGAAGATTGTTTTGAAGTCAGGGAACGTGTTGATATTTGGTGGAGAATCCAGACTAGTGTACCATGGGATTAAAGGAATTAAGCTGAATACTGCCCATCGACCTTAGTGAACACTACCCATCTGAAACCCGGACGGTTAAATTTGACGTTTAGACAATATTGATGTAATTATGGAGATTGTATGTAAGAATCATTGGATTAATGAATGGCATTTTAATTCCTTTGAGACATACACCCCAACCTCACTATCTTACGAATTGTTAACCCCAGGCCACGAGTCCAATGAGGGAGATGTTCTGAATGTGTTGGACAAGACCGAGGCCAAGGATAAGGGAAATGTCATCATGGGAACCTTCACTGTAAATGGCGTGAGTGCATCGATACTATTCGATTCAGGGGCGTCTCATTCCTTCATATCCTCTGCCTTGGCAAGGAAATTAGAGACAACCCCTGAGCCTCTCTCAGATTTCCTAGTCACACTACCGACGAAGGAGAGAGTGAGGTGCACAAATCTTAACACAGGACTCCAGATTAATATCATGACTGAAGATTTTCACGCAGACCTGATTGAGCTTGATAATTTTGGCTTCGACATCATCATTGGCATGGATTGGCTACAGAAGTATAAGGGGCGACTGCATTACGCAGAGCACAGACTACTACTGAAGAGCCTGAAGGGCAAGACGGTCTCCTATCGCAGTACTCCCAGAGAGCCGACTTTCAAGCTGGTATCTGCAATAACCTTGATGAAGAAGGTCAGAAAGGGACAACCAGTTTACTTATGCTATGTCCAAGACATGAGGCAGGAAGAACACACAAAGTCAGACATACTAGTTGTATCAGATTTCTCTGATCTATTTCCTGAAGAATTACCGGGATGCCACCTAAGCGGGATGTTGAGTTCTCCATCGATTTGATGCAGGCACAGGGCCTATTGCCAAGGCGCCCTACAGAATGGCACCAGCAGAGATGAAAGAGTTGAAGATTCAGTTAGAGGATCTGCTTGATAAGGGTTTTATCAGACCGAGTGCGTCGCCATGGGGAGCACCAGTACTGTTTGTAAAGAAGAAAGATGGTAGCATGCGACTCTGCATTTTCTACCGGGAGCTTAATGCGGTCACAGTAAAGAATAATACCCTTTACCACTGATCGACGACCTGTTCGACCAATTGAGAGGTGCTACAGTCTTCTCGAAGATTGACCTTAGATCTGGATACCATCAGATTCGGATAACTGATGAGGATATAGAGAAAACAGCTTTTCGAACACGCTATGGGCACTATGAGTTAACAGTAATGCCATTTGGCTTATCGAACGCCCCAGCTATATTCATGGACCTCATGAACCGATTGTTCAGAGAACAGCTAGACTCATCAGTGGTGGTGTTCATTGACGACATCCTAGTCTATTCCAAGACTAAGGATGAGCACGAGGTGCATCTGAGACAAGTTTTACAGATTGAGAGAGAACCAACTATATGCCAAGCTTTCAAAGTGTGAATTCTGGCTAGACAGTGTATCTTTTCTAGGGCATGTGATATCTGCCAGCGGTATATCTTCGATCCTGCAAAGATCGAGGCAGTTAAGACTTGGCCCAGACCGAAGACAGTGACAGATATCCGTAGCTTCTTGGGATTAGCTGGTTACTACCGAAGATTTGTCCAGGACTTCTCCAAACTGGCGAAACCAATGACTAGTCTGATGAAGAAGGACGTTCCATTTGTATGGACCAAGGATTGCGAGCGTTCCTTTCAGACACTGAAGGATCTACTGACGTCGGCGCCCATACTCACCATTCCAGAGGAGACCGACGGGTTTGAAGTATACTGTGATGCCTCAGGCACTGGGATAGGGTGTGTACTCATGCAGCATGGCAAGGTTGTTGCTTATGCATCACGCCAGCTGAAGAAACATGAGGAGAACTACCCGACTCATGATTTAGAATTGGGAGCAGTAGTGTTTGCACTAAAAATCTGGCGCCACTACTTATATGGAGTTAGTTATAGTTTACTACATCATAAGAGCCTTCAGCATCTATTCACTCAGAAGGAGCTAAACATGAGACAGAGGCGATGGGTCAAGTTTCTGAAGGACTACGACATCGACCTCAGGTACAAGGAAGGCAAGGCAAATGTCGTTGCTGACGCCCTAAGCCATAGAGCTCATTCCTTATTTGCAATGACAGGTGATTGCAGTCTTATCGAGAAAGTACGTTGTGCTCAGGATAATGACCACATGCAGACTATTAAGCAACAATTGACTGACGATATTTTTGAGAGACAGAAGTACGATTTTGTACTCAGTGATGATGGGCTAATCAGACTAAATGGTCGTTTGTGCATTCCAGAGTCCAGCCCCGACTTGAAGGAAAAGATATTACAGGAAGCTCATTGCTCTTCCTTATCCATACACCCAGGATCATCTAAGATGTACAAGGATCTGAAGTTACATTTCTGGTGGAGTGGTATGAAGAAGGATGTTGCGGAGTTTGTGGCATGATGTATGACTTGCCAAAAGGTAAAGTTCGAGCACCGGAGACCGGGAGGGTTAGTACAACCAATGCCCATCCCATATTGGAAGTTCGAAGATATATCCATGGACTTCGTGGTCGGTCTTCCACTGACTAGAGGAGGTGCAAACATGATATGGGTCATCGTCGACAGACTGACGAAGGTAGCAAAGTTTATTCCGATCAAGGACACTTGGAAAGTCCCCAAGTTGACGGACCTCTTCCAGAAAGAGATCATTAGACACCACAGTGTACCTAAGCCGATTGTGTCAGATATAGACTCCAGATTTCTATCAAGATTTTGGCAACAAGTTCAGGAAGCATTGGATACGAAGCTGAAGCTAAGTACAGCCTTCCACCCTCTAACAGACGGTCAGAGTGAGCGAACCATTCAGACATTAGAGGACATGCTTAGAGCTTGTGCCTTAGACTTCCAGGAAAGCTGGATAGACCTTCTACACCTAATTGAGTTTGCGTACAACAACAGCTATCATGCATCCATTCAGATGCCACCATTCCAGGCATTATATGGCAGACCATGTAGGACTCCTCTTTGTTGGGACGAGGCCAGTGAGAATACCATCTTAGGGCCGGAGTACCTAGAACAAATGAAGGAGGATATTGTGCAGATAAGCAAGAACATGAAGACAGCCCAAGACAGACAGAAGTCATATGCTGATGTCCGGAGGAGAGATCTCAAGTTCGCAGTAGGCGACCGAGTCTTCCTCAGAGTTTCACCGATGAAAGGAGTCTTCAGATTTGGGCAGAAGGGCAAGCTTAGCCCGAAGTATGTAGAACCGTACCTTATCACGGAGCGAGTGGGCCCATTAGCCTACAGATTAGACTTACCTGAAGGGCTTGGGAGAGTGCACAATGTGTTCCACATATCTCAGCTGAAGCAATATGTGCCTCACTCGCATATCTTAGAGCCCGAGACACTCGAGTTAGATCCTACGCTTAAATATGAGGAGACCCCAGTCCGCATTTTAGACTCCAAGCCTAGGGAGACCAGGAACAAGACCATTAAGATGGTCAAGGTTCTGTAGTCAAACCACGACATTAAGGAGGCGACATGGGAGTTAGAGGACTTGTAACACCCCATCCAAAGCCTATCGTGGTTATCGCAAACTGAACACTTAATCGAATACGTCGCAGCGGAAATAAACAACACCTGGACCTTGCCACGGTCTGATCGTTAGAATATACCGGCTTCACGTTTACAATACTTGTCCAAATACTCATCCAACTCAAACATAAACATTTACAATACCACAACCAACCAAGTACTAGTATCTTAAACATAATCTCAACTTATATCAGTTTAATATAAACAGTCGGGTGCACAGGCGCAACCCGAACTCAAAATAAATGTCCCACCCTAAGACTAACCGCTCCTACTCTCGTAGTGCGTCCTCATGGGCCTCTTACCTGCAAGTGTAAAAATAGCCCCCGAGGGGGTCAGCACGAATGCTGGTACACCCTCTCATGGCCCCCAAGCTAACGGGGCTACGACGACTAATTGTCGATAGCATGGAAATTGATTACATACACAAGCATAATATGAAGTGCAATAACAATAACCACAGATGAACATATAGTTCACAACCAATGAACGACTCAAGCGTTCCCTTAACAAGTGGGTTAGTAACCCCCTCCTTAGTCCTCATTTCCTTAATCTCAGTTCCTTACCTTACCTTAATCTTAATCTCAATCTTAATCTTAACCTCAGTATACAAACCTTTCCTGGAAGGGATTGGTTGTAGCTTAATTCGAACCTGGGATTTAGGTGATCCCACCGCACCATCTTAATGCCACTACTCTGGACGGGAGTCCAGCGTAGCTGAGCCGGCAACCGGCCCTAGGCTACAAGTCCGAAGACAAGTCCTTAAGCGGAGGGCGGATCTGATTCAGATACCGTCCCCCTTTTTTTCTTAGCATGCATGACCGGAGATCGGTCCCGGGTTTCCTCACTCAAGTTCCAGTTAGTAGTCATCTTAAACACCATGTGCTAGCTAAGCCTTAACGGGCATTAACCAACAACCTTCAAACTTAACTCTTTCTTAACTCAGTAAGTACTAAACTTGGTTAGTAACAATCTCAGGTCTCGTGGGTTAGTGTAAAGCTAACACAAACACAACGAGAAGAAATATAATCCGGTTGCATGCTTTATCTTGTTTTAGTCATAGCAAATAAACAGATAGCACACAAGCCGAGGGACACCTCGTTAGCAAGCAGGTCACAAGAAGGATTGTACCGTTCACCGTCGACGATCGTTTGGTTTATCTCCTTCCAAGTCCCAATTCACAAAGCCTAGAACATTGATTCAGTTTTAGGTTATTATCAATCCAACTCAACAGAATTACTTAACTTTCCTAGACATCAACTTTTACCCATTGTTTTTCACTAAGCCTTATGGTTTTTAACTTGACTCCTAAGTGCATCATTTCCTCATTATTTATTACACTTACTCTCCCACTTAATGACCATCACACCCACCAAACAAGTCCTTAACAATCTCATAACATCCATACTTAATTATCCCCATCATTTCTTAACCTTAAACAAGGTTTTTGGTCCATACAGTGGCCTGTCCGAACTTGTGTCCGGACTTCCCAAGTTCGGACACAAGTCGAGACTCAAAACTGAAAACAGACGCCTGTCCGAACTTGTGTCCGGACTTCGGAAGTTCGGACATGGGTCGAGTAAAATTCAAAGTAGAAGCAGACACGTCCGAACTTGTGTCGGACTTCCAAAGGTCGGACACAAGTCGAGACTCTGAAAATTTTCACGCAACAGGGCTTGTCCGAACGTCCATGTCCGGACGGATGTTCGGACAAGGCAAAACACTCATTTTCTAAGCCTTCAAACACTTAACCAATTTTCACCAAACTTCTCCTAAACCTTCATAATGTCTTCTAACTTCATTTGTCACATTTACATCCTCATACAACATCCCACAAAACTCATTTTCCATCTCCTTAAACACTTACTCACTTCATACCAAAATTCCTACACTTATGATATTTTCTCCTTGGTTTTCTAAGTGGTGTTTCATACCCATGATAGCCACTATGCCAATAATGTTCCCTCACTACTACAACATCATCTCCCACGCATCTTTCTCCTTCTAAAACTCTTTTATGCATTTACTTAAAGTTCCTTCCCAAGCTTAAACTTCCATCATCAACACATTATTTCCTTCCTAGTTGTGCACCAACATTTACCTAAGTCCTAAATACTCAAATACATTCTCTTGATTCCTAAATCCTCCATGGTGATACCTAAGTCATTATAAGTCATTAGAACACCTCAACTTCACCCCTTTTTCATCAAGACAACCTATAGAACATTCCTAGTACTTCCTTAGTCATTAAATTCCCTTAGAATATCTTAAACACTTAAACTCTCCTTTAAATTTTGCCATAGGTTCTCTAGTATATAATACCACCTAATACATGGTTTTTCTCCATCAAACAACCAACATCACCCAAATTCTCACCACAACACCTTAACACCCAATTTACACCAAAACCACACCACATCATCATATAGTGCTTAAACTTAAAATGCTTGGCACTTAGGCCCTTAAATGACAATAATCTTAACCACTGAATTTCCACATATATATGCCTTCAACCTGCGAATACACTCAACAAGGCTCCCATTGAAATAAAATGCTTCTTGTACTTCACCTTGATATTCTTAAACTATCTCTTTTTCTCATTTGCTCCTTAGTCACAAGTTCACAAGTATAGTCATTGTTTCTCCTAGGTTTTATATAACCCTTTTCTAATGTAAACTCTCTACTAAACTCATCACATACCTAAATCCCATTCCCTTAAACAACAAAACACCTTAAGGTAAGTAATTTACCTTGTTCTTTTACAAGCTTAAAAGCTTTCTTCCTTAGGTTTTTCTTTGTTCAATCTCGGTCACCAATGTGTATCTCCTTGCCAATGTTCTAACCAATATCCAATGACTCCAATGAGTACTAGATAACACATTAACCCTAAGGGACAAACCCTAGGTTAAAAAAATATGCTTTAAGGTATTAATGTGATTGTTTTACCTTGGTTTCTCAAGACAAACTTGGATATGAAGCAAGAAGGACCTCCTCTCTCCTTTGAAGAGTAGAAACAAGCTAGAACAAGGCATAAACATGGAGTCCCATGAGCATATATTTTCGGACATGTGAAGAAAATGGTGGAAACCTAGATTTTCTTACATTTTCTTTACCTTAAGAGAATGGAGATGCCAATGGAGTCTCCAAACTTGAATTTCCTTCTCTAATGGTGGTTTGACTTGGCACCAAAATGAAGCTCTTGAAGTTTTGAAAAGATAGAAAGAAGGAGCTTGAGCTAACTAAGAAGAGTATGTATTTTGTTTTGGATTTGGAGCTAAAATGAGCAAGATGTGGCCAAGGGAAGATGGAGCTTTCATGGAGGTTGAGTTCTACGTGAATGGAGAAGGGAGAGAGCAGTTCAAACCGTGGGAAAAACAAAGGAGAATGAAGAAGTGAGGAGAGAGAACTAATAAAGTGATATTTATGTAAAAGGTGAATAGTGTTTTTACTTTATAACTCTCATTTGCTCTCTTATTTGCTTAATGACTCATGTAGGTGATGACTCACCTCCTAAGAAACCGGCCCCCTTTTATTAATGAGGGTAATTAAGTCTTTTTGACCAAATGTCTCACTTATATAGACTTATGTTATAAACTAGCTTAATTAATTCACTATTCACCAAAACAAGGCACATTGTTGTGAAATTTTTGATTTCCCATTGATATAGACCTCCAAATGTGATACTATAGTACACATGTTAATTAAAGAGTAATGATGGACATTTAGCCATTCAAAATTTTTACAAGACAATTTTTCAAAAACGTGCTTTAAGACTCCTTAAAGCACATTTTGTGTTTTAACTTGTTTTCAAGCTTGGTTTTCTTTGGTAATTGACTTAAAATGACCATTAGGATATTACTAAGGTCTTAGGACAATATTTGGGTACTCTCCCATGTCTCTCCAAGCTTAGAGCACGTTTTTGTTAAAACTGCTCTTTTGGTGTTTCCTTATATTTTCTTTGATTTGAAATGTTTCTTAATGTTTCTAAGGCATTATTTAGCCTCCTTATATCTTAGTTTATCATTTAAACACCATATCTAAATTTGGGGTATTTCAGGACTCCATGGGAAACAAGTATCCAGATCTTTTCCTTTAGTTTGTGTATACTTGTGGGGGTACGTGGGCGTAACCCTTTTTAAGAGGGGTAGAACACCACATGCGACTTGCATATTTGCAGTCTAGATAATGTATGTGTATGCAGAGCATACTGGTTTTGGTTTTGTGTTTGGTTGTTGCGCATGTGTGCACTTGATTGAATGTTGGTAATTCTATGTGACGCTTGAATGGTTATTAATGTGTTCTATGTGACACTTGGATGGTTATAAAAGTACACTTATTTACAGTATCTATCAGGATATTTATGTTATATTACATTGATTGTCATGAGCAAAGGTTATGCGTATGTACGAGTTGCTTACGCTCAAATGACTGATGGAATGTAGAAGTATCAATATGGTATTGACACCCATGAATGATAAGTATGCAGTGAATAGATATGAGGAACTTGATTCCATAGTATGAGTAAGTGGAAGTTGTGACTTCAGGACGAAGTCCTTTTAAGGGGGGTAGACTGAAATACCCCTAACCATTAAATAATTAAATAATGGGAATAAATATTATTTAGGGGATTATGAAACCCTAAGAAAGCACATAAACACTTAGGCGTTAAAAACACACCTAAACTCCCTAAGGTCCAAAACGTGCGTTAAACCGGACCTTAAGCTAACCAAGTTATATAAGCTATAAACTAATACCGAGTCAATAAAGGGATCATTATATTACCCTTAAAACATAGGACCTCATCTAAAACTGAGTAAAAATGCAAAAGGCCCGGGAGAGTCAACACACCTCCCTTAAGGCACGAAAAGCCCCGGAAACACCCGGAAACACTTTATAAGATGAAATAAATCATTACACTTCATTCCAAATGTACCATAACACTTTATTAAACATACAAGATGAAGTCCTCACGCCAAATTCTCAATTAAACGCAAAGTGCTCGGAGGAACCCGTTGGGGCCCCATAAACCCTCGGGAATGCCCCGGAGAGGTGCCGAAGTGGCACGAACTCCTATATAATTCATTCTTAGAGTTCCTACCATCCCTATTCATCATTCTAAAGAGAATTCTCGAGCTACTTTTTCAAAGCCAGTGCTAAACTCATAGCACAAATAGGGCCGAAAATGTGGTCAAAAAGTACTATAAAATCAACATTTACCTTAGTAACTTTCATCTTTTACCTTGGTATAAATGTACCAAATAAATGTTGTGACAAAACATGTTACAATATGATCTTAATGTAATATAATGTGACAAAGACCAAGTTGAAAATCAATCCCACATGGTCCCTCATGTGGCCGATTTTTGTAGTCAAATAAACAAGATTTTTGCTTTTGAAAAGCCATGGAATAAAATGACTCATCCTCCCACATGCCATGTGACATTATAACAAGAGAATCTTAGTCTAGGCTGGTCTCTCATTGCCGAAAATCTGCAGGAGAATAACAAGGAGATTAGCTTAAGGAAAAGTCATGAAATTAAATACATAAAGTGAATCTAGATCTACTTTAGTCACATGTGGTTATTAGTCTAATATATGTCAATGAATCAGCTTATTTCCCTGCCATGGGTGCCGAAAATGATCAAGGGAAAAATAGTTTGATTGCTGTATAAAAATCAAAGTAAGACACCTACCTAACTAAGCATGATTCCATGTCTTCAATAAACAAATTCAAGAGGACACCTACAGCCCCTTTGCCATGAACCTACAAGAAAAACAAGACAAGATTAGCATGGGTAATTCAACTTAGAAAATTCTAAAGAGACAAGCAACCTACCTTGCCTTGTCACCTTGCTTCAAGTGGCACACAAAGTCATTCTTTTCTTCTTATGTGGCCGAAAGTATGGCTGCCAAGGGAGACTTTTGGAGCCAAGAATCAAAGCAATTAATTAAGGAAAAGCTTACCTAGCATGCCTAACTTTGACATTATGTGTCAAAAGAGAGATTCCTTTCATTGTCATTCTCTTAACTCCATACGTAGCCTAACCATCCTCTTTGCTCTCTCTTGGCCGAATTGGTAAGGCTTCTTTCTCTCTTTTCTTTCTTCCTTAGTCATCTTCTTCGTGTGAGCTTCAAGCTCCATTAATGGAGATTTAACCTTAAACTCCATTTTTGTGTCAAATTCCTAGCAACTTCCATCAAGTCTTGAAGCAAGAATCATCCTAGAAACCTTGCAAGAATTTGCCAATCATTTGTACTCCAAGGAGTTGTCTTGATTCAACATCAATCCAAGGAGTAATCAAGGTTAACCTAAGGTATTTTCATGTTTGAAAATTCTAGTAAAATACCTAAGCTTGTGTCCGAAAATCCTACCTTCTAAATCAATGTTCTCTTCATCATTTCATGAAGGAAACTTGGATCTCCAATCATCCTTGGGTGTGTCAAAAATTCCTTGACAAATACCTAAGGTAAACTCTTATAAACTACTCCAAATCTTACTTAGAAATCCTTGTTAGAAGTCTAACACTTGGATCTCCTAAATCCATGCATGGAGGTTAAAAATTCTACATCAATATAGCATTGGAAGAGCTTGGAATTCAAGGGGAATCAAGTGCAAGAATCACCTTGATTTTAAGAGTAAGTTTCTATAATTAGATCTATTAAGTTTAAGCTTGGTTTAGACTCTTAATTGTTGTACAAAAATTTTGTACCCTACCTCTATTAATTATAACCGAAAACTATAGGTTATAATACCAAGAAAATAACTTATAACATACAAGGTAAGATTATTACCTTAAGATATAAATATTGTGTCACAAAATTAAATTATGATGCATAAATATTTAGGCCGAATTGTCTTGGAGTTAAATGCTTAATTGTGAGCTTATAATCATCCTAAGTCATTAACATAATTTTTAGAAGTGTTATATGGCTTATATGCATCTTATATACCTATTATAAGATATAAATCAAGTTTCAAAACCATATGGTAAGTTATTATTAAAACCGAGAATACAATAGTTCATTTGGTGATTTTTAAAGAATATAAGCATATTAACTTATATTATAAATTTTGGGAATATTAAAAATAGCTACAAGCATTTAAATGGCTAGTTTATTAAGTTATGTGGCCAAATTGTAAATTTTGAGAAGTTTGTGGTACTAAATGTGATTGCCGAGAGTTAAGGGTATTATTGGCATAATTATGGTATAATATAAGGTAGGAATTAATATTATGAATTTTGGGGAATTTAGACAAGTGTTTAAGTGTTAAAATAACAATTTATAAAGTTTTGGGGCTATTTTGTAATTTCTGGAAAATATAGAGTTAAACCGAATTACATATGATTTTCCGGGTATATTAAAGTATTAATTATGAAATTAGGCTTAGGTCAAAGTGTTGACCAAAAACTTTGGGTTAAAATGATTTATGACATAAAATATTAAGTTTATAAAAGTTTTGGGGTGAATATGTAATTTATAAAAGTTTATATGTAAAACCGATTTGGATATAGGGCGAAATCATAAATTGTAGAAATATAAGGGTCGTTTCGGTATTTAAGGAAATTAAATATTAAAACTATAGTTTATGAGTTAATATGTAACTTATATAAAGTTTTTGGGGTTAAATTGTAAATATAGGAAACTATGTGTTAAGACCGAAAGTTTATGTGGTTATTTAGTAATTTACAAAAGTTAGTGTGTTCAAATTATAATTACCGAATTTATGAGGTTGGTTTTGTGATTTAATAAAGAAAGGAATTAAAACTAAGTACTATGATATATTATGGAGTATAATGTAAAGTTTATAAAATAATTGTGGTTATAATAAAAATAACCGAATTGTACTAATATATAGAATATGTGAAAACAATTATGAGTATATAATTAAAGGAATGGAGATATACTATAAGGAGGAAATTCATTATCACATGTAGTTGTTACATAAAATAACGAGCTGATAAACTACCTCGAACCACTGTTCAATAACTGGAGAAATTAAAGAACATACAGGGTTAGTATACTACGGGTCTTAGTTCTGTAATAACAGTACTGCAATAGTTAGTGCTAGTCGTATTAACGTTACCCGGTATTTGCATGTACGTATAACAGTGTTATGGGAATAAGCTACTGAGCGTGTACTGTCACACTAAATAACTTCACGGTGAACGGTATGTTAATTGTGTGGTCTGAATGTCCTAAGGATTTTCCTGAGGTCCAGACGTTGTGTGTTTAATTGTTAAGACTTAAGAGCGATATCTATGATTTATGTATATGATCTTGTAAACTGTATTGCTCGACACCATTGCGTTTTATTTTACGCGAACGTCTTATGACTGGAAGTTTATACATCCAAACTCGAACAAGACTAGACGACCTTTAGGTATTATAGAACCTAACTGACGGTCAACTGTCATAGTCTTAAACTCGAGGATTGGATCTTGTGTCACTGATTAAAGGATTAACTTACAAAGAGAGGAATCCAGTTAGTTTCGACTATCTGGTTGCGCAGCGTGATCACTACGAGGGACTACTATCAAGAGTCACTCAAGGGAATCCATACATCCACATTCGATGATGGCAGAGGGCACTACTATTGGTGCAGGCTTTGGCCAAATTGGACGCCTTCAAGGAAAATATGGAATCCAGGGCCAAAGGGTCAGCTGGCAACTGTTCCATTCATTTGGGACCCAGGGGACTACTGTCCATTAACAAGTTATTAAGGGTTGTCCTAACATGACGCCCGAGGTGGAAATTAATTGGAAGGTTTAAGTGATTGGTTAAAAGGATAAGGGCCATGAGGCCAACTAAGTACAGTTAATTAATAAGCGTATCTTGTTTGGTTACTGGTTATTGGTTATTGATTATTGGTTTTGGTTATTGATTGTGTGATGATATTGTTGGGTGAACTATTGTGTGTTTATTTAAACATTTACAGTTGTTATTATTATTGTAAACCGGTACAACATGTAATGAATCTAATATCTAGATGGCTAACGACTTAAGGGATCCGAATGATTTAAGACTACATTTAGCATACCAGCATATAGTTTGCTGAGCCCTTCAGTGGGCCAAACATTTCAGGTTACTGAGCAGAGCCACAAAGCCGGAGAGCGGGGCGCATGGTAGCTGATATATTTTCAATAAGACACCTTTTGGTTTTATTATGTACTGTATTATGGAGTTCTGTTGTATTGGGTTAGTTACTCACTTATGTGGTTTTGGATTTGGATTGTAACTTTAAGATTGCTCAGTATCTGGTCATCACTGCGGTTGGGAGTTGGAGTTGATTGTTGGAGTAAGGCTGCCTTGTTACTCACATAGGTGAGTGACGGCGTGTAACACCAGACGATAGTTAGTTTTATTTTCCTCGAATTACGTTTTTATTTATGCTACGACTTGCGATTATAGGAGATTAGGATTAGGGGTGTTACAACAACTTCCAAGAACCTCAGACATTGATTGATCAAGTTTGCGAAACCTACTGCAAGCTCCGTCCAGAAAATAGTGACATTCCAAAAAAACTTCTACGAAGCAAAGAAAGTCATATGTGGCCTTGGGTTACCTTATGAAGAAATTGATTGTTGTTCAAAACTATGTATCATTTTCCGGGGAGAAGGTAAAAATCTTGATGTATGTAAGTTTTGCACTCACCCCAGATACAAGCCAGTAAAAGAGGGAACAAAAATGAGGAAAAGTAAGGTACCTTACAAGAAGATGCAGTATTTCTTCCTCATCCCAAGGTTGAAGAGGCTTTACGCTTCTCCTGCAACGGCGCCGATATAAGATGGCACGCCGAACACAAAATGGAAGATAACAACATGTGTCACCCCTCCGACTCAAAGCGTGGAAACACTTTGACCAGGTTCATACTACTTTTGCTTTGAAGTCTAGGACTGTCAGACTTGGTCTGATGGTTTCCAACCATTTACGGCTTCTAGAAGACAATACTCTTGCTGGCCAGTTGTAATTACACCATATAACTTACTGTCTGGGATGTGTATGAAAGATGAGTTCTTTTTTCTTACAGTACTGGTTTCCTGGCCCTAAAAATCCTAAAGGAAAGACTTATGTGTTTTTACAACCTGTCATAGCTGAGTTACAAAAGTTGTGGGCTGAAGTCACAATATATGATGTGTCTAGAAAGAAAAATTTTCAAATGCGAGTTGTGTTGATGTGGACCATAAACGACTTTCCTGCGTACGCAATGCTATCAGGTTGGAGCACTGCTGGTAGACTGGTGTGTCCACATTGCATGGAAGACAGTGATGCATTCACATTGCGCAGTAGCAAGAAGCAGTCGTGGTTTGACCACTCCAGAAAGTCCTCCAGACCACAAGTTTCATACTGATAAAAGTAATTTTGGAAAGGGCATAGAGAGACCAAGGTTGCCCCACATTTTAACTGGTGATGAAATACTGGTACAGTTGAATCGGATGGGTTTAATGAAGGACACTGAGATTGGTTCAGCTGAAGTAAATGTTCAAATTGCTAAAACATGTGGATGGAGAAAAAGAAGTATATTTTGGGATCTACCTTATTGGAAAGATTTGTTTATCAGACATATTCTAGATGTGATGCACAATGAGAAAAATGTGTTTGACAACATATTCAACACAGTCGTTAATGTGAAGGACAAGACGAAGGACACACTTAATCCGAGGTAAAAGTTGAATGATTATTGCAACCGTCTTGAGTTGGCACCAGATTTGACTTCAAACACATTTCCTAAGGCAAAATATGTCATGGACAGAGAAAGTATTCATATTTTGTGTGAATGGGTGAAAAATTTAAAGTTCCCAGATGGTTTTGCTTCCAACACTGGGAGGTATGCTGACATGGCTAACAGAAAAATGTTTGGGATGAAAAGTCATGACTGCCATGTTTTCTTGATCAAAAGAAGTGGGAGCCAATTAGAACTGTGCCTATTTTTCAAGGAGTTGACATGCACGTCGCTTTTAGAGTCTACTATGCAAAGGTTGAACTGTCATATTCCGGAAATAATGTGCATGTTGGAAAACAATTCCCACCAAGATTATTTGACTCAATGGAACATCTCCCTCTTTATCTTTCCTTTGAAGCAAGTTTATGTGGTCCTGTGCAGTATAGGTGGATGTATTCGTTTGAGAGGTACATTCTACACGAGTTTGAGTAAGGTACTACATATTGTACTACTGTGATATGTTAGTCATTGACGTAATTGGCCTGTACATATATTATAGGTGCTTGGGGAAACTGAAAAGATTCATCAGGAACAACAACAAGGTTGAGGGATCCATTCGTAATGTATACCTTTTAAAAGAGATCACCAAATTCACAAAGTTTTACTTCGTTGATGACGGACCAGTGTACCCATACAAGCGTGGTAGAAATGAGGCAATTGTAGAGGATGTTGATGACAACCCACAAAGATTGTTTGTTTTAAAAAAAATGGGCAAGCCAATTGGCAAAGGAACAAGAAGATTGTTGATAGCTCGTGAGTCAGATGCTACTCAATCATACATTCTTCGGAATTGTGCAGAAATGGAGCCTTATTTTGAGTAAGATACCAATTTTAGTTATATTCATCGTTTATGCGTAAAATTCATTATTGTGTTCACACTTCAGTTTAAATCTTATGTTGTAGAATGTACGAGCAATAGCTATACAAACAGAACCAACATTAACGGATGAGACTATAAACCTTAAGATGGAAAGAGATTTTCCCTTTTGGTTCCGCTCATATGTGAGTGACTGCATACACTATTAACTATATAAAGGTCAATACATAATTTGGTACTACGATATTATTTTTTATACTATAGTCAAACGATGTTTCCACACCAAACGAATTCATTCGTAGCTTGGCACAAGGGCCATTGAACGTGGCAATCTCATGCTTAGGATTCTATGTGAATGGGTACAAATTCCACACATAATCTTACTCAGAAGACCTTACAACGTACAACTATGGTTTTTGCAGTTCCTTGAAAAACTATGGTGACTCAAAGTATGACTATTATGGGGTGACGAAAGAGATCATTGAATTAGATTATCTCGCACTGCCCGTGAAGAAGATCATAATGTTTAATTTTAATTGGTTTGACCCGGAAAAGAGAGGAGTACAGTATATCCTCAATAAAAGCTAGTTGACATTAATCATACAAGAAAATTTGGCAAGTACGAGCCGTTTGTGCTAGTTGATCAAGTTGTTCAAGTGTATTATTGCTCATACCCGTCAAAGAAGAAGGATAGGAAAGATTGGTGGGCTGTCTCTAAAGTGAAAGTGAGAAGTACTTTGAACATGCCTGACTCATCAACAGTTGATGAAGAGGTTCAGCTACTGCAAGATGAAACCGTAGATCATGTGGTTTTATCACCTTTAGTCGATGATGAAGAAACATTTGTTTTAGTGGACATAACAAATACAAAAATTCTATAAGTAAACTTACGTAGAACTACTGCAATGTCAATATATTATTGTTTTTGTTTGTTTATTAATTAGTATATAAAAATATTTATTTTGTTAAGTGTTTAATGTGATGTTTGTCATGGGTTTTCATAGTGATGGCAGGTGATAGGGGTTATTTTAAATCAGGGTGGTCGTTTGGTCGAAGCAGAAGCAAGGGCAGCACTTCTACTCCCCCTGGCGATTCTCAGCAGGCTGCTGATCATCTGGATGGATCCAGCCAGGGATCCCCATAGGGTTCTGCACATCCGCCCCCTTCGCACTCCCCGTCAGGATGAGCACCAATGGGGACCCCCTACTTCGACACTCATCCACACACGTCTACTGTAGTCCCGGATTCACAGCCAGTTATTGAGAGACTTCGATCTACACTCCACCTCACGGCACCTTCACGGCAGCCTACTCCTCACTCCCCGATGATCCATATCTGACAACACACCGCGTAGCTCAGAGGCTTCACACGGTAGCGGTGTTGATCCTTGTGTGGTCATCACTGTTTTTGAAAGGTAAGTACTACTGTGTAATTACAAAATAATTCACAATAAGGTTTGTTTATTATACATATGCTAATTGTAAATTTGTGACACACCAAATAATTATAGGGAGTTACTACCTACAAACAAGGTTGCTCGTGTTATACTTCCTTGCTTTGAGATGAGATGGTTTCCAGAGGGTTATACTTGGATGGTTTGGATCAACAACCATAGATTTTACTTCAATGAGTTCAAGGTACTAAACCATACTTGGCCTTTCAACATTTTTTTTTGTTTTTTTAAGTTATGCTTACACTACTTTACTAATTTATGCACAAGTTCTTCCGTTGGGATCTTGACCTTGAGAGTGTGGTCTATGAGATATTCTGCGAGAAGAGTAGAAGACGATATTCAGACACACTCTACAAGATGAAGTCTGTGAAAATGAAGAGAAAAGTCAGAGATGACGTCTGGCAAGCTTGGGAACAACAGTGGGAGAGTGAGAAGTATAAGAACATCAGTGAGACTAACTCTCGCAACCGCGGGACTGAGCACACACCTGGTGATGGTATGTCTACACATGTGTCTGGTTCTCGCACGATGAAGGAGCATAAGAGGGTTCTGGTGAGTCTTTTTGATTTGGTAGTGTTAGACATTTAGTTTAATGTTATTAACTCTTAGAAATAGATTGAAAATATGATATGTTTATATGTAGTGGGGTTGTGAAGTTTCTTTGTGGATATGAGTGAATATGAATGTGAATGCAAGTATATATGAATCTGAATGCAAGTACATGTGAATGTGAATATGAATGCAACTATGAATGCATGTTGTGAGTTATGATTGTTATCAGGTTCTGATATGTGTAATCTTGTATTGTATATATGTAGGGAAATGCAAAAGAACAGGGGAGGTTATATCAATTTTTTAAGCCTTGCTTAATTATATCTAATTTAATCAAGTGTTTTTTTGGTAGACTAAAAGATACGGTACGGAGCCAGATGCTTACACATTGTTCATACACACTCATTCGAGCAAGGATGAACATGGAAACAGTGTGCCATATGCACCAAGGTTGAGGACACTACTGTAAGTTTTAATGTAACTTATTTAAGCAATTGTGTTACATTCAAATTTAGTCATTAGCGATGAGTAATTATATCATTGTGTTATGATTATGAAGCATAAATATGAAGAGTTGTTAGATGCCACCACTCAGGAGTCAGCCACTCCAGATGATCCATCTACTCAGGCCACACCTGTAGACCCTAATGAATTTTTTACAAGGCTTTTGAAGGGAAATCGAGAAAGCACGGTGTGGGCGAGGTAGCACCAGAGCAATTCCTAGACTCATTTCATAGCACCGGCACTAGCTCAAGTGCTAGCTACCAGCTACGATCAGAGCACATACAAGTCCATGAAGTCAGACATTGAGCAGGATCTGCTTCAGAAGCTAGGTGACAATTTCAGGGAGAATATTCGTGCTGAGGAGCGGGAAACGATTTGTCAGGAGTTCCGCAATGAGGAGATGCAGGCAATGATATGAGCGCAAATCTCCTAGATGTTTCCCTCTCAGTAGGGTCAGCAGGGTCCGTACGGTGCTCCTGGCGCTAGCTCGGGTATGAAGGGTGGATGGGGTCAGTGGGGAGGTCCACGTGGTGGCTCAGGTGATCCAGGTGATCACACGGGGTATCGTCCAGGGGATGGGCATGGTTGGGGCCACGTATATTAGATAGATGACATATGAGTCTGTTAGACTTTGTTTGCGTTAGACTTTGTTCGTATCAAACTTGGATTGTACTACTTTGCATCTTTTGTTGATTGAACTATAATATTAAGTTTGCTTGTATTATACTCTCCTTAGGAAAAATAGTATTTTGTGTTTAATTATAACGAGAAACTATTTATGGGATTGCATATTATAGGTGGATTTGAATAAAATGTATTACAGGTCAAAATTTACAAGTGAAAATATATTAGAAATCAAAATAAAAAATACTTTTTTAAAATATTAAAACTAGTTAGCGACAAAAAATTCCGTCGCTAAACATTATTCATAAATTGTCGTTTCCGTCGCCAATTTAGCGACGACTATATTCCGTCTCCAATCCATCACTACCTAAAATATTAGTGACGGACGGATCCATCGCTAATCCGTTGCTAATTGGCAATGGACGACGTCGTCCGACACGACTTTGGATTAGCAACGCCGTGTTTAGAGACGAACATATCCGTCTCTAATCCATCGCTTAAATAAGTTTAGCAACGGATTAGAGACGGATTTGTCCATCTCTAAACCGCTATTTTCTAGTTTCATTATGTCTTTCTTTTTTATGGACAGTATTTTGAGAATTCATAATGTATATTTTTAAATAATATTATCTCACTTTTTGTAGGATCGAACGATCCTACAATACAAATCCCATGATCCGATCCTGGGGTTCACTTTCAATTTTTACGCTAGGATCGTGATCCTCAGAACATTGCTCAGTAAAAAATATCAAAAGAGGGTCTTCTCATGGGGTTCAAGTTATTCATTGACCTATCTGTGAGAGGAAAGATGGCTAAAGTGGAAATTTGTCTTAAGTTTCATCCCGGTATGAGAATCATGATCTCTTAATGATTAATGATGCTAAGATTAGACCACAAGTTACTAATTTTGATCCTAATGGTGGTTCATGGTCGTGATCTGATCATGTATCCAAAAAGTGTAACGTAGAAGAATCGTTGGTGAAATAGGTGGATTGGAGAGTGCATTAGATACACATAATAGTTGGTCAAAAGTTAAAGTGGACTTTTCTATGGATGCTGGTCTCCTGACTTGTTACTTCTTATAGGTTGTATCCCTTAACCTTTATGGTCGACGAAGATAGTAAGCACGTGGTGCTTATCCAGAAACAAAACCGTTGAAGAATGATAAGATATATCCGACAGTGAAACTATAAAAGAAAGAAATATGGTTGTCATTCACCAAAATAATCTCGTCCAATTTAGAGTACATTCATGTTTATAGATTTTGATGGCTACACCCGATATAGATGCTCCCAATAAAATCTAGATCATGCACTCCAATTGCGTTCATACAATCCTTGGACTCTGCACAATATCAAACTCATACTCTTCATGTTGTGTACGTTCTTTTATGCTCCTTTTCAATTTTGGTATCTAAACTTTTGGCAGGAAAGGCGCTACGCCTCAGTACTGCCTTGTAAGCTGGATCCCCAGCCATATATAAAAATAAAATAAAAATCAAACTCATACTCTTCATTCACCATATTTTCTTTACCATGCACATGCAATTAACATCTAATAATACCCAGGGAGTTCGGTTGTAACTTCTTCAGATCCTACATAGTTGTCTTCTATCATCCCCCTTCATTATATGCATAAATTAAGGTAGCCTAAAATTCAAACCCGTATATTCTTGATTGAATCTTGCAGTATTTGAGTTAACTAGTGCAATATAGACAAATCAACTTAACATTTTCCTCCCATATAGCACTAAAAAGTCTATAGTTCTTGTCTATTTCATTGTCGATATGGTATACCAATTGTCTAAGCAACCCAAGATCTATGACATATTCCTTCTGCTCCAAGGTTCAAATTAGAATATAAACATGTCCTCACCATTTTGAAACACGCTTGGAATATCACATTTTCCCATTCTGCTACTCCTGCACCAATGTTCACCATAACAAATAAAGGTATTCAACTGCCAATTTTAAAACACTACATTATAGGTTCAACAGTTGTTTCTTTGAAGATATATAAGATACAATTTAGATGTCATTACACCTCTATAAAGTTCCGTGTGGGTTCGCACCTAATCTATTTTTGTATCTTTCCTGACTAGAAGTGACGCCGAACTGTCCTGTCGCCACTCTTACTATGAGGGTTATGTATTCTTACGATAACAATCAACAAGGCCAGTCGGGTCTTGGAGAGTTGTATACTATATCTATACATCTCTCTCAACAAACAGGTTATCCCATTAGTCATAGAAAGACTAGAAACCCATAATCTTAGTATGGAACGAACCCTTTTTACCCTAAGGTCATAATATTATGAATGACTTTTTTTAACCTAACTTATCCCATCTTGGATAATATGAGTATGATAGCAAATTGAAAAGGCATCTTATACTCTTTCATCAGTTAATAGCATGATGTTAGGATAGCAACCCCTTCACCTCTCCTAGTGTTCAGCCTTACGATGTTAGTGCCTCTACGGCTTCTCTAGTTTAGGTCCTCGATATTCTCCACACCGTCTCTGTTTCTTCTCTATGTTTTCTTGCATCGGGAATGACCATTTTCATCATTATAGCTTGCTTAGGTGAGTAGGGTTAGCTACCCTTCTCTTCCAACGCCTGATCATCTCAAGGCAAGCTACTCACTCACCATTATCCTTCTCCTCTCTTCCTCTCGCCTCTCCCTCTCCCTTCGCATGTGATTAAGTCTATTTGATCTCCTTTCCTTTCTTTCGCTTTGCATGTATTTTCTTCAATAGTGCTTTCTCTTTGATACACCTTTCGTGCTTGTCGCCTTACTTCAATGGCCTCCATGACAATTAATGGTTCAATGGTTTCATGCAATGGGTGTATTGTGGCATGAGTCTTTCCGGTGTAGACCATATGCATTGCCGACCTAGCTACTTCCCTTAATGAGTTGTGGAGTGTGTTTGGAGGCCTTCACCTCTCAAGATTCAGTTTGTCCCCTTTTGTGGTTGAATTCCAAGAGTTGGATACCATGCAGACTATTATAGGGTGTGGGCCCTGGGTGGTGAACGGGTCCTTGTTGGCAATGCAACGCCTTGAACGAGTTTGGAGGCCTTCACCTCTGAAGATTCAGTTTGTCCCCTTTTGTGGTTGAATTGCAAGAGTTGGATACCATGCACACTTTTTTAGGGCGTGGTCCCTGGGTGGTGAACGGGTCCTTGTTGGCAATGCAACGCCTTGAGCACAGCAAAGATTTTGAAACCTATGAGTTCAAGTGGATGCCTTTCTAGATTAGGGTTTATGACCTTCCTTCGGCCTTCTTCAATCTCGCTTTGGTGAAGGATGCGGCTTATAAGGTGGGATGCTTCACAGGCATTTTCGAAGATCCTGCAATTTTGAGTACCAATACTTGCGCCTTAAGGTTCTCCATGATCTTTACCACCCGGTTATGCATTCTCTTCCGCTCGACCTTGAAGGTTGCTATTTTTTCTTTTGGATTACATATGACAACATACCCCCCCCCCTTTGTGCTACATGGGGGCTTTTCCTGCATGCATCCGTTGCTTTCCCGATCATGCATGATGAAGATGAGGATGATGCCCCTTATATGGTCCATGACTTCGCACTATTTCCTTCCCTGTTCGCTCCCTGGTGAGGGAGGAGGCCTCTTCGGTCAAAGAATCTATGGTGGAGTTGGAAAATTTTTGTCTGGACCAACTGGAAACATCACTCAACGCAAATAAGTGCACACAAGCCCGGTTATTGAAGCATGCTTCAAGGGAGGAGGTGTGGGATCTTTGACTTGCCAAGGTTGAATGTAGAGGGAAGCGCATAATGACTGCGGCAAAGAAAATTTAGTGGTGGGTGAAACTATAATACCACTAAATTTAAGTTCTAATAATGATAGTAGAAAAACCTATTAATCCCGGGTGTTTCCGCCACGCTCAGAAGAGCACTAAGGCAAGGCGCTAAAGTATGTCAACTTATAAACAATATCAAGGGATACTTACTACCTAAGAGGAATTATATATGGTTATCCTAAGAATTATCTCAAACTTGTTCCCAACTTTAAAACCAAGACAACCAAGACGAAACATAAGTTAACAAGTGGTGTTTCCAAATTTCGGTTTCAACCGTCCATGTATTCTTAATTAGTTAGGACTTGATCTCTATTTATTCTAACATCTAGAATTGTAGGTGACCACTCCCCCAAGCCCCCGCTCTTACTCTTAATCTTCTCTTGTTCAACAACATATTAAGTAAAAACACAAAAAGGCAACCATCAGCACAAATGAGTAACACTAATATTAGGAGATAGCATATACGAACTGTCAATATAAAAGATATGACTTATCTACTAACACTTGTCCACACTCCACAACCCGATACGATATCAAAGTCCACACCATAAATCCATTCCAAAACAATTCATGAATTAACTCTCATTACCAAGACAACCACATACAATAAAAGTTCAACCAATGGGAGCTTGCCCGGATCCCAAGCCTCACTCTCTCCACTAGAGTGCTATCCTACTCTAGCCCCTTAGTGTGCACTCCTCCCAAAAGTTCGTCAACTACAAGAGGCAGAAAAATAGAGTAAAAGAATCTATTTAGTCAACAAATATCCATAAATACCCGCGGACAAACCGGTCATATGACAAAGGACTTCGAGGTCCACGGCCCCTTGGGTAACCATTCCATCACATATATCCACAAACACCCTCGGGCACACCGGTCGTATGACAAAGGACTACGAGGTCCAGGACCTCTTGGGTATCAATTCCATCATAAAGAACCAAAGTCCAAGCCAATTAAACCAATCCATCACACAAAACTGAAGTCCAAACCAATTAAGCCAATCCAACACATAGAACCGACGTCCAAACCAAATCAACCATTCCATAATCATCACAACACATTACCAATATAAATCATATACCACAAGTTTCACACCACACCATATAATCATATTCCAAGACCAATTCAGTACATCACAATTGAAATACTTCACCATTTCCATAACCACATCGAATTAAATACTTTACCTTATCACTTCCATTACCTTAGCTCCATACCGTTCCAATCCGTCTCTTACCATGTATCTCATCACTCAAGCAATAGTGCCCAACTCAACCAAATATGTGTCAAGGTATTACAACAACAAGTACATAATCCATTACATTGCAGCAAGCATAGTTATCCCCTTAAACCAACTAAATAACTAGGTTACCTTTCTTGAAGTCAAGAGTTTCCCTCAATCTTCCAAATCACCAAGTCACCCTTCCGTACACTATATACAAGGTTAACAAGGAAAAATAGCATAAGAACTTAAGGAATCTGATGGAATCAGCCAACACAACCCAAACCCTTATGCAATTCGAATTGCCCATAATTCCTCCCCAAACAAGTCCTAAAATCACCTTAATCTCTCTAGAATACTATTTGAAGGGATTAATGACTTAGATTGGAAAAGAGAAGACAAAATCTTACCACCCATCAATGGAAGACGCCAAGAGGGTTATGGACAAATAAAATCTAGAAGAGGGGAGCACACAAAGACGTACATCACACTAGAAGCACAAGACTAGATTAGAGCACAATTTAATCAAGAATCAAGATAGGAATAAGGTTGAACCCTAACCCCTTTCAAAGCAGTGGCTACAGCGCAATTCAGAGAAGGAGGAAGAAGGAAATCTCCAGTTCCATCTTTTCTAGTTCGTGATAAGTGAGGAGAAAGAAAGAAAGTAAAGTAGTAAGTAATTTTTGAGAGTTTTAAGTGACTTAAGGAAATTGGAAGATCTAACTTAATAAAAGGTGTGGGTATCTTTTAATTTTGGATTTCATGACTTATTAAAGGATAAAACTCATGCTGGAATCAGTAATAGGCAGACTAAGTGTTAAAACACAACTTAAAGGTCATTAATGACAATTTTGTGCATTAAGGAGTTAATGTGGGTTTAATTAGTATAATTAAGGACAAGTAAAAGGAGTAAGTAACTTTGAATACTAAATATCCAGACTTATTAAAGAGGAACGAGTTGTGCATTATCATAAAATTGAAGGCCAAATGTAACACCCCTAATTCTAAACCTGTAATAATAGCGCAAGTCGTAGCATAATAAATAACGTTCGCAGCGGAAAATAAAACTATATATCTTTGGTGTTACACGCCGTTACTCACCCTTGTGAGTAACAAGGCATCCTTACTCCTTCCAACAACTTCGACTCCTCACGCTGTGAAGAACAGATACTGAGCACTCTTAATATTACAAACCAAATCCAAACTAAATGAGCAACTAACCGAATACAACAAACTCCTTAATACAATATAATACTAAAACTTAAAAGTGTTTCTTGAGAACACATCAGCTACCCTGTAACCCGCACTTCGGCTTGTGTCTTCCTCAGTAACCTGAAATGGTTTGCCCATTGAAGGGCTCATCAATCGAAATGCTGGTATGCTAAATGTAGTCCTAGGTCATCTAGATTCCTTAAGTCGTTTTAGCCATCTTGATATTAGATTCTTTACATGATATACCGTTTACATAATAATAATAATAACTGTAATGCTAAACAAACACATAACAGTTCACCTGCAAATCTCATCATACAACAGTAAACAACACCAATATACAAACACGATAATCCATAACAGTGATCAACAAGATACGCGTATTAATTAACTGTACTTGTTAGTTGGCCACCTGGCCCTTATCCTTTAAACCAATCACTTAACCTTTTCCAATTAAATTCCACCTCAGGCGTCATGTTAAGACAACCCTTAATAACTTATAATGGACAGTAGTCCCCTGGGTTCCATAGAACCGTTACCAGCTGACCTTATGGCCCTGGATAATTATATGACCGATCCGGTCGAACGTGTGCACCAACGGTAGTGCCCTCCGCCATCGTCGAATGTGGACAATGGATTCCCTTGAGTGAATCCCCATAGAAGTCCCTCGTAGTGATCACGATGCGCAATGAGAAAGTCGAAACAGTCTGGATTCCTCTCTTTATAAGTTAGCCCTTTAGTTAGTGATACAATAACCAATCCTTGAGTTAAGACTATAATAGTTGACCATCAGTTAGGTTCAATAATACCTAAAGGTCAGTTAGTCTTGTTCCAGTTTAGATGTATAAACTTCCAGTCATAAGAGTTCACGTAAAATAAACGCAAATGTTGAGCAATACAGTACACAAGATCAGATACATAAATCACAGATATCGCTCTTAACAATTAAACACACAACGTCTGGACCTCAGGAAAATCTTAGGACATTCAGACCACACAATTAACATACCGTTCACCGTGTAACTTGCTAGCTTGACAAATTCACGTTCAGTAATTCCTTCCCGTACGTTATATATACATGCAATACCGGGTAACATTAATACAACTATTCACTAAGTATTACAGTATTGTCACTACAGAGCTAATACTCGTAGTATACTAATCCCGTATGTTCTTTATCTTCCCCTGCTATTTTACAGTGGTTCGAGGTAGTTTGATAGGTCATTATTTTATGTAACAACACATGTGATAATGAATTTCTACCTTGTAGTATATTTCTATCTCATTAATCATATACCCATAATTATTTCCACTTATTCCATATATCAATATGATTTGGTTATTTTATTATAACCATAATTATTTAATAAACCTCATATTATACTCCATAATATACCATAATACATTATATTACTTAGTTTCAATTCCTTTCTTTATTATAACTAAAACCAACCATATATTTTCGGTAATTACTTAATGAACACATAACTTTTATAAATTGCTAATTAACCACTTAACTTTCGGTATTTACAAATATATATGCTAACTTTTATGAATTACAATTAAATCCCTTAAACTTTCGGTTTCCACTTATATTTTCCTATATTTACAATTTAACCCCAAAACTTTATATAAGTTACATATTAACTTATAACCATAGTTTTAATATTTAATTTCTTTAAATAACGAGACAACCCATATCTTTCTTCAATTTATATTTCCGCCCCATATCAAATTCCGTTTTTCATATATACTTTCATAAATTACATATTCACCCCATAACTTTTATAAACTTAATATTTTATGTCATAAATCATTTTAACCCAAAGTTTTTGGTCAACACTTTGACCAAGACTTAATTTCATAATTAATACTTTAATATACCCAGAAAATCAATTGTAATTCGGTTGTAACTCTAAACTTTCCAATAATTACAAAATAGCCCCATAACTTTATAAAATGTCATTTTAACACTTAAACACTTATTTAAATTCACCAAAATTCGTAATATTAATTCCTACCTTATATTATATCATAAATATACCAAATCACCCCTTTAACTCTCGGCAAATATTATTAGTACTCTACACTTTTCAAAATTTACATTTTAGCCACATAACTTTATATACTAGCCATTTAAATACTTGTAGCTATTTTTAATATTCCCAAAATTTATAATATAAGCTAATACACTTATATACTTCAAAAATCACCAAATAAAACATTTCATTCTCGGCTTTAATATATTTTTACCATATAGTTTTAAAACTTGATTTAAACTTTATAATATGTACATATAAATGTATATAAGCCATATAACACTTCTAAAAATTATGCTAATGACTTAGAATGATTATAAACTCAAAATAGAACATTTTGTCCCTAGACAATTCTGTTTAAACATATATGTATCCTAATTATTTTTTTTGTGACACAAATTTATACCTTAAGGTAATAATCTTACCTTATATGTTATAAATTATTTTCTTGACATTATAACCCAATATTTTCAGCCTTAATATTCTAAGGCTTATACATAATTTTTATACCAAAGTTTGAAGCTTAAATCAAACTTAAACTTAATAAACCTTAATTATAGAAACTTACTCCTTAAATCAAGACAATTCTTGTACTTGATTTCTCCTTGAATTCCAAGCTCTTCAAATGCTATTTTGATGAAGAACTTTTGGCCTCCTTGTATATATAGGAGATCCATTTGTTAGACTTCTAACAAGGATTTATAAATAAGATTTGGAGTAGTTTTACAAGAGTTTACCTTAGGTATTTTTCAAGGAATTTTTGGTACACCTTGGGATGATTGTAGATCTAAATTTCCTTCATGAAATGATGAAGAGAATATAGGTTTAGAAGCTTGTAATTTTCGGTAATGGCTTAAGGAACTTACTTAGGATTTTCAACATGAAAATATACCTTAACTTGATCTTGTTGTTCCTTGTGTTGTGTTGAATCAAGGTGACTCCTTGGAACCCTTAAGCTTGGTGAAAATAGCAAGGGTTGCTAGGATGATTTCTTGCTTCAAGACTTAGTAGATTTAACTAGGAAAATTACATAGAAATGATGTTAGAACTTAGAACACCATTAATGGAGCTTTGAAGCTCTAAGGAATAAACTAGCAAATGAAGAAAAAAGAGAGAGTTGAAGGACTTACACAATCGGCTGAATGGGGCAAATGAGCATAGACACTCACGTAGGAAAATAAGGGAAGGCAGAGGGTGAATTTTCTTTTGACAAAAATAATGTCAAAATTGTCTAACTTTACCTTAGTTTATTGTTTGTTGTTTGGCTCCATAATATGTCCATTATTGCTTGCTTTCGGCCACATGACAAGGAAGAAAAGAATGGCGTGTTTGATAATTGAAACAAGAAGACAAAGGCAAGGTAGGTAGGTGTTTTCTTTTGAATTTTCTAAGTAGAATACCATGTCAATTGTTGTCTTCTTTCCTTTTCATTTACGGTAATATATGTGTAAGTAGGCAATTGATTTCTTTGTCTTTTGAAACATGAGAACATGCTAGGTTGATAGATGTCTTATTTGATTAATTATAGAGCAATCAAACTTGCTTTTTCCCTTCTTGAAATCGGCAACTATAGGCTACACAAGGCCATTTGATTTTTGTTTATATTGAACATAGGCATGTGCATTGTTAGGTGGATGATTTATTTGACTAAGTAGACAGCAATCAATCCCCCTTCCTCCTGTATGAAATCGGCAGCCTCAAGGCTAGGGAATGGGCTGTTCAATTATCATGAATTAAACTAGTACAACATGTGGTAAAGTAGATCTAGTTTTGTTCTTTTGTGTATTTAATTTCCATGACTTTTTCCCTAACTTATTCCTTGTTGTTTTCTTGTAGGAAATCGGTGATGGAGTGCCTCATTTGGCTGAGATTATTTGACATTATAACATATGGCACATGGGAGATGAGTCACCATTCCATAAGTCAATTTACAATTAAAACTAGTCAAAAATCACCTAAAATGGCGCCTAACATAGTGACCACATGGGACTGATTTTTAATTTGATTCCTGTCATGTTATAAGTCATAATATTTAATTGGTACATTTATACTAAGGTAAAAGATGAATGTTCTAAGGTAAAAATGCTGATTTATGGTACCTTTTTGATCATACAATCGGCCCTGTTTGTGCTATGAGTTTAGAACTGGATTTAATTGATTTATATGATCAATTTATCCCCTTTTAAGATTATCAACTCGTGGCTCCTCAAAAACGTCAAGGCAATTGCGTAAAACGCGTTTTTGTGACACCCGAAGGTGTGTTTTTGTGCTTTAAGGATTTTCTAGAAAATAAGTAGTCGCTATGTGTTCCAAGTGTTTATAAATATCGTTTATTGTCAATAATGATATATTAAGGTGTTACATTGGGTTATATGGGGTTATATCAACTCAAGACACAATTTCCGGGTTACCGGGACACTCCCGGGGCAAAATAGGAGCGTTAAGAAATTCCCCGAGGATCCTGTTGAATTTTGGAAAAGTAGCTCGAGAGATCTATTTAGAATGTTGAATAATTATGTTAGGATCTCTAAGAATGAATTATATAGGAGTTCGTGCCACCTCGGCACTTCTCCGGGGCATTCCCGGGGGTTTATGGGGCCCCCATCGGGAATCTCCGAGCGCTTTGCGTTTAATTGAAATTATACCGTGAGGACTTCATCTTAAATGTTTAGTAAAGTGTTATGGTGCATTTGGAATGAAGTTTAATGCTTTACTTCATCCTATATAGTATTTCTGGGACTTTCGGGCCCTTAAGGGAACTCCCGAGCATTTTGTATTCTTACTAAGTTTTAGATGAGGTCCTGTATTCTAAAGATCATATAATGATCCTTGATTATCTTCATATGAAGTTTATAGCTTATATAACTTGGTTAGCTTAAGGTCGGGCTTTAACGCTCGTTTTTTACCTTAAGGAGTTTAGGTGTGTTTTAATGCCTAAGTGTTTATATACTCTCTTAGGGTTTAATAATCCCCTAAATTATACTTATTTACCATTATTTAATCATTTAAATGTTAGGGGTATTTCAGTCTACCCCCCTTAAAAGGACTTTGTCCCGAAGTCATAACTTATACTTGTTCATCCTATGGAATCAAGTTCCTCATATCTATTCCCTGTATACTTATCATTCCTGGGTGTCAATACTATACTGACACCTCTACATTCCATCAGTAATCCAAGTATATGTAACTCGGATAAACACATATCCTTTGTTCGTGATAAACAATGTAATCACAGCATAAGTAACTTGATAAATACTGTAAAGCAAATAAGTGTGCTTTTATTAACCAACCAAGTGTTACATAGAACACATCAATACCAAGTGTTACATAGAACACACAACCAAGTGTTACATAGAACACACCAATAACCAAGTGTTACATAGAACACACCAATAACCATTCACTCAAGTGCACACATGTGCAACAATCAAACACAAACAACAAATCATAATCCAAACCAGACTGCAAATATGCAAGTCGCATGTGGTGCTCTACCCCCCTTAAAAAGGGTTACGCCCACGTACCCCCACAAGTATACATAAACTAAGAGAAAAGTGCTGGGTACTTGTCTCGCATGGAGTCCTCTAACTCCCATGTCGCCTCCTCATTGTCGTGGTTTAACCACAGAACCTTGACCATTCTAATGGTCTTGTTCCTGGTCTCCCTAGTCTTGGAGTCTAATATGCGAACTGGGGTCTCCTCATATCTAAGTGTAGGATCTAGCTCGAGTGTCTCGGGCTCTAAAATATGTGATGGGTGAGGCACATACTGCTTTAGCTGAGAAATGTGAAACACATTGTGCACTCTCCCAAGCTCAACAGGTAAATCTAATATGTAAGCTAATGGGCCCACCCGCTCCGTAATAAGGTATGGTCCTACATACTTCGGGCTAAGCTTGCCCTTCTGCCCAAATCTGAAAACTCCCTTCATAGGTGAAACACTAAGGAAGACTCGATCGCCTACTGCGAACTCGAGGTCTCTCCTCCGGACATCAGCATATAACTTCTGTCTGTCCTGGGCTATCTTCATGTTCTTGCGTATTTTGCACAATATCCTCTTTCATCTGGTCTAGGTATTCTGGCCCTAAGATGATATTTTCACTGGCCTCATCCCAACATAGTGGTATTCTGCATGGTCTACCGTACAATGCTTGGAATGGCGGCATCTGAATGGATGCATGATAACTGTTGTTGTACGCAAACTCGATCAAATGAAGTCGATCTATCCAGCTTTCCTGGAAATCCAAGGCACAAGCTCTAAGCATGTCCTCTAATGTTTGAATTGTTCTTTCACTCTGGCCATCTGTCTGTGGATGAAAGGTTGTACTTAGCTCCAGCTTCGTACCCAATGCCTCCAGAACTTGCTGCCAAAATCTGGAAACAAACCTGGAATCTCTATCTAACACAATGGATTTAGGTACACCGTGGTGTCTAATAATCTCCCTCTGCAAGAGGTCCGCCAGCTTGGGGACTTTCCAAGTGTCCTTGATAGGAATGAACTTTGCTACCTTCGTCAGCCTGTCGACGATGACCCATATCATGTTAGCACCTCCTCTAGTCGGTGGAAGACCTACTACGAAATCCATGGATATATCCTCGAACTTCCAATATGGAATGGGCATCGGCTGTACTAAACCGCCCGGTCTCCGGTGCTCAAATTTTACCTTCTGACATGTCATACATCTGGCCACAAACTCTGCAAAATCTTTCTTCATACCACTCCACCAGAAATGTAATTTCAAATCCTTGTACATCTTCGATGACCATGGGTGTACTGATAAGGATGAGCAATGAGCTTCCTGTAATATCTTTTCCTTCAAGTCTGGGCTGGACTCTGGAATACACAATCGACCATTCAGTCTGATTAACCGTCTTCACTGAGTACAAAGTCATACTTCTGCCTCTCAAAGATACCGTCAGTCAACTGCTGCCTGATAGTCTTCATGTATTGGTCATTATTCTGAGCACAACGCACCTCCTCAATGAGGTCGTTGTCTCCTGTCATGGCAAATAGGGAATGAGCTCTACGGCTCAGGGTGTAACACCCCTCTCCACAATCACGTAATAATCTCACGTAGTAATAAACAAAACGTCTCGCAGCGGAAAATAAATAACAATTACAAAACTCACTCGGGTGTCACCGGCCATTACTCGCCCATGCGAGCAACGAAGCCAAACTACATCCAACTTCCAACAAAACAAACTGCTAACCGTCGTGATAACGAGAAAACTCCTATACATCATACTAGTCCATAAACCATTAACATCGACAAGTGAGCGTCTACCCAATCCTGAATATACATAACCTTACCATAATACAATTCACCATCTTCATTGCTATACAACATCTCCTTGTGTGGTAACAAAAGTAAAACTCCAATTACCCTGTTCCCGCTCTTCGGCTTCGACATGAAACAACCTGAAATGGTGTAGTATCAGCGATAGACGCTGAGTATGCCGGGCCGGACCCTAATGGTCACTTGTCATTTTAACCATCTTTTTATTAGATTGGTTTCATGCTTTACCATTTTACAGTTATAATCAATACTGCAATAATAATGTATAATATAACATAATCATCCATCTAAACATCCATAAACATTTAACCATCCATCCAAATATCCATAAACATTTAACCATCCATCCAAATAGTCATAGAATATTTCAAACAACATTTGTATATCGAACGTATCGAGAATTAACAATATATCGTACAGTGTACAATCACCGTAGCGTTCACCATCCATTGTCAAATTATTTTAGTTTGGCTTTCAAGCCATCCATATGTACAATGTACATTCGTCGTAGCGTACAGTTTCCATAGTTAATTATGTACAATGTACATTCGCCGTGGCGTACAGTTTTCTTATTTAATTTATCTTAGCCTTGTAGGCTCCATCCAACCATGTTTAATTATTAATATCAGTTGGGCGTCATGTTAGGACAACCCGATAACCTCACCATGGACAGTAGTCCCCGTACACACAAAGGTGCTCATTTCGCCAGAGCTCCGGAGGCCCCTGACTACTTATGTCTCGTAAGACGTCCATAAAAAGGCCGTAGCCACCTGATCCACGATCCAGTTTGGGCTCGTTGGATATAACCTGGAGCGGAATCCAATTAGGAAACCCTCAGTGATCACAAATGCGCAACCAAGTAGTTCGTAAACTACCGGGATTCCTCACCTCATCTCATACCATCTCTCTCTCATAATGTTTAAGATATGCTCTTAGTCTTATGGAGAATAATTATTAATAGCTGCCCAATGGGTCTCACGCATACCTAGAAGTAATCTAGGTTATATTCATGTTCGAGATCCATGCTCTAGAGACCGACAATGTCGTGACTCATCCCTAAGTGTTTTACTTAGGTTACCATATACTTAATATTAATATCATGGTATATATCAAGTAACCGTCATGTCATCACAATAACGTATGTATGTTTATATAAGTTGATCTATAGTCGACGTAGTGTTAGTCCCGTAGGACGCTCGTGCATAAATAAATAATGCAGTAACACTAAATCACATACATGTAATCACACATAACACACAAGTTATATCAACCAAATCCGAGCCCAAGGAGCAACTTAGGTCAACTCGGATCAAACCCCTTTACATACCGTTCACCCTGATCGTATTACGGTGGAGTATGAATCAGCAAGATCCTATGCTCCGTGAGTCCACTAGCTCGTCAAGAGTCTTGTCAGAAGTATAATCTAACGGTAATAAACTATAAGTCAGTCTCCATGACTAACTACATCCGGTATTTCCGAATAATAAGTACCCCCGACAGTTCACCCCTGTTTTCTACAGTTTTGTACGGGTTTCTCTAAAACACTCGGTTTTGTTACTTAAAACTCATACGTCATAATATTTCAACTGTTAAGTTTAATTCATTGTATGTCTTTTTAAACTTATCACCAATTAATTTAGGTACGTAACCTATACTTGCATGTATTCATGCATGATTGTATTATATTATTATTATTATTTTCGTATTGATCATTCTCTCATCCATTATAAACAATGTATTATATAATCCGTTTTTCTTTAGCAAATAATATTTGCATCCAAAACACATAACTATAGTTCGAAACTATACTTTTTAAAAAAATAACCACCACCATTATATTATAGGTTTTCAACCATAATATATATCCACCTTATATACATTACTTGTGTATGTAATATTTACCACGTAGGTAATTCCCATGAGTTTAATAAACTCTTATATTTATGTTTACTGAAATATCCCGATAATTACCACTGTAAATTAGTGAAGCTTAAATTAAATTATGTGTAATAATTACCATGAAATATTAGGTATTTAAAATATAGATCCAAACGGATGCTTATATCGCATGTACCTATCGGTGCGTAAAGTAAATACCACTAGTGAGCCCAATAAATTGTATGAACATCCTATATATCTGGACAAATTATAATCGTAAACGTAAACTCATACGAATACACATCTCAAAACCGAAGATTTATGTTAATAATGCGACGCAAACATGAGAACGTCGATATAGTCACCCGTACACATACACACACACACATATATATATATATATATATATATATATATATACATACGTACAACGTACAACGTTTATGTTCCACGTTACGTGAACAAGTAATAACGTGACGTAACACAACAGTCGCGTGAAAATATATAGGCATATATATATATATGTATAACTAAAACGCGACGAAATAAAATAGTCGTTATAAGCAAAACGTGACAAGCTAAATTAGTTACATATATGTATACGGATGTAACACGATAAAATAAGCATGAAAATACACTTATAAAAAATAGAGCAAACCCGCTCTAGCCGGATTCGAACCCCGTACCTCTCGTATACCCCTGAACGTCTTAAACCAGTGAGCTATGCTCATATTCGCTAACATAGTACACCTCTAGATATATCATACTACCCAAGGTAACCGACTGGTTGAGGACAGCACATCAATTCCATGTCTGATCATCGACATACACACGCATCGCCACACCTATTCTTTTCTGGACATTTAGCAACTCCAACTAATCAGTATCAAAAGAAGGGAATTCCCATAAGCAAACGTTTCCCTTCCTCTGTCTCGCACATGCGCTGGGAACACAAAGTTGTTTTAGAAAAAAAAGACTGAGACCCATACTTCCCCTGCTCAAGCTTGTCGAACAGCACCATACTCTTCTTTTACATGAGCACAACTGGACATATGACAGTTTTGCTTCTTTACTATTCCTGGCACAAACTCGTCGCAGAGCACCAGACCCAAAACAAATAAACCCCACTTGTTAACATCCTGATTTCTTCTCCCGACAACGACATCTCCTTCGTATCATGCTGGGAGCGAGCAACAGAAACCAGAGTTACTCTTTACACTGCTCGGATTCGCACTTGAACATACCAGCCTCCTCTTCTTACCTTAGGCACAACTCCTTCTCTGTACCATCTTCGTTTGTTTAAACCACACCAGGCCATGCATCGGATTAATGCAGTGACGGTACTGCTTCTGTTTCCTTACCTTCCCACCGCTCTGTTTGTCTTGGAAAACCGCAAGAGGTAGCATGAACCGGTAACAAATACAACTTTCCTTCCTTATTTTGGAACTGATAAACGTGGAGATCCTAACTCCTTTCCTCCTCCCTGGTTGTCACGCTGGAGCTCGTCCTCAGCTCCCTCCCCAAGCCAAAAGTACACCGAGAATACTCCATGCAAGGAGACCAAGGGCACGGTGAGCAAACAAACGACAGCATAACAGCTTCACCCCCTCTTCTGTTTTCCTTCATTTCCCTCACAAGAACTGACCCTAGTTCCTCTGGTTGTTGACTGCCGTAGATTACCATAAAACTCCAGCAAACACAAGGTAACTTCTCTCCCTTTTCACGCTTTAAAATCATGCCCAAAACACCTCCTCCTCTACTCAGCACTCTGCATGTTTTCAAGGTTGAAGAATCCACCCTTGGAAGCTCTAACCTACCCGAAGTGCACTATCTGAAGAGGGATTCTCTTATGTTCTTTAGGTAAGGAAATCCTGCTGAAACAACCTTCTTCCTTGTCTAGTTAGTGACCGAGAAGTTGCTGTTCCCTTACCACTTACTTCCCGTTTGTAGACTCACGAAAAAAAAAATTGGAACGATACAGAGATCTTCTTCACTTCACCCGCAAGTACCACGCATTGCTATTACCGGTAGAACCTCTGGGTTTCTGAAGAAAAAAAAATCCTCGCCAAGGCGGTTGAAGGTGAGAGCAGGAAACCGGTAATGTAGACTGTTTTAAATGCCTTCCATCCTCTCTGTTTTTATCCGAGAATGGAGTGTGACTCTTTTTTCTTATTAACCTTCCAGCAACTGAATGTGCTATGCATGTTTCAGCAACTGAACTGGTTCTAGAGCAACAACCGGCCTGAAATATCTTCAAAAAAAAAACTAACCAAGGTAACTCCTCCAGAAACTGGTGCATGTTCAGTAAGATATAAGCAACTAACCTGGAAAAATTCCTACGAGCTATAATTAATGTGCTGTGATCTGGTAATTTAGACAGCTGCTTCAATTGTTTAAGTTCCTGTAATAGCATTGTGGAAAACATGTAGAATTAATCCAAGGGAAATGAACTAGTAGGGACTAAAGAAAATCTATTTCGCAACAGCAAAGAAAACGGATACATTTGGGCTGGAGCTTTGTATTTCTTGGTGTCAAATATGTGTGTATTCACCTTAGGTTAATGACTAACCAATTCTGGGCATCGAGCAACCAATGTACCGATTACTGCAGGTCTAAACAACAGCTAAATGGTTCAGAGAAGTTCTGTACAAATCTGCTAACAAAAAAAAAAAAAGTGCAGAAATGAGTTCAAAATTCTGCAACTCTAACCGTTGCATAATCTAATCTCAGAAGCAATATGAAAGTTATGTTGAGTGAATGATCTACCTAAAGACTTGCTAACACATTGCCCTAAGCAGTACACAGCCTCTAGTGTTAGGGAAAACAGCTAGCATACTAAAATCAATGTAAGAAGTAGTAGTGGGCAGGAGTAGTTTTCAGATAATACGACTTCTTGTTTCAGTATGGGGAACATCAGTGGGTTAATAGAGTGGTCTAGGTTGCCTCGTTGAGTTTGAATTATAACTAGAATGATTAACTAGTAACTAAATGGTGTGAGGGAATAAGAGTCAATGCGAGAACCAACAGAAGAAAAAAAAATTTATCAGGTTACAAGTTTCAGTTTCAGTTTTGCTTTTCAGTTCTTGAAATCGATATGCTTCTGTTTATTAACTGCCTGAAGTAATCTAGTTGCTGTATTAGCTTGGTGACCAAGATAGAAGCTTACTAAAATGTGGGGCTAAGTGTAAACAACTGGGAAGACTAAGGAATAAGTTAGATAGCCAAAAACAAATCAACAGAGAAGAGCTTACATCAGCTGATGATCTCAGTGTCAGATTTTTGTTCCCTGTGTAAGAACTTTCAGGGATTGTGGTATACGTATTTTTGGGCCTGTTTTAAAGATTAAAATTATACTAAGACGTGTAACTAAGTAGCTAGGTAATTGGGGAAGATAAAAGAAAACCAGAACAACGAACAACAAGGAAAACAGAAGAGAAAGGGAATGTAGTTTCAGGTTTTCAGATTTTCTGGTTGCTGTTTCAGTTTCAGATTCCTTGCAAAGGAGTTTGAGGGGTGTTGTCCATGTTGTGTTGGGCTAGTTTAGGGCTTAAGATCATATTAAGACAGTTAACTAAGAAGATAAATAACTGGGGAGGGGAGTGAGAAAGAAACCGGACCAAGAAATGAAAACCAAAACAGAAGAGGAGCAAAATACCAATCATAGTGTATCAGTTTCAGAAGTTAACAGAATTTGCAACATTGACCAAGTTGCTTTGGGTTTGTTTGAGTTAAAATCTTGCTAAAACACTAACTAAGTGGGTGCAGGTTGGGAGGAGTTGTAAGTCAGTTTAGGAAACAGTCAGAGAACAAGATAAGAGCGTAAGTCAGTTTTTGACTCTAGTTTTCAGTTGCAGGAATTCTGTGTTTCTGTGTAACTCTGTTACAGAGAGTATAAGGGTGGGATTAGCTGCTTGTTGAGCCTAAAACATTGTGGATACACCTATCTAAGAGAGTAAACCATTTGGGAAAAATTTGAAAGTAGTTTAATGCGTTCAAAAGAGTAGTTAACTGGAAGTCGCACCAAGATGTTGTTCCAGATTTTTATAATCTGCTGCTTATGTATAACTGGTATACCAGTGGTATAAGAGCACTGCATTGACTTGTTTATTAACTTAAAACCTAGCTAATACACATAAGTGAGACTATAAACACTTTGGGAGGGATTAGAAGACAGATAACTAAATCTAAAAGGAAAAAAATTGAAGAAGAGTCACCGAATTCTGTTGCAGTTTATAGCCTCTGTATAACTGAAATACCATGAGCATAAGAGTGTTGCAGAAGCTTGTTAATAAACCCAATATCTAGCTAATACCTCTAAGGAAACCTATAGAATAAAATCGTGTGGAAGTAGAAATAGAATATAGAATTTCAGAGTTGATGAGTTAAGTGTTCCAGTTCTTTTTTCTCTTGTTGCAGTTCAGTTCAATTTGGTACTGAGGGGTTTGAGGGAGTTGTGGTGAACTTATAATGAATCTAACACCTCTAATATGCCTTAGAAGGTTTTTATATACTTGATGGGAAAGAATCAAACAGCAGTGGAGCTAACTAGATACAAGGGCCAAGAGGTGATACTTAGATTGTTGCTTCAGATTTCATTAAAGATGTAGTTTCTGTATAACTGAGTGCATGGGTGTCACAAGAGTGATATTAGTTTAATAATGAACCCAAATAGTAGCTCATCAATATAAGTAAGTTAGTGAATCATGTGGAGAAGGTTAAACACCAACTACTACATTAAAAGTAAAGTTAGTTAAGGTATTCCATGGAAATGGAGTTTTATTTTTGGAAGCTTATGGGTTTCTGTATAAAGAAGTTTTAGGGTTATTCTATGGCCTATATTATCACTATACAAGAGTTAAAATATTGCTCACCTATTTATCTAAAGAGGGAATACACATTAGACATGTTAAACCTATACTATATAAACTTGGTACATAATTACCTCTTAAAACGCCCTAAACCATTAACTAAGGAAAAAGGGCTTAGTTAACATGTAAATAAAGATATGAATATCCTAGGGGTAAGTTAAGCCTAGAATTAATGCACGTGAAGTTCTAAGAGTCAATATAAACTAGGCATGTAACAACATGCCTAAGGAATAACATACGATATAAAGTGTCGTCACATAAAATAATAAACTGACACATTGTTTTAATTAACGCTAGGACCGTAACGAGCTCCGACCGGGACTTCGAGTGTAAGACAACTCGTGCTTTCGATTAAGGTATGGACATGTGTGGTTCGTATGTTGCCGTGTTACACGGCTTGTTTGCTGTGTGCTTTGTGTGAAAATGACCATAAGATTAAAGCATGAAATTGGATTGCTTGCGTATCTTGCTTATATGATTGCTATATCATTGTTGCATATTATTTGCGCGCACACAGTAGTTTAGTCCCTTCTCGTTTATGAACTTGAAATGAAACGCGATAAACTACGCAAACAAAACGAAACAACTATACAAGAAGAAAACTCCTCTTAAACTATCGAGGACTTCTAATGACACCCACTATGGTGTCGAACTTATAATGATAATGAAAAGTAAAATACCTATTGGTGGAACACATCCTGAAGTCTAGAGATGACCCCGCTCCCTCGACGCACGACGCCGGGAATGGAGGATTGGCTATGGAGAAGACGTTCTTCAACTTGTGGTGACAAGAGAATTCACAAACAAACCTTTAAGAAACCAGGAAAGATCGACACCTACATGATACGGTCACGGGATCTAACTATATCCCCTGACCGGGTGCATGGAAAGAGAAAGAAAATACATGTTATGGGAACAAGAGAAAAGAAATGAAAACACACAACGCTCGAATGATCCCATAGTGAGGATCATGGGTATAACATACCTATGCACACGTTTTATTACCTACATGAATTGTTGTTGTTATACTAGCAGTTCGTTGTGCTTGGATGCGTGTTGAATGTGCTATGTTGTCAGCATGTTGTGCTTGGTTGTTGTTGCTAATGCGTTACTACCTTTAAGTGTGTATGATACTATGATGTACCGTGGTGTGTTTTACTGCTTTCTTATAGCATGTAAATTGACTTAATAATATTCGACCAAGTAGTCGTGTGGCCCAGCAACATACGGGCTTCACACGTTCATACTCAGCGTAGTTTGCTGAGTCCTTCCCAAACCAAATTTTTACAGGTATTATGCCGGACGATAACGGAGCGTAGGCGGGATGGCTACCATGGGGGTAGTCCATCAGGGCATAACGTTTGAAGATGTGGCTATATGTTTAATGTACCCGAGATGTAATTTCCAGTTCATACTTTGGCAATTTGTTGTAGACACTCGATATTTGAAATTGTATCTTATTTTGTATATGAGTTTGGCGAGAGCTGTTTCCAGTCATGCAGACCGTAACTTAGTATTGGTGATGTGGTCTGTCAACCACGTGGGTGGTTGGCATCTGTAGCACCCGGATGACATCGAGAATCCGCTGCGTAGTTATCATGTATTATGACTAGGAGCTTGGTTTTGTACTTTGGATATTTATTCGGGGGTGTTACAGAAAGTGGTATCAGAGCGTAGTTACGCTCTGATGACTGGAACAGGAAATACCGAGGTTGAAATTCTGACAGTGAGTTAAGGGTTGGGGTAGTACGTGAGGCGCGTTAGTTAGGGTTTCACCAGTGTTTACTGGATACCTACAGACACCTACACCCGACCTCCACATCCCTAATTAAATTCAGACAAAGAACGCCGGAGAGGTCGAAAGCCTCCTCACACTCGGGAAAACCCGATCCGGCAATAACTTAATGTTTTACCCCGTGAAGAAAGACTATCATACAACAATCCCAAGTTTTGAAGCTCTGACTAGAGCGTGAAGTTCAAAGACATAGCCAAAGAAAAAAAAGAAAAGAAAAATACCCATTGAGGGACCAATTTTAGTGACAACTTGGGTCGACATGCTTAGCAGTCGATGGACCTACCTCACAAGCAAAGAGGACCGAAATACCCTAAAATACATGAAATAAATAAAGCCAAAAAAATAAGCAATTAATTAAGCCAAGGATGGGAATTGAGATAAATTCTACAATTCGAACACTTGAGAGGGTACTTTAAGAAAACCTCTCGTAAGACAATGAAATAAGAGAATATAGCTCAAGACGAAATTACACCATAAAATTGGTACAACCTATTATGCTTAACGAAGCATAACGCAATGTTACACACTAAAGTATAATAATACGGAATTCAATTAAGTCCCTACCCCAGCACAAGGCAAACAGATATGAAAAATGGCAATGAATCCGCCAATATGTTCAAACATCTATCGATTTTGTTCAAGGAGACCAAATAAAAAGGGAGTTCTATGTCATAGAGAATTAAGTTCCGATCATGGAGGAACAAGTTTCTGAAAGAGGAACTGTTAAAAACGCCCGCAAGCAATGCAACGGGTAACTGTGGAATTCAATGTTATAAAAAGATAAACCCTTTGGATCAGGTGTACAGCATTAACTATGATTATGAAGGAAATGATCACACATGCAACGTTATATGATAGTATTATTTAACCATTTGGTATTGTACCATATATACATATCACGTTATTCATTTTAAATAAACTATACTTTAACTTACACTGTATGATTTACAGCATATATATATATTGATAGTGATGTCATAACACGTATCATCTATCACTTCACGACATTAAAACCATATTGTATATACTTATATATACATATCTTCTGGGTTTTACATATGCATATATTGATATTGTTGTTTTTTTTGATTAATCATATAATATGGTTACATGTATTATGACAATACTTTTTTAAACTCCCATTTTAAGCATAAGTTGCCCAACTTGACCTCTTGGTCGAATTAGCTGACTTAGTCAGCATGTTGACTTGACTGGGTTTATCCAAGTACTTTAGCTTACAACAATCATCATAATACAGGGTATATATAATTCATGTACTTTGCAATATGCTGCTCTTGATTGTATAATTTCAGTCTATCACTTTTTTATTATAACACCCATCATTTAATATTGTATGGTTCTCAACCATATTTTATACGTATTTCCTTACAAGTCATCGCCTTTATGCACGTACAATATATATACTTATAAAACTCCCTTTATTTGATGTTACATTTATTATTTTATGTAAGGCGATTATCCTCACTAGTTTGTAATATGTTATACAAACTTATATTGAGATTCCTCTTGATATCATGTAACATTTGTATAAACCATAATAACTTTTAAAGTTTATTCACTATACTCATTATTTTGTAAGCTCATTTATTCATTATTACCACACTTGCTTTATGTGAATAGTCTTACTTATACACGTATTATATCCACTTTAAATACCACGGTATATGTGGAAGTATTTATATATACATCCTATTACTTCAAATGTTTGTCAAGATTAATATTACTTAGCCGAGCAATTTCTAACCCTATGATTTAAATTCAATTATACAATATCGTATAATTTAATTTCTCCTATTTAGTATAACAACCATGACAAAAAAAGGGGCAACTACCGAATATAAATCTTGGATGAAGATATAAGTAGGTTAAGAGAACCTAATCATATGGGGAGACATTGAATACGGTGTCGGATGGATCACCTATATCCATACTATATCTATGAATACGGTGCGGATGGATCACCTATATCCATACTATATCTACGAATACGGTGCGGATGGATCACCTATATCCATACTATATCTATGAATACGGTGCGGATGGATCACCTATATCCATACTATATCTACGAAACGGTGCGGATGGATCACCTATATCCATACTATATCTATGAATACGGTGCGGATGGATCACCTATATCCATACTATAACTATGAATACGGTGCGGATGGATCACCTATATCCATACTATATCTACGAAATACGGTGCGGATGGATCACCTATATCCATACTATAACTATGAATACGTGCGGATGGATCACCTATATCCATACTATATCTATGAATACGGTGCGGATGGATCACCTATATCCATACTATATCTATGAATACGGTGCGGATGGATCACCTATATCCATACTATATCTACGAAATACGGTGCGGATGGATCACCTATATCCATACTATATCTATGAATACGGTGCGGATGGATCACCTATATCCATACTATATCTATGAATACGGTGCGGATGGATCACCTATATCCATATCTATGAATACGGTGCGGATGGATCACCTATATCCATACTATATCTATGAATACGGTGCGGATGGATCACCTATATCCATATCTATAAATACGGTGCGGATGGATCACCTATATCCATACTACATCTCCCTATATGAGAACTTGGAATGAAAAGGAATGATAATATAAGAAGGGTACGAATGTATGTACCAATATACCATTTAATTAATGGAAACAACCATATGTGCATACTTAAGACAAAATGGTAGTATAATCCAAATACGACTTTGGAACTTATAACGCATAAGTATACATATTATGATACAAAAATGAGGTAATGTATATATATACACCTTGAGATATATACATAGTTGGAAAAAAAAAATTAATTGAATGATCGTTTGTTGGACGTGCGAGGTTGAACTTAACCCTGGTCAGGTTAAGTGATACTGAGCACAAATTGGGGTGGAAGGATAGTCCAACACTTACGCTGACCACGTAAGGGTTGGATAACTCCCGAAACCTACTACAAGTGGACACATGAACTACAAAATACGAAGGATGTGATATCGATGTAGATAATACAAACGGGTAGAATACATTGATACATGATTCGAAATTCAGAGGCTGCAACCACAGAAACTTCTAATATATATAATTTAGTAACCTTTTGACTGAAACCAATCGAAGTCAACCAACAGGGTCAAAGCCATAATTGGGCTGGAAAATAAAGATACTTAGAAACGAAAGACGTCTAATCGGGTTTTAAAAACTAAACATAAGTACGAGCGGTAGTAAAAAACTAAACCAATCATGGTAACAGTGACACGTCGATAACATTCAAATACCAAGAACTAAGTCATTAACACTCAAAAGGGGCAGCCAGAAACAAAAAAAATCTAGACGCTTAAAAGCGCACCAAAAGCGTGAATATCCAACCTCCAAAGGAACTGAATAGACAAAATACAATCCACAGAGACCGTGTATAAATTAAATTACCTATACTAGGCAAGAGACTAGGCGGAAGAAACAATTAAACCATCCACTACCCTTGGAAGACTTAGTAAGGGAAAGCTAAACCCGAAGTAATCAGAGTCGCGCAGCAGAAGCTGGTGGACCATATCGCACATCTTCCAGTTGAGTAACAAGTGACCTATCGGCCAATACCTTTAACCTAGAGAGGCTAAACCCGAATCCGTTTCTAGATCGGTACGACTACCGATAAGAGTCTTTTGATACAAAAACTAAACCCTTAACATGGACAAGGCCTTTGGTGAGATTATAATGTGAGCTACATTGCATAGGAACTAGGATGCTCCATGAGAGTTAAAACATCTTGAACCAAGGCTCTAAGATGGTATAAAAAGGATTACGTGGGCGTAATCCATTTTTAAGGGGGGTAGGCGCGTTACGTTTTTACGGTGTTATTGCTCGTTGTGGTATTGTTTTGAATGCTATGTGTGTGAATTGGGTGTGTATTGTATTGGATGTACACTGTGCGATGAATGAATGTTGTATGTTGGCTTTTATGGTGTGACATGTTGATTGTTGCATTGGTGTGCTTTGAACACTTGAAATGTAGTTGGTGAGGTACACGTGAACTATTGTGTACGTATGCCCTTGAGACTTGTGATATATACATGTATGTGTGATTGGTATGGATTGGAGAACCAGTGGTAGAATGGAAGGTTAGGAAAAATGTTGGAACTTTAGAATTGATAGGATTGAATGGATTAAAACCTTGAGATTAGTTGGGTGGTTAGATAGAAATTCGATTGAGACAACTTCGGGACGAAGTTCTTTTAAGGGGGGTAGACTGAAATATCCCGATTAATTACCACTGTAAATTAGTGAAGCTTAAATTAAATTATGTGTAATAATTACCATGAAATATTATGGTATTTAAAATATAGATCCAAACGGATGCTTATATCGCATGTACCTATCGGTGCGTAAAGTAAATACCACTAGTGAGCCCAATAAATTGTATGAACATCCTATATATCTTGGACAAATTATAATCGTAAACGTAAACTCATACGAATACACATCTCAAAACCGAAGATGTTATAGTTAATAATGCGACGCAAACATGAGAACGTCGATATAGTCACCCGTACACATACACACACACACACACATATATATATATATATATACATACGTACAACCAACGTTATAATGTTACCACGTTACGTGAACAAGTAATAACGTGACGTAACACAACAGTCGCGTGAAAATATATAGGCATATATATATATATGTATAACTAAAACGCGACGAAATAAAATAGTCGTTATAAGCAAAAACGTGACAAGCTAAATTAGTTACATATATGTATACGGATGTAACAACGATAAAATAAGCATGAAAATACACTTATAAAAAATAGAGCAAACCCGCTCTAGCCGGGATTCGAACCCCGTACCTCTCGTATACCCCTGAACGTCTTAACCAGTGGAGCTATGCTCGTATTAGCTAACATAGTACACCTCTAGATATATCATACTACCCAAGGTAACCGACTGGTTGAGGACAGCACATCAATTCCATGTCTGATCATCGACATACACACGCATCGCCACTACCCTATTCTTTTCTGGACATTTAGCAACTCCAACTAATCAGTATCAAAAGAAGGGAATTCCCATAAGCAAACGTTTCCCTTCCTCTGTCTCGCACATGCGCTGGGAACACAAAGTTGTTTTAGAAAAAAAAAAGACTGAGACCCATACTTCCCCTGCTCAAGCTTGTCGAACAGCACCATACTCTTCTTTTACATGAGCACAACTGGACATATGACAGTTTTGCTTCTTTACTATTCCTGGCACAAACTCGTCGCAGAGCACCAGACCCAAAACAAATAAACCCCACTTGTTAACATCCTGATTTCTTCTCCCGACAACGACATCTCCTTCGTATCATGCTGGGAGCGAGCAACAGAAACCAGAGTTACTCTTTACCCTGCTCGGATTCGCACTTGAACATACCAGCCTCCTCTTCTTCTTACCTTAGGCACAACTCCTTCTCTGTACCATCTTCGTTTGTTTAAACCACACCAGGCCATGCATCGGATTAATGCAGTGACGGTACTGCTTCTGTTTCCTTACCTTCCCACCGCTCTGTTTGTCTTGGAAAAACCGCAAGAGGTAGCATGAACCGGTAACAACATACAACTTTCCTTCCTTATTTGTGGAAACTGATAAACGTGGAGATCCTAACTCCTTTCCTCCTCCCTGGTTGTCACCCTGGAGCTCGTCCTCAGCTCCCTCCCCAAGCCAAAAGTACACCGAGAATACTCCATGCAAGGAGACCAAGGGCACGGTGAGCAAACAAACGACAGCATAACAGCTTCACCCCCTCTTCTGTTTTCCTTCATTTCCCTCACAAGAACTGACCCTAGTTCCTCTGGTTGTTGGACTGCCGTAGATTACCATAAAACTCCAGCAAACACAAGGTAACTTCTCTCCCTTTTCACGCTTTAAAATCATGCCCAAAACACCTCCTCCTCTACTCAGCACTCTGCATGTTTTCAAGGTTGAAGAATCCACCCTTGGAAGCTCTAAACCATACCCGAAGTGCACTATCTGAAGAGGGATTCTCTTATGTTCTTTAGGTAAGGAAATCCTGCTGAAACAACCTTCTTCCTTGTCTAGTTAGTGACCGAGAAGTTGCTGTTCCCTTACCACTTTCCTTCCCGTTTGTAGACTCACGAAAAAAAATTGGAACGATACAGAGATCTTCTTCACTTCACCCGCAAGTACCACGCATTGCTATTACCGGTAGAACCTCTGGGTTTCTGAAGAAAAAAAATCCTCGCCAAGGCTGTTGAAGGTGAGAGCAAGAAACCGGTAATGTAGACTGTTTTAAATGCCTTCCATCCTCTCTGTTGTTATCCGAGAATGGAGTGTTGACTCTTTTTTCTTATTTAACCTTCCAGCAACTGAATGTGCTATGCATGTGTTTCAGCAACTGAACTGGTTCTAGAGCAACAACCGGCCTGAAATATCTTCAAAAAAAAAAAAACTAACCATGGTAACTCCTCCAGAAACTGGTGCATGTTCAGTAAGATATAAGCAACTAACCTGGAAAAATTTCTACGAGCTATAATTAATGTGCTGTGATCTGGTAATTTAGACAGCTGCTTCAATTGTTTAAGTTCCTGTAATAGCATTGTGGAAAATATGTAGAATTAATCCAAGGGAAATGAACTAGTAGGGACTAAAGAAAATCTATTTCGCAACAGCAAAGAAAACGGATACATTTGGGCTGGAGCTTTGTATTTCTTGGTGTCAAATATGTGTGGTATTCACCTTAGGTTAATGACTAACCAATTCTGGGCATCGAGCAACCAATGTACCGATTACTGCAGGTCTAAACAACAGCTAAATGGTTCAGAGAAGTTCTGTACAAATCTGCTAACAAAAAAAAACAGTGCAGAAATGAGTTCAAAATTCTGCAACTCTAACCGTTGCATAATCTAATCTCAGAAGCAATATGAAAGTTATGTTGAGTGAATGATCTACCTAAAGACTTGCTAACACATTGCCCTAAGCAGTACACAGCCTCTAGTGTTAGGGAAAACAGCTAGCATACTAAAATCAATGTAAGAAGTAGTAGTGGGCAGGAGTAGTTTTCAGATAATACGACTTCTTGTTTCAGTATGGGGATACATCAGTGGGTTAATAGAGTGGTCTAGGTTGCCTCGTTGAGTTTGAATTATAACTAGAATGATTAACTAGTAACTAAATGGTGTGAGGGAATAAGAGTCAATGCGAGAACCAACAGAAGAAAAAAAATTTATCAGGTTACAAGTTTCAGTTTCAGTTTTGCTTTTCAGTTCTTGAAATCGATATGCTTCTGTTTATTAACTGCCTGAAGTAATCTAGTTGCTGTATTAGCTTGGTGACCAAGATAGAAGCTTACTAAAATGTGGGGCTAAGTGTAAACAACTGGGAAGACTAAGGAATAAGTTAGATAGCCAAAAACAAATCAACAGAGAAGAGCTTACATCAGCTGATGATCTCAGTGTCAGATTTTTGTTCCCTGTGTAAGAACTTTCAGGGATTGTGGTATACGTTATTTTGGGCCTGTTTTAAAGATTAAAATTATACTAAGACGTGTAACTAAGTAGCTAGGTAATTGGGGAAGATAAAAAGAAAACCAGACCAACGAACAACAAGGAAAACAGAAGAGAAAGGGAATGTAGTTTCAGGTTTTCAGATTTTCTGGTTGCTGTTTCAGTTTCAGATTCCTTGCAAAGGAGTTTGAGGGGTGTTGTCCATGTTGTGTTGGGCTAGTTTAGGGCTTAAGATCATATTAAGACAGTTAACTAAGAAGATAAATAACTGGGGAGGGGAGTGAGAAAGAAACCGGACCAAGAAATGAAAACCAAAACTGAAGAGGAGCAAAATACCAATCATAGTGTATCAGTTTCAGAAGTTAACAGAATTTGCAACATTGACCAAGTTGCTTTGGGTTTGTTTGAGTTAAAATCTTGCTAAAACACTAACTAAGTGGGTGCAGGTTGGGAGGAGTTGTAAGTCAGTTTAGGAAACAGTCAGAGAACAAGATAAGAGCGTAAGTCAGTTTTTGACTCTAGTTTTCAGTTGCAGGAATTCTGTGTTTCTGTGTAACTCTGTTACAGAGAGTATAAGGGTGGGATTAGCTGCTTGTTGAGCCTAAAACATTGTGGATACACCTATCTAAGAGAGTAAATCATTTGGGAAAAATTTGAAAGTAGTTTAATGCGTTCAAAAGAGTAGTTAACTGGAAGTCGCACCAAGATGTTGTTCCAGATTTTTATAATCTGCTGCTTATGTAAATGGTATACCAGGGTATAAGAGTACTGCATTGACTTGTTTATTAACTTAAAACCTAGCTAATACACATAAGTAGGACTATAACACTTTGGGAGGGATTAGAAGACAGATAACTAAATCTAAAAGGAAAAAAATTGAAGAAGAGTCAACGAATTCTGTTGCCGTTATAGCCTCTGTATAACTGAAATACCATGAGCATAAGAGTGTTGCAAAGCTTGTAATAACCCAATATCTAGCTAATACCTCTAAGGAAACTATAGAATAAAATCGTGTGGAAGTAGAAATAGAATATAGAATTTCAGATTTGATGAGTTAAGTGTTCAGTTCTTTTTTCTTGTTGCAGTTCAGTTCATTTGGTACTGAGGGGTTTGAGGGAGTGTGGTGAACTTATAAGGAATCTAACAACCTCTAATCTGCCTTAGAAGGTTTTTATATACTTGATGGGAAAGAATCAACAGCAGTGGAGCTAACTAGATACAAGGGCCAAGAGGTGATACTTAGATTGCTGCTTCAGATTTTCATTAAAGATGTAGTTTCTGTAGAACTGAGTGCATGGGTGTCACAAGAGTGATATTAGTTTAATAATGAACCCAAATAGTAGCTCATCAATATAAGTAAGTTAGTGAATCATGTGGAGAAGGTTAAACACCAACTACTACATTAAAAGTAAAGTTAGTTAAGGTATTCCATGGAAATGGAGTTTTATTTTTGGAAGCTTATGGGTTTCTGTTATTAAAGAATTTTAGGGTTATTCTATGGCCTATTATCACTATACAAGAGTTAAAATATTGCTCACCTATTTATCTAAGAGGGAATAACATAGACAGGTTAAACCTATACTATATAAACTTGGTACATAATTACCTCTTAAAAACGCCCCTAACCATTAACTCAAGGAAAAAGGGCTTAGTTAACATGTAAATAAAGATATGAATATCCTAGGGGTAAGTTAAGCCTAGAATTAATGCACGTGAAGTTCTAAGAGTCATAATAAAATAGGCATGTAACAATGCCTAAGGAATAAAATGATATAAAGTGTCGTCACATAACATAATAAAATGACACATTGTTTTAATTAACGCTAGGACCGTAACGAGCTCGACACCGGGACTTCGAGTGTAAGACAACTCGTGCTTTCGATTAGGTATGGACATGTGTGGTTGTATGTTGCCGTGTTACACGCTTGTTGCTGTGGGCGTTGTGTGAAAATGACCATAAGATTAAAGCATGAATTGGATTGCTTGCGTATCTTGCTTATATGATTGCTATATCATTGTTGCATATTATTTGCGCGCACACAGTAGTTTAGTCCTTCTCGTTTAGGAACTTGAAATGAAACGCGATAAACTACGCAAACAAACGAAACAACTATACAAGAAGAAAACTCCTCTTAAACTATCGAGGACTTCTAATGACACCCAACTATGGTGTCGAACTTATAATGATAATGAAAAGTAAAATACCTATTGGGGAACACTCCTGAAGTCTAGAGATGACCCGCTCCCTCGACGCACGACGCGGGAATGGAGGATTGGCTATGGAGAAGACGTTCTTCAAACTTGTGGGACAAGAGAATTCACAAACAAACCTTTAAGAAACCAGGAAAGATCGACACCTACATGATACGGTCACGGATAACTATATCCCTGACCGGGTGCATGGAAAGAGAAGAAAATACATGTTATGGAACAAGAGAAAAGAAATGAAAACACACAACGCTCGAATGATCCCATAGTGAGGATCATGGGTTATAACATACCTATGCACACGTTTTATTACCTACATGAATTGTTGTTGTATACTGCAGTTCGTTGTGCTTGGAGAGTGTTGAATGTGTATGTTGTCAGCTGTTGTGCTTGGTTGTTGTTGTTAATGCGTTACTACCTTAAGTGTGTATGATACTATGATGTACCGTGGTGTGTTTTACTGCTTTCTTATAGCATGTAAATTGACTTAATAATATTCGACCAAGTAGTCGTGTGGCCCGGCAACATACGGGTTCACACGTTTTACGCAGAGTAGTGCTGAGTCCTTCCCAACCAAAATTTTTACAGGTATTATGCCGGACGATAACGGAGCGTAGGCGGGATGGCATGGGGGTAGTCCATCAGGGCATAAACGTTTGAGATGTGGCTATATGTTTAATGTACCCGAGATGTAATTTCCAGTTCCTACTTGGGCAAATTTGTTGTAGACACTCGATATTGAAATTGTATCTTATTTTGATATGAGTTTGGCGAGAGTGTTTCCAGTCATGCAGACCGTAACTAGTATTGGTGATGTGGTCTGTCAACAGTGGGTGGTTGGCATCTGTGCACCCGGATGACATCGAGAATCCGCTGCGTAGTATCATGTATTATGACTAGGAGCTTGGTTGTACTTTTGGATATTATTCGGGGGTGTTACAGGACTTTTATCATCTTTATTAGATGATTATTCCCATTAGTTGTATTGTATTATACAACTTATATTAAGATTATTATCCTAACATGAGTAACATTTTATGTTGTATAATTTCAACTCCTAAGGTTTATTCAATAATACCTTAGTTTATAAATCCCATTTATTTATAGTTTGTCACATTATTTATGTGAGTACCCTTCCTTATATTAATTCCATCTAAACCATATAATTGTTATAACATTTATAACATTATAGACCTTAATCTAAAATTCATTTTCCAACTCCTATTAACTCGGTATAGCCCTTAACTTTATTTAAATTCCGTTTTGACCACATAACATCATGTAATGTTATACCTTATACTAATATCATACAATGTGATATTTTTATTCCCTTTAACTTATACCTATAGTTTTTATACAAAACTATTTATATTGCCTCTTAGGCACCATAAGAAAATCTTATTCTTTTCCATAAACCATAGTTTCCTTTATTTACAAAATCACCCCATTATTTATACCATGTTATATATACCATTTAATATAACATTTCTAACTTATAAAAGAGTATAACCTATGGTTATTTTTGTAAATTCCGAACAGCCCTTGTGCTATTCTATAATTGCCATTTGGCCCTATTTATAACATATAGTTTTACCATATCATTAAAACCATATATTATACACATATCTTAATAAATACTCTTATATAATTCTAAAAATCTCCAAATTCCACCAAAGGGTTATAAATATCCTTATTAACCCATATACCTTCGGTATTTACCATTCCACCATCTATTTTTCTCCAAAGTGTCATAATGACATAATAACTATATATTATACATATATAGTTCATTTTAATTCCAAAAACAACCCAATAAATTCCTAAAAAATAATAGCCCATGGGTGCTTAAAATACCATTGTACACCCTTTATTTTCGGTAATAACATCTTTACCACATATGTTATGAAAATATTACCATAAGATACTTATCTTATATAAAACCTTAAATAAGTTATCTAACTTATTTATTTTGGTCAAAACCTAGCATATGGTCAAGGTTGACCTCCTTAATATTTCCTTGACCATTAATTCCTTATAATTACGGTTTTAACCCCTAAGTTTCCAAAATTCACCATTTAACCCCAAAACTTTATAAAATCTTATAAATTTTATTTTAACTCCTTTTAACCTCTAATTTTCGGCCTTATTTTTATAAAGCCCCTAAATTTAATTTATTTACACTTAAGACCTCATTTCTTTTCGGTAATAATTATATATCACCTAAACTTAAATAAAAGCTTGTAAATGCATAAATAAAATGGCCTAAAGTACATGGCCTTATTACAACCATTGGCTTACAAAATAAATTACACATAAATGTCCCAAAAACCTATAAATCTCGGCCTCACACACATCTTTCATTTAATTACCAAACTTCCACATAATGTCTTAAATTTGAAATTATGCTTGTTTAATTAGTTATAAAATTTATTAAACCATTCCTTAATCATTTTAAGGTCAAACATGACCTTATTTTACTCATTCACTCACGGAAATTAATATACACAAGCTTAAACTTGTGTTAATGTATCAAGTTAAGGTTTTAAGTGATTTATACCTTGATTTAGCTTAGGTAAATCCTTGTTTGGTTCGGCCACCTTAAGGAGAATTTCTCCACAGCTTGATTTACTTGTCTTCATGTAGAAAACAAGACATGATTAAACTCCAAACATGAGCTAACCATGAGAAGTAATTTAAGTCATGAAAATCATGGATTTTTACCCTTGATCTTCAAGCTTGTTATAGATCTGTCTCGGCCCTATTTTTCCAGTAAAGAAAGAGTATCAAAACACTCCTAAGAACAAGGTATAAAACCGTGGGTAGTTAGCTTGGAAGATAGCTAAGTTTTACCTTGTTTAAGATGCCAAAAATGGTGTTTTTGGCTTGGATCTAGCTACTCCTTGTAGATCTTGGTATACCAACTGAATCCACATGAAAAGGAGAAGAAAATAAGGCTAGGGAACCAAGGTTTACAACCGAAATTCACAAGGAAGAAGAGATATGTGCTTAGAGCACATTTTTACCTTAAATGGTCAAGACTTGAATTTTCTCCTTAGATCTGGTTATGGCCGAAATTTATCCTTCCTTTAACCTCCTAAACACTCTACATAGATGTATAGAAAAGGTTGGAGTCTAGATCAATGGAAAAAGGAAAGAAAGATGAAGAAAATGGACATTTTCATGCCTTAGAAGCTTACCTAGAGAATGAGCTCTCTCCAATGGAGCTTGGAAGACTTACCTACGGTTGAGAGGAGCCAAAGAGAGCTCAAGGAAGGAGCAATCTCGGCTGAAGTGGAGAAATGAAAGAGAATGACCTAAATTTGCCTTAAAGCACATTTTTCCTTATTTTATGTCTTTAATGATTTGATGACACACCAATGACTGATTGGTGTTGATTATTGAAGGCCTAATCAGTGGAGACAAGGACAAGGCAGCCGGCCATGATAAGAGGAAGGTGGTGAATAATTGATTCCAATTTGATTGAATAATGGAGTTTAAATGTTACTTTAAGCAATAAGTGAAAGATGAGTCATCCTTGCTCGTCTTGTTCTTGCTTGGAGCACCGTATAACAAGGATGAAGAGGGGCTCCAAATCGGCTGGCTTCACATGGGTAAGCAAGTGGTAAGCTACTTTTGTGTTTAAATAAGTTAAAGTTTGCTTTTTCCTTATTTTATGTAAAAGTAAAGTAGTATAAATAATTGTCACATGGGAATTGTCTCTTGGTCTGTTAAGAGACTTAGTGAACCGATTTTATGCAGTCCAATTCGTGGTCAATGGTCAACATTGACCAACTTAGTCAATGTTGACCCAAACGGGCCCCACTTTAGGGTTTTATTAATATTTTAATATTAAATTTGTAAAAATTTGTAAGTTTCTGGAATTAAATTCCTAATATGATATAATATGATATTTTATCATATTTAAAGGTAATTATAACCTTTTAGCCCATTTAAAACCAATTTAGAAGGCAATTACACAAAAATGTGCTTTAAGGAGTTTTAGTGCACATTTTGTGTCTCAAGGAGTTTCTGAGCTTGGTTTTCTTTGAAAACAGTTTTGTTGTGTTCCTTTCATGATATTTGATCATGGTATCCAATTTTATATCATTTGGAGGTCATTAGACCTTTAAGGTATTCTTAGAACCTTTTTGCCCTTTTTGACCTTGAAGCATGTAAATGCTTTTTCTTTGTGTTGGAGTGTTTCCAACGGTTATAATATGTTTAGTAATATGTTAATATGCTTAGGACAAATTTTTAGGTCCTAAGTAGTTCATTTGGGTATTTATTTACCCTAAACAGTCAAAGGGTGCAACATCTTGTTTTGTGTTGACCACTGTTGTTCTCAGTTGACTTTTAAGGCATGTTTAGGCCTTAATTAATGTGATTAGGTATTTAATCCATGTTTTATTAATTTGGGGTATTTCAATCTACCCCCCTTAAAAAGACTTCGTCCCGAAGTCTCTTAATCAAGTAGGTAAGTATATATAAATGTATAACTACCCATTGTTCCCATAATGTATATCTATGTGATATATCATTTACACACATCGTATTGGCTTATACAGCACATAGCCATCACTTTGTGGCGTTAGTTCAATCATATAGGATATAGGTGATCCATCAGCACCCTTATTTCCTATCAGTTCTACAAGTCCTGACAACCTCCCTGAGGTGTCCATAACATTCCATTGTTCCACATTCATATCTAATGATTCATTTCGTATCTAGGCGATACCATATGTAATCATTCTATAAAGCAATATGAATACATATCACAAATAGCATAAGAAAAGTGTTACACACATGGGTGTAAACACAACATTCATACAGGTATCTCATAAGATACATACAAGTGTACATCACACACAAACAAACCAAACAACGCACGCCCGCGTACCAAACATAACCAACAAAACCAATTCACTGTATGCCATGTATACGAAACCATTCACTATGCCATGCATACTAAACAAACAAACCTCGTATGCCCCGCACACCCCCAATTCTTTGTATGCAATGCATACTAAACAAACAAAACTTAGTGCACACATGTGCACAGCCAAGAGGCTCTACCCCCCTTAAAAAGGGTTACGCCCCCATACCCCACAAGTATACAACAGCCGCTCAACAAGGAGCGCTTGATACTTGGCTCTCAAAAGTTTCCCAACTCGTGGTTATCCTCATATCAGAGAGACGGGTATGACTCTAGCCCTTCAGGGCTCCACAATACATAAAAGTGAGGCACTAAACTATTTGTGCTCTCTCCCAAATTCGTTCTAATGGGCCCACTCGCTCCGTTGAGGTGCAGACCCATGAACATAGGCTCAATTTGCCTCCTTTTTTTCCATTGCTGTGAATCCACTCGTTTGGATCACTAGCATATATGCGTGTGTCTTCTTTCACTGACATTCAGTTTGAGATGTAATATGACATTGGCTACTGTCAGTACTTAGTGCTCTTTGCACTTGTCTTTGTAATATTAAGACGTACCCGCCTACATGTCCACAAAGATGATGTTTGTCATCCATGTCTCCTTCCGGAGTAACACACTGTTGTAGTTCCTTTTTTTTAATACACACTCGTGTCGATGTCCATTACATCTTCCCGTATTCCCACTAGATTAATAACTGCACGAGTGCAATACCAAAACACTCAGTCATACAGAGTGCAGAGGCGTAAACGCTCAACAGCTAATGTCCAATGAGTCAAACAGAAAAGATGTGCGAATTATCCTGTGAGTGGTACATTCCGAATCCACTATTCCTTGCTTAAGGTATCTGCTATTATATAGCTTAGTCTTTTATCCTCGCGTAGTCACGCGTTTATGTCCATATCATCTGGTAGATTTCTTCTGGATTGTAAGAATTTACTCGATCCTTATGAGGATTCTACATATTATTCGTCCATAATGGGTTTTCCTGTTTCTTTTTTTTTGGGTTCCTGTCCTTGAACTGTTTCCCTGTCTTCATTGTATACTGTCTACTGTTCTCTGTTGAAGGTTCTTGATTTCCTTAGCCTGTTGGTTTAACTGCGGCTCTTCTCGTCCATCTTCGAGGTAATCTGTCTTACTGTCCGTAGTATACGGAGTTGACTACTTCTCGTGTTCCTAACACTACTTGTCTACTTGCATGGGGTACCGTACTGATACATTACTACTTACCCGACTAACTCAATAAATAAGTCTGTTAGGCCCACATGCTCCTTGGAGTGCGGTCGTCCCATGTCTCATTTAGTAAACTGGTAATGTCTGTCACACGGTTGTTGTGAAGTATTCTGTTGTCAATCTCCTCTGATGGATATCCTTTTTTTTTGTTCTTCTTTTTTTTTTTGTCTTCTTTTTGCTTTTTTTTGTCTAATAGTTCATGTTATCTGTTATCCCGTAATAAGTGCTATTGCCTTTGTGGCATCCGTGGTAATTCGTGCCATAAGCTAGTGTTATTCAACTTGGTGTAAGCAAAATCTGTGCTATATTTAGCAAACTTGGTTCTCCTAATTCAATCTCACTGAGTACAACACATATTCCTTTTCTTCCTGTTTTTTTTCCTAATCATATCTCATCCACAGTTCATATTCGTTCCCTCATCCGTTTAATTGGATGCATTGCAGATTGCACAATAGCTTGAGCAACTTGGCCCTTCACTTCCCAACCATTCACTGACGGTGGTGCATCTACAAAGGGTATGCTTGTCCATGAGGACTAAACATTTATCACTAGTAGTGATTTGTATTAAATGCGGGTATATACTGATGGTATTTGGCTAATAAGCCATGTCTTAAAATTCCCAAACAATTTAAACTGGTGTGGTTTACAATCACAGTGGTTGTAGCATTTCTCCAGTTGCAATGGTCGGACTAACGGTCTTCCCAAGGTTGCGTAGGTTCCTAGTCTTAAGGTTTGTATGAAAACGTTTGAAAAACATTTTTTGGTATATACATAAATAAAGACTAAAAAGTAGTAGTTGTTGCAGTTGCATTTGCAGTTGCTGTTGCTGTTGCTGCACTTGCTCTGTCAAGTGCGCAAGGCAGATGGAAATTTCAGTGGTTTACTTGTCATAGCGCTTGCAATAGCAAGTGCGCCATGCAGATGGAAATTCTGGTTCAGTAATTTCCGGTCTCATTGACTCTGCGTCGTAGAGCATAGGCTACATGATAATGTAAGCATTAACATCCTGTTCATATATATTATCCGTCAAGGTTCAAAACTTTTTGGTACCAAGTACACACAACTATTCCTAAAGTCTTACACAAAAGGCGAGTGGTCAATGACACACTCCCACATACTTATAATATAGCTCCTTCTAACATTCAAAGTAAGCACACAACATGGTAAGTAAAAGTCTTCCACCAGCGGTCTCATGGAGTTAGGGTACTCATGCCCTATCTACTCCTTTGCCCTTCTGGGCCCCAACATCAGTAGATGTCTGGCCATCCTGACCGCCTCGTGGTACTCCAGATCCTCCAGTGAGGTCTTCTGAGTATTCTTGGGTGGCCTGTAGTTACGGCTCTCTGGGTTCATCCAGCACTCGAATTCCCTATGGCCCTCTTTGTGGCAGCACCGACACTCGACTTTGCGGCCCTCGCAGTCGACCCCAGGATGGTCCTTCCCACAACGCTTACAGTAAAAATGGCGCTGGGGTTGTCCGGTGCCTGATGGTAGTATTTAAGTTTAAGTTAAAATCTGGCGGTAAAGGTTAAGATTGCATTAGAATGTATGAGGTAGGTGTTCTCACCCTTAGGAGGTGCAGATCTCAGAGGCTTAGCATCAATAGTTGGGCCGGTCAACTGAAGGACGGGCTCTTTCCCTTTCTTTCCTTGGTGACCCTGCCCTTTCTTTGGAAGAATTTCCTGTTCAAGGTTTCGGGTCACCATTCATAAGGTATTTAGTATGATAAGTATTTAAGAATGGGATAAGTCCTTACTTTCCCTTTTCTGGCCTCCGCCTGGAGATGCCTCCACCCTCAGACTCTCCCTCAGGGTTCTTTCTCTTCTTTGCCCCTAGAGTCTCCTCACGAGTCTGGAGCATTAGCTCCGTCCTCGAGGCAGCGTCGTAACACTCCTGGAATCTCACTGATAAGTTCTCACAACGTTAAACGGTACTGTAGTAAGTAAAGAATTTATGGCTTTTAGGTTAATACCTGGATGGTGGTGTAGAGGGTAGCACCCATCGCCATCTGGATGCGAAATAATAGTCCTCCCCGGAACTTCTCGATCTTTACGGTCTCCGAGTAATCCACACCAGGGATGAAGTCCAGCAGACCAATGAATCGAGCGTAGTACTCATCCACGTCAGACCTTCTTGGGTCAATGTCTCAAACTCATGGCGCTTCTTCTGTTTGAGATGAGCTGGGTAGTACTTCCCCCTCAGCAACTCTACAAAGGCAGCCCACGAAAAGTCGGGCGTAGCCAGGTGCTGGTCCTTGACCAACCTCCACCAAGTACTGGCTGCATCCTTCAGATGGAAAGCAGCAATGGCGACCTTCTTGTCGTCAGGTATTGTAAAGCTTCATATGCTTTCTCATGTTCAACAATGTAACGCTCCAAAGCTACGGGGTCTGGCTCCCCTGAATACGTAGGTGGTCGGGTCTCGCTAACTGACTTCAGCCAGTTTGTTTCCCTGGGCTGTGGCGGGTGGGCTGGTGCTCCTCCTATCTGAGTACCCAGCTGTGCAAGAACGGCTGCAACCGTCTCAGCAACTCCTGGAATGCCGGGGTCACCGCCTCCACCTCTTCCAGTACCACGCCTCTTGTTCCACCAGACATCTGTAGTACAGTATGTCACATAAATACTCGGTAATTACCGTACACAACCAATAGATATTGAATTGCCTTAAGGCTATCCTGTCACGCAATTTGCGTTACTAGACACAGTATCTTTTAAGACGAATCGTCTCGTACCTCTCAAATGTTTCCCAATGTTTCCCAAGTCCTAAGCTCACTGTCTTAACCTACTTTCTCGTCATCAGAGTGGTACTCCGCTCTGATACCACTTTTGTAACACCCCTCTCACAATCACGTAATAATCTCTCACGTAGCAATAAACAAAACGTCTCGCACGGAAATAAATAACAATTACAAAACTCACTCGGGTGTCACCGGCCATTACTCGCCCATGCGAGCAACGAAGCCAAACTACATCCAACTTCCAACATAAACAAACTGCTAACCGCCGTGATAACGAGAAAACTCCTATACATCATACTAAGTCCATAAACCATTAACATCGACAAGTGAGCGTCTACCCAATCCTGAATATACATAACCTTACCATAATACAATTCACCATCTTCATTGTTATACGATATCTCCAGTGTGGTAACAAAAGTAAAACTCCAATTACCCTGTTCCCGCTCTTCGGCTTCGACAATGATCAACAACCTGAAATGGTGTAGTATCAGCGATAGACGCTGAGTATGCCGGGCCTGGACCCTAATGGTCACTTGTCATTTTAACCATCTTTTTATTAGATTGGTTTCATGCTTTACCATTTTACAGTTATAATCAATACTGCAATATATAATGTATAATATACATAATCATCCATCTAAACATCCATAAACATTTAACCATCCATCCAAATATCCATAAACATTTAACCATCCATCCAAATAGTCATAGAATATTTCAAACAACATTTGTATATCGAACGTATCGAGTATTAACAATATATCGTACAGTGTACAATCGCCGTAGCGTTCACCATCCATTGTCAATTTATTTTAGTTTGGCTTTCAAGCCCCATCCATATGTACAATGTACATTCGCCGTAGCGTACAGTTTCCATAGTTAATTATGTACAATGTACATTCGCCGTGGCGTACAGTTTCTTATTTAATTTATCTTAGCCTTGTAGGCTCCATCCAACCATGTTTAATTATTAATATCAGTTGGCGTCATGTTAGGACAACCCGATAACCTCACCATGGACAGTAGTCCCCGTACACACAAAGGTGCTCATTTCGCCAGAGGTCCGGAGGCCCCTGACTCACTTATGTCTCGTAAGACGTCCATAAAAAGGCCGTAGCCACCTGATCCACGATCCAGTTTGGGCTCGTTGGATAAACCTGGAGCGGAATCCAATTAGGAAACCCCTCAGTGATCACAAATGCGCAACCAAGTAGTTCGTAAACTACCGGGATTCCTCACCTCATCTCATACCATCTCTCTCTCATAATGTTTAAGATATGCTCTTAGTCTTATGGAGAATAATTATTAATTAGCTGCCCAATGGGTCTCACGCATACCTAGAAGTAATCTAGGTTATATTCATGTTCGAGATCCATGCTGTAGAGACCGACAATGTCGTGACTCATCCCTAAGTGTTTTACTTAGGTTACCATATACTTAATATTAATATCATGGTATTATATCAAGTAACCGTCATGTCATCACAATAACGTATATGTATGTTTATATAAGTGATCTATAGTCGACGTAGTGTTAGTCCCGTAGGACGCTCGTGCATAAATAAATAATGCAGTAACACTAAATCACATACATGTAATCACACACATAACACACAAGTTATATCAACCAAATCGAGCCCAAGGAGCAACCTTAGGTCAACTCGGATCAAACCCTTTACATACCGTTCACCCTGATCGTATTACGGTGGAGTATGAATCAGCAAGATCCTATGCTCCGTGTAGTCCACTAGCTCGTCAAGCGTCTTGTCAGAAGTATAATCTAAACGGTAAAAACTATAAGTCAGTCTCCATGACTAACTACATCCGGTATTTCCGAATAATAAGTACCCCCGACAGTTCACCCCTGTTTTCTACAGTTTTGTTACGGGTTTCTCTAAACAGTCGGTTTGTTACTTAAAACTCATACGTCATAATATTTCAACTGTTAAGTTTAATTCATTGTATGTCTTTTTAATCTTATCCACCAATTAATTTAGGTACGTAACCTATAGTTGCATGTATTCATGCATGATTGTATTATATTATTATTATTATTTTCGTATTGTATCATTCTCCCACCATCCATTATAATACAATGTATTATATAATCCGTTTTTCTTTAGCAAATAATATTTGCATCCAAAACACATAACTATAGTTCGTAACTATATTTTTTTTAAAAAAATAACCACCACCATTATATTATATGGTTTTCAACCATAATATATATCCACCTTATATACATTATTCTTGTGTATGTATATATTTACCACGTAGGTAATTCCCATGAGTTTAATAAACTCTTATATTTTATGTTACTTTTTATCATCCTTTATTAGATGATTATTCCCATTAGTTGTATTGTATTATACAACTTATATTAAGATTATTATCCTAACATGAGTAACATTTTATGTTGTATAATTTCAACTCCTAAGGTTTATTCAATAAATACCTTAGTTTATAAATCCCATTTATTTATAGTTTGTCACATTATTTTATGTGAGTACCCTTCCTTATATTAATTCCATCTAAACCATATAATTGTTATAACATTTATAACATTATAGACCTTAGTCTAAAATTCATTTTCCAACTCCTATTAACTCGGTATAGCCCTTAACTTTATTTAAATTCCGTTTTGACCACATAACATCATGTAATGTTATACCTTATACTAATATCATACAATGTGATTTTTATTCCCTTTAACTTATACCTATAGTTTTTATACAAAACTATTTTATATTGCCTCTTAGGCACCATAAGAAAATCTTATTCTTTTCCATAAACCATAGTTTCCTTAATTTACAAAATCACCCCATTATTTATACCATGTTATATATACCATTTAATATAACATTTCTAACTTATAAAAGAGTATAACCTATGGTTATTTTTGTAAATTCCGAACAGCCCTTGTGCTATTCTATAATTGCCATTTGGCCCTATTTATAACATATAGTTTTACCATATCATTAAAACCATATATATACACATATCTTAATAAATACTCTTATATAATTCTAAAAATCTCCAAATTCCACCAAAGGGTTATAAATATCCTTATTAACCCATATACCTTCGGTATTTACCATTCCATCTATTTTTCTCCAAAGTGTCATAATGACATAATAACTATATATTATACATATATAGTTCATTTTAATTCCAAAAACAACCCAATAAATTCCTAAAAATTCCTAATAGCCCATGGGTGCTTAAAATACCATTGTACACCCTTTATTTTCGGTAATAACATCTTTACCACATATGTTATGAAAATATTACCATAAGATACTTATCTTATTATAAAACCTTAAATAAGTTATCTAACTTATTTATTTTGGTCAAAACCTAGCATATGGTCAAGGTTGACCTCCTTAATATTTCCTTGACCATTAATTCCTTATAATTACGGTTTTAACCCCTAAGTTTCCAAAATTCACCATTTAACCCCAAAACTTATAAAATCTTATAAATTTTATTTTAACTCCTTTTAACCTCTAATTTTCGGCCTTATTTTTATAAAGCCCCTAAATTTAATTTATTTACACTTAAGACCTCATTTCTTTTCGGTAATAATTATATATCACCTAAACTTAAATAAAAGCTTGTAAATGTATAAATAAAATGGCCTAAAGTACATGGCCTTATTACAACCATTGGCTTACAATAAATTACACATAAATGTCCCAAAATACCTATAAATCTCGGCCTCACCACACATCTTTCATTTAATTACCAAACTTCCACTTAATGTCTTAAATTTGACAATTATGCTTGTTTAATTAGTTATAAAATTTATTAAACCATTCCTTAATCATTTTAAGGTCAAACATGACCTTATTTTACTCATTCACTCACGGAAATTAATATACACAAGCTTAAACTTGTGTTAATGTATCAAGTTAAGGTTTTAAGTGATTTATACCTTGATTTAGCTTAGGTAAATCCTTGTTTGGTTCGGCCACCTTAAGGAGAATTTCTCCACAGCTTGATTTACTTGTCCTCATGTAGAAAACAAGACATGATTAAACTCCAAACATGAGCTAATCATGAGAAGTAATTTAAGTCATGAAAATCATGGATTTTTACCTTAGATCTTCAAGCTTGTTATAGATCTGTCTCGGCCCTATTTTTCCAGTAAAGAAAGAGTATCAAAACACTCCTAAGAATAAGGTATAAAACCGTGGGTAGTTAGCTTGGAAGATAGCTAAGTTTTACCTTGTTTAAGATGCCAAAAATGGTGTTTTTGGCTTGGATCTAGCTACTCCTTGTAGATCTTGGTATACCAACTGAATCCACATGAAAAGGAGAAGAAAATAAGGCTAGGGAACCAAGGTTTACAACCGAAATTCACAAGGAAGAAGAGATATGTGCTTAGAGCACATTTTTACCTTAAATGGTCAAGACTTGAACTTTTCTCCTTAGATCTGGTTATGGCCGAAATTTATCCTTCCTTTAACCTCCAAAACACTCTACATAGATGTATAGAAAAGGTTGGAGTCTAGATCAATGGAAAAAGGAAAGAAAGATGAAGAAAATGGACATTTTCATGCCTTAGAAGCTTACCTAGAGCATGAGCTCTCTCCAATGGAGCTTGGAAGACTTACCTATGGTTGAGAGGAGCCAAAGAGAGCTCAAGGAAGGAGCAAACTCGGCTGAAGTGGAGAAATGAAAGAGAATGACCTAAATTTGCCTTAAAGCACATTTTTCCTTATTTTATGTCTTTAATGATTTGATGACACACCAATGACTGATTGGTGTTGATTATTGAAGGCCTAATCAGTGGAGACAAGGACAAGGCAGCCGGCCATGATAAGAGGAAGGTGGTGAATAATTGATTCCAATTTGATTGAATAATGGAGTTTAAATGTTACTTTAAGCAATAAGTGAAAGATGAGTCATCCTTGCTTGTCTTGTTCTTGCTTGGAGCACCGTATAACAAGGAGGAAGAGGGGCTCCAAATCGGCTGGCTTCACATGGGTAAGCAAGTGGTAAGCTACTTTTGTGTTTAAATAAGTTAAAGTTTACTTTTTCCTTATTTTATGCAAAAGTAAAGGACTATATTTAATTGTCACATGGGACTTGTCTCTTGGTCTGTTAAGAGACTTAGTGAACCGATTTTATGCAGTCCAATTCGTGGTCAATGGTCAACATTGATCAACTTAGTCAATGTTGACCCAAACGGGCCCCACTTTAGGGTTTTATTAATATTTTAATATTAAATTTGTAAAAATTTGTAACTTTCTGGAATTAAATTCCTAATATGATATAATATGATATTTTATCATATTTAAAGGTAATTATAACCTTTTAGCCCATTTAAAACCAATTTAGAAGGCAATTACACAAAAATGTGCTTTAAGGAGTTTTAGTGCACATTTTGTGTCTCAAGGAGTTTCTGAGCTTGGTTTCTTTGACAACGGTTTTGTTGTGTTCCTTTCATGATATTTGATCATGGTATCCAATTTTATATCATTTGGAGGTCATTAGACCTTTAAGGTATTCTTAGAGCACCTTTTTGCCCTTTTTGACCTTGAAGCATGTAAATGCTTTTTCTTTGTGTTGGAGTGTTGTCCAACGGTTATAATATGTTTAGTAATATGTTAATATGCTTAGGACAAATTTTTAGGTCCTAAGTAGTTCATTTGGGTATTTATTTACCCTAAACAGTCAAAGGGTGCAACATCTTGTTTTGTGTTGACCACTATTGTTCTCAGTTGACTTTTAAGGCATGTTTAGGCCTTAATTAATGTGATTAGGTATTTAATCCATGTTTTATTAATTTGGGGTATTTAATCTACCCCCCTTAAAAAGACTTCGTCCCGAAGTCTCTTAATCAAGTAGGTAAGTATATATAAATGTATAACTACCCATTGTTCCCATAATGTATATCTATGTGATATATCATTTACACACATCGTATTGCGCTTATACAGCACATAGCCATCACTTTGTGGCGTTAGTTCAATCATATATGGATATAGGTGATCCATCAGCACCCTTATTTCCTATCAGTTCTACAAGCCCTGACAACCTCCCTGAGGTGTCCATAACATTCCATTGTTCCACATTCCATATCTAATGATTCATTTCGTATCTAGGCGATACCATATGTAATCATTCTATAAAGCAATATGAATACATATCACAAATAGCATAAGAAAAGTGTTACACACATGGGTGTAAACACAACATTCATACAGGTATCACATGATACATACATACAAGTGTACATCACACACAAACAAACCAAACAACGCACGCCCCGCGTACCAAACATAAACAACAAAACAATTCACTGTATGCCATGCATACGAAACCATTCACTGTATGCCATGCATACTAAACAAACAAACCTCGTATGCCCCGCACACCCCCAATTCTTTGTATGCAATGCATACTAAACAAACAAAACTTAGTGCACACATGTGCACAGCCAAGAGGCTCTACCCCCTTAAAAAGGGTTACGCCCCCGTACCCCACAAGTATACAACAGCCGCTCAACAAGGAGCGCTTGATACTTGGCTCTCAAAAAGTTTCCCAACTCGTGGTTATCCTCATATCAAGAGACGGGTATGACTCTAGCCCTTCAGGGCTCCACAATACATAAAAGATGAGGCACTAAACTATTTGTGCTCTCTCCCAAATTCGTTCTAATGGGCCCACTCGCTCCGTTGAGGTGCAGACCCATGAACATAGGCTCAATTTGCCTCCTTTTTTTCCATTGCTGTGAATCCACTCGTTTGGATCACTAGCATATATGCGTGTGTCTTCTTTCACTGACATTCAGTTTGAGATGATGTAATATGACATTGGCTACTGTCAGTACTTAGTGCTCTTTGCACTTGTCTTTGTAATATTAAGACGTACCCGCCTACATGTCCACAAAGATGATGTTTGTCATCCATGTCTCCTGGTGGTTTTGTTCCGGAGTAACACACTGTTGTAGTTCCTTTTTTTTAATACACACTCGTGTCGATGTCCATTACATCTTCCCGTATTCCCACTAGATTAATAACTGCACGAGTGCAATACCAAAACACTCAGTCATACAGAGTGCAGAGGCGTAAACGCTCAACAGCTAATGTCCAATGAGTCAAACAGAAAAGATGTGCGAATTATCCTGTGAGTGGTACATTCGAATCCACTATTCCTTGCTTAAGGTATCTGCTATTATATAGCTTAGTCTTTTATCCTCGCGTAGTCACGCGTTTATGTCCATATCATCTGGTAGATTTCTTCTGGATTGTAAGAATTTACTCGATCCTTATGAGGATTCTACATATTATTCGTCCATAATGGGTTTTCCTTTTCTTTTTTTTTGGGTTCCTGTCCTTGAACTGTTTCCCTGTCTTCATTGTATACTGTCTACTGTTCTCTGTTGAAGGTTCTTGATTTCCTTAGCCCGTTGGTTTAACTGCGGCTCTTCTCGTCCATCTTCGAGGTAATCTGTCTTACTGTCCGTAGTACGGAGATGACTACTTCTCGTGTTCCTAACACTACTTGTCTACTTGCATGGGGTACCGTACTGATACATTACTACTTACCCGACTAACTCAATAAATAAGTCTGTTAGGCCCACATGCTCCTATCGGAGTGCGGTCGTCCCATGTCTCATTTAGTAAACTGGTAATGTCTGTCACACGGTTGTTGTGAAGTATTCTGTTGTCAATCTCCCTCATGGATATCCTTTTTTTTTGTTCTTTTTTTTGTCTTCTTTTGCTTTTTTTTTTTGTCTAATAGTTCATGTTATCGGTTATCCCGTAATAAGTGCTATTGCCTTTGTGGCATCCGTGGTAATTCGTGCCATAAGCCAGTGTTATTCAACTCGGTGTAAGCAAAATCTGTGCTATATTTAGCAAACTTGCTTCTCCTAATTCAATCTCACTGAGTACAACATATATTCCTTTTCTTCCTGTTTTTTTTCCTAATCATATCTCATCCACAGTTCATATTCGTTCCCTCATCCATTTAATTGGATGCATTGCAGATTGCACAATAGCTTGAGCACTTGGCCCTTCACTTCCCAACCATCCTCACTGACGGTGGTGCATCTACAAAGGGTATGCTTGCCCATGAGGACTAAACATTTATCACTAGTAGTGATTTGTATTAAATGCGGATATATACTGATGGTATTTGGCTAATAAGCCATGTCTAAAAATTCCCAAACAATTTAAACTGGTGTGGTTTACAATCACAGTGGTTGTAGCATTTCTCCAGTTGCAATGGTCGGACTAACGGTCTTCCCAAGGTTGCGTAGGTTCCTAGTCTTAAGGTTTGTATGAAAATGTTTGAAAAACATTTTTTGGTATATACATAAATAAAGACTAAAAAGTAGTAGTTGTTGCAGTTGCATTTGCAGTTGCTGTTGCTGTTGCTGTTGCTGCACTTGCTCTGTCAAGTGCGCAAGGCAGATGGAAATTTCAGTGGTTTACTTGTCATAGCGCTTGCAATAGCAAGTGCGCCATACAGGTGGAAATTCTGGTTCAGTAATTTCCGGTCTCATTGACTCTGCGTCGTAGAGCATAGGCTACATGATAATGTAAGCATTAACATCCTGTTCATATATTATCCGTCAAGGTTCAAAACTTTTTGGTACCGAGTACACACAACTATTCCCAAAGTCTTACACAAAAGGCGAGTGGTCAATGACACACTCCCACATACTTATAACATAGCTCCTTCTAACATTCAAAGTAAGCACACAACATGGTAAGTAAAAGTCTTCCCCCAGCGGTCTCATGGAGTTAGGGTACTCATGCCCTATCTACTCCTTTGCCCTTCTGGGCCCCAGCATCAGTAGATGTCTGGCCATCCTGACCGCCTCGTGGTACTCCAGATCCTCCAGCTGAGGTCTTCTGAGTATTCTTGGGTGGCCTGTAGTTACGGCTCTCTGGGTTCATCCAGCACTCGAATTCCCTATGGCCCTCTTTGTGGCAGCACCGACACTTGACTTTGCGGCCCTCGCAGTCGACCCCAGGATGGTCCTTCCCATAATGCTTACAGTAAAAATGGCGCTGGGGCTGTCCGGTGCCTGATGGTAGTATTTAAGTTTAAGTTAAAATCTGGCGGTATAAAGGTTAAGATTGCATTAGAATTTATGAGGTAGGTGTTCTCACCCTTAGGAGGTGCAGGTCTCAGAGGCTTAGCATCACTAGCTGGGCCGGTCAACCGAAGGACGGGCTCTTTCCCTTTCTTTCCTTGGTGACCCTGCTGCCCTTTCTTTGGAAAGAATTTCCTGTTCAAGGTTTCGGGTCACCATTCATAAGGTATTTAGTATGATAAGTATTTAAGAATGGGATAAGTCCTTACTTTCCCCTTTTCTGGCCTCCGCCTGGAGATGCTCCTCCACCCTCAGACTCTCTCAGGGTTCTTTCTCTTCTTTGCCCCTAGAGTCTCTTCACGAGTCTGGAGCATTAGCTCCATCCTCGAGGCAGCGTCGTAACACTCCTGGAATCTCATTGATAAGTTCTCACAACGTTAAACGGTACTGTAGTAAGTAAAGAATTTATGGCTTTTAGGTTAATATCTGGATGGTGGTGTAGAGGGTAGCACCCATCGCCATCTGGATGCGAAATAATAGTCCTCCCCGGAACTTCTCGATCTTTACGATCTCCGAGTAATCCACACCGGGGATGAAGTCAGCAGACCAATGAATCGAGCGTAGTACTCATCCACGGTCAGACCTTCTTGGGTCAATGTCTCAAACTCATGGCGCTTCTTCTGTTTGAGATGAGCTGGGTAGTACTTCCCCTCAGCAACTCTACAAAGGCAGCCCACGAAAAGTCGGGCGTAGCCAGGTGCTGGTCCTTGACCAACCTCCACCAAGTACTGGCTGCATCCTTCAGATGGAAAGCAGCAATGGCGACCTTCTTGTCGTCAGGTACTTGTAAAGCTTCATATGCTTTCTCATGTTCAACAATGTAACGCTCCAAAGCTACGGGGTCTGGCTCCCCTGAATACGTAGGTGGTCGGGTCTTGCTAACTGACTTCAGCCAGTTTGTTTCCCTGGGCTGTGGCGGGTGGGCTGGTGCTCCTCCTATCTGAGTACCCAGCTGTGCAAGAACGGCAGCAACCGTCTCAGCAACTCCTGGAATGCCGGGGTCACCGCCTCCACCTCTTCCAGTACCACGCCCTCTTGTTCCCCCAGACATCTGTAGTACAGTATGTCACATAAATACTCGGTAAATTACCGTACACAACCAATAGATATTGAATTGCCTTAAGGCTATCTTGTCACACAATTTGCGTTACTAGACACAGTATCTTTTAAGACGAATCGTCTCGTACCTCTCAAATGTTTCCCAATGTTTCCCAAGTCCTAAGCTCACTGTCTTAACCTACTTTCTCGTCATCAGAGCGGTACTCCGCTCTGATACCACTTTTGTAACACCCCTCTCCACAATCACGTAATAATCTCTCACGTAGCAATAAACAAAACGTCTCGCAGCGGAAAATAAATAACAATTACAAAACTCACTCGGGTGTCACCGGCCATTACTCGCCCATGCGAGCAACGAAGCCAAACTACATCCAACTTCCAACATAAACAAACTGCTAACCGCCGTGATAACGAGAAAACTCCTATACATCATACTAAGTCCATAAACCATTAACATCGACAAGTGAGCGTCTACCCAATCCTGAATATACATAACCTTACCATAATACAATTCACCATCTTCATTGTTATACGATATCTCCACGTGTGGTAACAAAAGTAAAACTCCAATTACCCTGTTCCCGCTCTTCGGCTTCGACAATGATCAACAACCTGAAATGGTGTAGTATCAGCGATAGACGCTGAGTATGCCGGGCCTGGACCCTAATGGTCACTTGTCATTTTAACCATCTTTTTATTAGATTGGTTTCATGCTTTACCATTTTACAGTTACAATCAATACTGCAATATATAATGTATAATATACATAATCATCCATCTAAACATCCATAAACATTTAACCATCCATCCAAATATCCATAAACATTTAACCATCCATCCAAATAGTCATAGAATATTTCAAACAACATTTGTATATCGAACGTATCGAGTATTAACAATATATCGTACAGTGTACAATCGCCGTAGTGTTCACCATTGATAAGTGCAAAACATATAGACTTATTAAGGTTTAATCACCTTATAATTTGCAGTATTTTTAGTAATGTTTCTCACTTATCTTGGGTTTTTCCTATAATTATGTTGTTATATTAACTGATGTATTATATGTGTTAAAATGTAGGAAAAATGCCAAATAATTACATATTATAAGGGATTAAAAAGAGGCACGCGAGATGCACGCAAGAAGGGCGTGTCCGCCCCTGTGTCCGCGTGGTAATAAGCGGACAAGATAGAGAGGAAGCGTGACCGCGCATGTGTCCGCATGAGTTTAGGCGGACAAGAGGAGAGGACCGCGCATGTGTCCGCATGAGTTTAGGCGGACAAGAGGAGAGGACCGCGCATGTGTTGCATGTGTCCGCATGGAATAAAGCGGACAACAGGGAGGACCATGAGACGTCCGCATAACTGAAGGCGGACATCTACGCGGACGCATGTAAATGTCCAGCAAATTAACGCAACTGGTTTTCTTCTTCGCCGACTGTCTTCTCCAACTTGCTTCTACCTTTCGGCGTGCCTGCAACATATCCATCTACTCCATTTAACATATCAGGTGCTGCCTTAAATCACTCACGCGGTGTTCCCTCTTCTTCCTTTTCCTTCCTCTATAAAAACCACGCTCCATTCATCTTCTCCAGTGTCCTTTCGGAGGTTCCTTCTGTGGTTCCTTCCGGAGTTCCAATTCATCCCATCGATCCATCTTCAATCCACTACACCACCATTCACTCGTTCATTCCATTTCTATTCTCCCGTCTTCTTCATTTTGTTTTCTTTTCATTTCACCAGTCTCACCTCTAGTCTCACGTATTTAAATAGCAGATCAACTATTTAATATGTTAGGCTAGAATACGTATACTCTGGGAATGATTATTATGTATTTGTATTAGTTATGCAATATTTTTACTGGTTTTAATTTAAATACAGTTTGTTACGATTAAAGTTTATCTCTCCCTTTTAATAAATTTCATCGATTTATTAAAAAGCTTTACTAAATCTGTTTCTAATCTGATCGGTGACAAACAGATAGGTTAATTAAGCCGTAAAACTGTAGGAACTTATTTTCATCGGATAAGTTAGTACAAGTTGCAAGAATAAAATTCCTCACACTCCTCTGCCGTCTACTAGTGCTTGCTTGAGTTTTCATCGGACCTTGCATTTCTGGAACGAGTTCTTATGAGTTTTCATCGGACCTTAAGATAAAAACAGGAATCTTGCCAAACTATTATATTAAACCGGTAGAGATAGCATAATTAAGCAGATATTATTAACCTGAACCAGAGTCCCATTTAATTTATCTATTAATTTAGTTTATTTTATCTTTCCTTTATTTATAAAAACAAGTCAATTAATCCCCCCTTTTTGTGACATGCTTAGGTACTATATAATTCACATTAGTCCCACGGTTCGATATCCGGTCGCTTACACTTTACTATACTACTACGACCGGGATTTGTTTGCAGCCCGACGTTTATTTTGAGTTTTAATTTCTTTTCTCTTATTTTAATTACACCAGTTTAACCACTCACGATTACACGTCTGCAAAATGGCGCCGTTGCCGGGGACTAGATTTATTCTAGTCCCTAAGCCCCAGATTATTCACCTGTTATATTATAAATATTCAGTTCTCTTTATTCTGTTAATATTATGTCTATAATATTTTGTTTATTGTTAATATTAATTATCTACTATATTTTGTTTATATTATTACATTTGTTGTTTAATCTAACTCGTAACATTTTAATCTAACTTCTAACATTTTAATTTTGTGTATACTAACTCCTAACATTTAATTTTCTGTACACTAATTACTAACATTTAATTTTCTATAAATGAACTTCTAACATTTAATTTCCAGCAATCTAACTACTAACTTATAATTTTTGTCATCTAACTACTAACTTATAATTTTATGACATTTTTATTTTGTTGTTGTTTGATGAGTTTAATTAAAATAAAAATAAAAGGACGGAGGAAGCAGAGCCTGTCCGCCTAACTTGTCCGCCCAACTATACGCGGACATAGATGAGGCGTGTCCGCCTTGTTCTACGCGGACAGACTCACGATATCAGAGACAGGAGAGGCGTGTCCGCCTTGTTCCACGCGGACAGCCACGCGGTCACACTTGCGGACGGCTTGCGGTCTGAAATAGCCATGTCCGCCCCATTCTATGCGGACGCCAATGAGGACAAGCCTTGTCCGCCCCATTCCACGCGGACGTCACCAATTCAGAAGCTAAGCTCCGCGTTTCATTTCTGTTCTTCCCCAATTCTCAAAACTTCAAAATCGACCCGAAGAGAAGAACAAGCAGCTCGCGACTCCAGTCCATTTCCAAATTGCTCCAGCTTCTTCAATTCTCCACCGAATCACGCAAGAACAAATTCTATATTCGAACATATAGCTGAACTCGCATATGGAAAGCAACCTCAGTTGCTTTGGAAATTTCGGTATCTTCGGTTGAACACTTGCGCGAATTTAAGTGTGAGGAACGTCTCACCCCTAACAAAGCTTTAAGTGTGAGGAAGGGCACCTTCCTCAATCTACGATATAAGGGGAGTCTCAGTTCTATCTTTATTATATTAATGTTCAACCTATCTGATTTTAATCCTACTCTATTAATTTAATCCTTATGAGTCTGTCATATTTTGAAAGGTCCTTTTCTTGAATTTAATTCTGAACAATGAGGACATTGCTCCTCTTTAAGTGTGAGGAAGGAGAGACCTTTCCCTGAAAATATGACAGTTGTTCGATAATGCCACACTCGCTTTTTGCTACTCTAATTGCCTTAAAAAAATGAAAAAAATAAGATAAAATAATTGTAGAAGTGTCTAAAATTATGTCAAGTGACAACTGAAAGATGGTTTTATTTAAAGGAGTTTGTATAAAATTATTTTCCTTCAAAATACTCTATTTTCGCTCAAAATATGATAGATCTGCTAATTGTAAAAACCAATTTAGTTTAGCTTGGGATTATGGAAATATGTGGAAAGTTAGGAAAGAAAAGGATAAAGACAAGGTACTCCGCTGTTTATGAATTTTTCTAAACCAAAAACAGGCCTCGTCTATCCGGTTATTAAGTTCTTCGGGGTGCATTAACACCTATCTACCTAAGGTCTCGTGATCTGGGATAGAAGACCCAACACCGCTACAAGGATAGAGAGAAAAGTCTGGGGTACAGAAAAATAATGCAATAAAAAAAATGTGTGTTTTGTTTATACAATCTTCGCATAAAAAAAAAGAGATGAAAATAATAAATTGCAATTTATATTTATAAACATGAGTACGTGGTATTGAAAGGTATTGCGGAATAAGGCATTACTTCACACCCCTTGTCATCCCGGGTTAGAGAATTGAAATTGGTTGAAAATCCCACGTTAATCTAACTTGTTTTCTGCAGTCTAGTTTTTCTATGCTTTTATTAAATTGTTCTTCTTCACTATTTGTAAAAACCTACTCCTAATTGCAGAATTATTCTTTTAATTGTCACTTTGTCTAAATTCCCTTCTACACTTATTTAATCTTGTTTTATTATGGCTTAGAGATAATTATATTCCTTATTTTGCTTGAGGACAAGCAAAACTCAAGTGTGAGGAAGTTTGATAAGTGCAAAACATATAGACTTATTAAGGTTTAATCACCTTATAATTTGCAGCATTTTTAGTAATGTTTCTCACTTATCTTGGGTTTTTCCTATAATTATGTTGTTATATTAACTGATGTATTATATGTGTTAAAATGTAGGAAAATGCCAAATAATTACATATTATAAGGGATTAAAAAGAGGCACGCGAGATGCACGCAAGAAGGGCGTGTCCGCCCCTGTGTCCGCGTGGTAATAAGTGGACAAGATAGAGAGGAAGCGTGACCGCGCATGTGTCCGCATGAGTTTAGGCGGACAAGAGGAGAGGACCGCGCATGTGTCCGCATGAGTTTAGGCGGACAAGAGGAGAGGACCGCGTATATGTTGCATGTGTCCGCATGGAATAAGGCGGACAACAAGGCGGACAAGACCACGTCCGCATATCTGAAGGCGGACATCTACGCGGACGCGTGTAAATGTCCAGGAAATTAACGCAACTGGTTTCTTCTTCGCCGAATGTCTTCTCCAACTTGCTTCTTCCTTTCGGCGCGCCTGCAACATATCCATCTACTCCATTTAACATATCAGGCGCTGCCTTAAATCACTCTCGCGGTGTTCCCTCTTCTTCCTTTTCCTTCCTCTATAAAAACCACGCTCCATTCATCTTCTCCAGTGTCCTTTCGGAGGTTCCTTCTGTGGTTCCTTCCGGAGTTCCAATTCATCCCATCGATCCATCTTCAATCCACTACACCACCATTCACTCGTTCATTCCATTTCTATTCTCCCGTCTTCTTCATTTTGTTTTCTTTTCATTTCACCAATCTCACCTCTAGTCTCACATATTTAAATAGTAGATCAACTATTTAATATGTTAGGCTAGAATACGTATACTCTGGGAATGATTATTATGTATTTGTATTAGTTATGCAATATTTTTACTAGTTTTAATTTAAATACAGTTTGTTACGATTAAAGTTTATCTCCCTTTTTAATAAATTTCATCCATTTATTAAAAAGCTTTACTAAATCTGTTTCTAATCTGATCGGTGACAAACAGATAGGTTAATTAAGCCGTAAAACTGTAGGAACTTTTTTCATCGGATAAGTTAGTACAAGTAGCAAGAATAAAATTCCTCACACTCCTCTACCGTTTACTAGTGCTTGCTTGAGTTTTCATCGGACCTTGCATTTCTGGAACGAGTTCTTATGAGTTTTCATCGGACCTTAAGATAAAAACAGGAATCTTGCCAAACTATTATATTAAACCGGTAGAGATAGCATAATTAAGCATATATTATTAACCTGAACCAGATTCCCATTTAATTTATCTATTAATTTAGTTTATTTTATCTTTCCTTTCTATTTATAAAAACAAGTCAATTAATCCCCCCTTTTTGTGACATGCTTAGGTACTATATAATTCACATTAGTCCACGGTTCGATATCCGGTCGCTTACACTTTACTATACTACTATGACCGGGATTTGTTTGCAGCCCGACGTTTATTTTGAGTTTTAATTTCTTTTCATTTATTTTAATTACACCAGTTTAACCACTCACGATATACCGTCTGCAACCATCCATTGTCAATTTTTTTTAGTTTGGCTTTCAAGCCCCATCCATGTGTACAATGTACATTCGCCGTAGCGTACAGTTTCCATAGTTAATTATGTATAATGTACATTCGCCGTGGTGTACAGTTTTCTTATTTAATTTATCTTAGCCTTGTAGGCTCCATCCAACCATGTTTAATTATTAATATCAGTTGGGCGTCATGTTAGGACAACCCGATAACCTCACCATGGACAGTAGTCCCCCGTACACACAAAGGTGCTCATTTCGCCAGAGGTCCGGAGGCCCCTGACTCACTTATGTCTCGTAAGACGTCCATAAAAAGGCCGTAGCCACCTGATCCACGATCCAGTTTGGGCTCGTTGGATATAACCTGGAGTGGAATCCAATTAGGAAACCCCTCAGTGATCACAAATGCGCAACCAAGTAGTTCGTAAACTACCGGGATTCCTCACCTCATCTCATACCATCTCTCTCTCATAATGTTTAAGATATGCTCTTAGTCTTATGGAGAATAATTACTAATTAGCTGCCCAATGGGTCTCACGTATACCTAGAAGTAATCTAGGTTATATTCATGTTCGAGATCCATGCTCTAGAGACCGACAATGTCGTGACTCATCCCTAAGTGTTTTACTTAGGTTACCATATACTTAATATTAATATCATGGTATTATATCAAGTAACCGTCATGTCATCACAATAACGTATATGTATGTTTTATAAGTCGATCTATAGTCGATGTAGTGTTAGTCCTGTAGGACGCTCGTGCATAATAAATAATGCAGTAACACTAAATCACATACATGTAATCACACACATAACACACAAGTTATATCAACCAAATCCGTGCCCAAGGAGCAACCTTAGGTCAACTCGGATCAAACCCCTTACATACCGTTCACCCTGATCGTATTACGGTGGAGTATGAATCAGCAAGATCCTATGCTCCGTGTAGTCCACTAGCTCGTCAAGCGTCTTGTCAGAAGTATAATCTAAACGGTAATAAACTATAAGTCAGTCTCCATGACTAACTACATCCGGTATTTCCGAATAATAAGTACCCCCGACAGTTCACCCCTATTTTCTACAGTTTTGTTACGGGTTTCTCTAAAACAGTCGGTTTTGTTACTTAAAACTCATACGTCATAATATTTCAACTGTTAAGTTTAATTCATTGTATGTCTTTTAATCTTATCCACCTATTAATTTAGGTACGTAACCTATAGTTGCATGTATTCAGCATGATTGTATTATATTATTATTATTATTTTCGTATTGTATCATTCTCCCACCATCCATTATAATACAATGTATTATATAATCCGTTTTTCTTTAGCAAATAATATTTGCATCCAAAACACATAACTATAGTTGTAACTATATTTTTTTAAAAAAAATAACCACCACCATTATATTATATGGTTTTCAACCATAAATATATCCACCTTATATACATTATTCTTGTGTATGTATATATTTACCACGTAGGTAATTCCCATGAGTTTAATAAACTCTTATATTTTATGTTACTTTTTATCATCCTTTATTAGATGATTATTCCCATTAGTTGTATTGTATTATACAACTTATATTAAGATTATTATCCTAACATGAGTAACATTTTATGTTGTATAATTTCAACTCCTAAGGTTTATTCAATAAATACCTTAGTTTATAAATCCCATTTATTTATAGTTTGTCACATTATTTTATGTGAGTACCCTTCCTTAATTAATTCCATCTAAACCATATAATTGTATTATAACATTTATAACATTATAGACCTTAGTCTAAAATTCATTTTCCAACTCCTATTAACTCGGTATAGCCCTTAACTTTATTTAAATTCCGTTTTGACCACATAACATCATGTAATTGAAATACCCCAAACCTTAGTATATTGTTTAAACACCTAAATGTGGTATGTAAAGACTAAAAAGAGTCTTAGAAACATTAGTAAACAAATTTAAACAAAAGAAAACACAAAATGTGCTTTAAAGTCTATAAGAGCCAAAACTGCTCTAAGCTTGGGATAAGCTTGGTTGAGACCTAATGAACTTACCAAGACCTCATTTATATACTAATGAACATATTAAATCAATTACCAAAGAAAACCAAGCTTGAAAACAAGTTTAAAGACAAAATGTGCTTTAAGGAGTCTTAAAGCACATTTTTGAAAAATTGTCTTGTAAATGAGTTTTGAGTGGCTAGATGTCCATCATTACTCTTAAATATATATGTGTACTATAAATATCACATTTGGATGTCTATATCAATAGGAAATCAAAAATTTCACTTCTATGTGCCTTGTTTTTATGAATAGTGATTTTTATAAGCTAGTTTGTAACATGTTGTATTAAGTAATTAAATTGACAAAAAAGACACTAAAATACCCTCATTATATTATAGGGGGCCGGTTTTCTAAGTGTGGTGACTCACCACTCTTAGTTAATATGATAAGTAAATAAAGAAAACTAATTAAGCTACTTTTTACTTTATAAGAACAAATATCTTCTTAAAGTAAATTCTATCTTCATTCTCATTTCCCTCCTCCATTTCACACGGTTCCAAACTCCATCTCCTTCCTTCTTCTGCTCTCTCACGGTAATACTCACCACCACCATTAAAACTCTAGCTTTGACCTCTTGTAAAATCTAGCTCACTTGTCCAAATCAAAAACAAACACCACCAATCTCCCTCTCATCAAGCTCTTCATTCCTATCTTCTCAAAACTTCAAGAGCCCCATTTCGGTGCCATGGAGTTCCACCATTGAAGGAGCTTGAGCTTGTATTTCTACATATTATTACTCTCTTTGCTTCTAGGTAAGGAATCTCAAATAAAAACTACATTTCCTTCATTTTTTGCCTTGACCGAAAATGTACATTGATGGAGCTCTTTGTGTGACTTTGTTCTAGCTTCATTCCAACTCTTCATGGACTAGGTGGAGTCCCCTCTTGATATATATTCAACTCTCTTCAAAGATCAAGGTAAAACAACTACATTAATGTTTTTGAAACAATGTAAAATTAGGGTTTACAATGAGATGAAGCTTATAGCTTGAATACTCATTATAATGTTTGTATATTGTTTAGAACTTGACAAGGAATCAAATACCTTACCGGTTTTTAAGGAAACAAGAAAGAAGTTGTTTGGAAAAGAGGTAAATCTACTAACCTAATGTTGTTTAATGCCTTATGAGAAATGAGCTTATAATGCTTGTTAAAACTACCTAAAGAGCAAATGGTGAATGACTTAGTAAAGTGTTCTCAAGAGACTAGTAAAAGGCATATGTGTTGTTGAGTGTATTTGCAGGTCAAAGGCAAATATATTGTGGAAATTCAGTGTTTAAGAATTATGCATTTTAAGGGCCTAAGTGCCATGCAATTTAAATTATGCACTATATTGTGATGTAGTGTTTTATGAGTGAAGTTTGTGTATAATAAAGTGCTTGATGGATTTTTAGTGTTCTTGTGTGTTTAATGGTGAAAACAATGTGCTTGGTGTGACAAAATGCTAGGAGAACCTATGTCGAAATTTAGGAAATGCATATGGAGTTCAAGATGTTTTAAAGGAACTTTGATGAACTAGGAAGTGCTCTAGAGTGTAACAAGGACTTAGGCATGATCTTGAGGTTTTAGTATGTACCAAAGTCATTTTGGACTTAGGTAAAGACTTAGGAAAACTTTGGTAAAATAAGGAGAAAGTGTGAACGTGAAAAAGGATTTCAAGAAATGACATAAGGAGTTGATGGTAAGAAATGATGCTTGAAAGATGATGTTAAAGTGAAGAGAAAGTATTTTGAGATAGTAGTTATCATAGGTATGAAACACCACTTGGAGACTAGGAGAAAACATTGTAAGTGCTAGGAATTTTGTGAAGATATAAGTAAAGGCTTAAGGAATTAGAAAATGAGTTTTATGAGTGTTTAAGGATGTCTTAAGGTGTTTGAAGTGCTCAAATGAGGTTAGGATGTACTAGGATATATGGGGTGAAGTTTGGAGTTGAATGTGAAAAGGAAAACAAAGGTCTGGGGCAGACCGAACTTGCGACCGAACTTGCAAGTTCGGTCGAGCCCAGTTTACCCTGCGAGAATTGGCTTCTGAATGGACCGACCTTGGGGACCGGACTTGCAAGGTCGGTCGGGCTTGTATTTGTGTACAGATTGAGTTACTGGAATCGACCGGACTTGGCAAGTTCGGTCGGGCTAAATTTTCAAAGGAAAGAAACTCTCGGGAATGGACCGACCATGCGACCGAACTTGCAAGGTCGGTCGGAGTAGAAAATTTTGACGGAAATATGTTCTGGAATGGACCGACCTTGTGCAAGGTCGGTCGGTAAGGTCGGTCGGACCAAAACTTGTAAAAAAAAAACAGAAAAGAATGTGACTTATGTAGTTAACCCTAGGGTGTATAATGAAGGTAACCTAGGGTAAGATAGACATTAAAACATGTCATACAATCATGTTAAATACTTAGTAAGTTTGAAGTTAAATAAATAATTAACCGACACTATTAACTATGTATAGGAGTGACCTACGGAGGAAACCAATCGAGGCAAGGACCAAGGTATGGTTTTCTTGCAGTCTGTTGCCTACCGGTTTACACCGGCTTGTGTGTTGTTTGTTTTCTGTGTGTTTATGACTTTGTAAGATTAAACCATGTAAAGAGTTTACAGTTGTTAAATATTATTATGTTGTTAAGTATGACTCTCTCTTCCCTTGTGTGTGTCTAACAAGACTTGACCTATTATTGTGAATTGTGTATTGAGTTCAATGATGAACTGCTAACAAGTGCTAACGGGGGAAGTGAGGAGTCGGTCTGTTCCGGCCACGCGTGTGAGTATGGGAGTCGATGTCATAACCGGTTCGATTCTCTTTGTATGTTATGGTTGTTTGCCAATTTGGTTTCCAACCTTCCCTTTAGCTTAACCAAGACTATTTTAGTGACTCACGTCGGGCCACAGGGGCATACTATGTGTTATTTCGGTGGGCTTGGATCACTATATCCGAGGCACCTTGTGTAAGTTAACCGTTCAATCTAACAGGACGGTAACGAGTTATGTAACGAGCTTAGCATGAGCATGGCAACATTCTCTAGGCTCTCAATGGGGACTAACTGTGTTGGTTCTCTTCCTATAAGGAATTGTTCTTGTGTGAATGTGATGTTGTGTACAATACCCATGATGTGATATATATGTATAAGTTGTGTTTTAAAATGAATGCCATGTCATCATGACAAATAGTGCACGCATCCCGGTAGCCGATGGGCTGCGCGTTAACCATACCAGCCAAGGGTTGCTGACCCCCTCGGGGGATCCATATTTCTTATGCTGCAGGATGAGGATCGAAGAAGCGGAGTGGCTTTAGATCCTAGGATGCAGGTTTACTTTTGGTACTTTTGGAGGTAGGCCCGGGATGCGCCTGTGCTCCCGTGGCGTGATATATTTGGTTAGGATGGTTAACAGTGATGTTTTACAGTGAAGGATATATGTAAACACTCGGTATTTTGTTAATGTATATATGTGGTTGTTAGTTCTATGCTCGGGAGTCTGATCATCAGACCGGTACACTTGTATTTATTCAGCCTTGTTAACCACGTGGGTGGTTGACGGCGGTTGTAGCACCATTCTAGTTATTGTTTAGTTGTTTACATTCCGCTGCGATTTCAAGTAATGTGATGTGCGTAGTAGGGGTGTTACAAAAAGTGGTATCAGAGCGAAGTATCGCTCTGATGACCAGAATACCGAGCTTAGGGATATACCGAGTTAGGAAACCTAACTACAGTTACCTAAGTGAACATTATGGAAAGGTTAACCACTAACTAAGTGTGGAGATACCTTATTATCGGGAAGCGTTACAACCGTTGGACCGATAAGTGTGCAAGCATATTGCTAATGAATATTCATCTGAATTCAGATGGCAGGTAGACCGCGAGGTAGAGCGGAAGCGGGAAGGTGATACGGGTGACCAGGGGAGAGACTACGGCTCAGGTTATGGCTGCTGAAGAGTAGCAGCCGCCGTAGCCCAAATGGTACCCCAACTTGTAGCTGCGATTCAGCAGGGGCAGACGCCCGGAGTTCAACTACCACCACCGCCACCGCCACGAGAGACCAACTGGGTCAAGGCGTTGGCTGATTTGAGGCCACCCTCATTCAGTGGGGAGACCGATCCCCGTAAGCTCGAGGCGTACATCTCCGAAATGGAGACCGCCTTCGAAACCTTAGCAGTACCTGAGCAGGTCAAGGTTCGACTTGCTGCATATTACTTGAAGGGCTCGGCACAGAGCTGGTGGAAGCTAGTGCGAGACGGCAGAGTTGCTGACCGACTTTTCTGTGGAGGGAGTACACGGCTCTGTTGTGAGCCAAGTACTACCCAATACATGTGCAAGAGGCCAAGCGCCTGGAGCTGGACAGTTTGAGGCAAGTGGATAAGATGACGTAGTAGATGAGTACTACTCAGCCTTCATCGGACTTATCCACCTGCTACCGGATCTGGGTTACTCAGACCGGATCCTTGTGAACCGTTTCTACAACGGACTGAACTATCGCCTACGCTATGGCATGGGGCCTACTGGATATACCACTTTGCAGGAGTGCTATCATGCCGCTGCAATTGTGGAGATCACCGTCCGTCTGAGGGACGAGGAGAGTGCGCTCAAGCGCAAGGCTATGAACGAGGGCCAAGGCACGCAAGGGCAGTGGGGAGGAAAGAAGAAGAAGTCATACCCCCAGTCCCAGAAAGGACAGCAACAGGGTGGCAAGGGCCAGACCCAGACCACCACTGCTGAGGAGCCTCTGCAGCTCACCTATGCGTATGCGGCCAAGCCCCTACGTTCTTACCCACCTAAGGGTAATTATCTAATCCTGTGTGATAAGTTGAAGTGTATGTTGATAAGTTGTGAGACAAGTATTGATTGTGTGTGTGATAGCAGCTAGCACGGGCTCTGGACCGGAGCGCCACTATTACTGCAAGTGGTGCAACGGAGACCACCCCGGCAAGGACTGCAAGGGTAACGATGTGCAGTGCCGATACTGTAAGAAGATGGGTCACCGCGATTACGAATGCTGGCAGAACCCAAATAGAAGCTACAGCCCAAGGGGCAATGGAAGGGTAAGGCCACTGCCACCGATGGCCCATAAGACGCGAACAGCCACCCCCAATCAGAGGTACACAGAGTCCCAGAAGGGGAAGGGGTCGGTCCAACAAGGCCACCCTGAATGTGGTGGACCGGTCTGAGGCGCCAGGGCCCTCTTCTAGACCAGGTACCGCCTAAACTGTTGAATGTAATAAGTGTTTGCATACCGCATTCCATGCATGTGTGTGAGTGAGTTTAGTAAACAACCATGTGAGTAAATAAATAAGTATAGTGTGAAGGTCACACTAATTAGAGTACTCTAAACTTAAAGGAACCTTCAATATATGTTCCAATCCCACCCACACCAACCCTGAAGACACCACCATCGACATCAACCGACTTCCAATGGAGCAATGTCAGGTCATCCAACCAGTATGGTTCTCTTAAATGGATACCTGACACCAAGCACAAATCCATATCCTCAGACGATGCGACGAACTTGGAGCAAACCAGGAGGTTTCTACACACCCGAATACCCGAACGGATCAAGAATGCAATTGAAGATGATGTGCATGGGTAAGGACTGGAACCCTTACACAAGACATATCAAGAAGTTGCGAGCTGAAGATGGAGCACAGTACCAAGTATACCTGAGGAGTTCCTTGCGTCGTTAACCAACCCGTTGGGAATCTGCTCAACAAGTTGAAACGGATTCAATTCCAAGTGTGAAAGCAGATCTATGCATTGTGAACTTCTACCAGAAAGGTGGACGGTTAGGTATACACCAAGACAAGGACGAGTCACCCGAGTCTCTAAGTAAGGGGGTACCGTGGTGTCTTGGTCCATTGGTGATACCGCAGTGTTTGTGTATGGCGAGCAGAAGCGTGCTGACCTCGCAAAGAAGCTATTGTTGAAATCGGGAGATGTATTAATCATGGGTGGGCAATCAAGGATGCTATACCATGGCATCAGGAAGATCAAACTGAATACCGCACCGTCGGCAGTGATCAATGTCACACACATGAAACCTGGACGCTTAAATTTGACCTTCAGACAGTTTTAAGCCTTGTATAACTATGTGATGTGATAAATCAGTGTATGTAAGGATGTTGTAAGTGTTATCATGGCGACAATATAAGCCAATGAATGTTGTAAAAAGAGAGTGTTAATGAATAAGTGGAGTTGTTTGAAGCATATAAACCGTGTTGTTACCCAATACTTATTAGTTTGCCAATGAATTAGGCTGTGCACTCGGAACGGGAGGTATATTGAGTGTCTGCAATGAGGCAGAAGCCGGCAAGAGCGGCACAATCCTCACCGTACCTTTCCAGTCAATGGCGTGGACGCTTCGATCTTGTTCGACTCCGGAGCCTCACACACATTTATTTCGCTATCTTTTGCGAAGAGGCTGGGGTTAGATGGTGATGAGATGCCAGACTTCTTGGTCACTCTCCCATCGACAGAGCGGATCAGGTGCACCCGCTACCACCGAGATGTTGTTGTACGAATCAGAGGTGAAGAGTTTCCGATCGACTTGATAGAGTTCGACGGACTGGTTTTGATGTGATTGTCGGGATGAACTGGTTGGAGCGGTACAAGGGTAGAATCCTATGTGCCGAGCATCGACTGCTTCTTCGGAGTCCATCTGGGGTTACCATATCCTACCGCCAGAGGCCCAGGGAGCCTTCGACTCAGATCATCACCGCCATGGCTATGTATCGTGAGTTGCGACGAGGGAGTAATGTATACCTCTGCTATGTCCAGGACATAGAGAGACCCTGAGTTTAGTCCTGATGTGCCGGTAGTCGGAGTTTCCTGATGTGTTTCCTAAGGAACTGCCGGGCATGCCGCCAGCACGGGAAGTGGAGTTTGAGATTGACTTGATTCCAGGCACCGGACCTATTGCGAAAGCACCTTATCGTATGGCTCCAGCAGAGATGACAGAGCTCAAGGAGCAGCTGAGAGACCTACTCGACAAGGGCTTTATCCGCCCTAGTGTTTCACCATGGGGAGCGCCGGTCCTCTTCGTGAAGAAGAAGGACGGTAGCCTCCGCTTGTGTATTGACTATCGGGAGCTGAATGCTGTTACGGTGAAGAACCGTTACCCTTTACCACGCATCGACGATCTATTTGATCAGCTGAGGGGGAGCATCAGTATTCTCCAAGATAGACCTCCGATCCGGATACCACCAGATTGCTATCCGTGACAGTGATATCGAAAAGACAGCATTCAGAACTAGGTATGGGCACTATGAGTTCACAGTTATGCCGTTTGGCTTATCAAATGCACCAGCTAAGTTCATGGACTTAATGAACCGCTTGTTCCAAGATCAGTTGGACAAGTCAGTGGTAGTCTTCATCGACGATATACTTGTATACTCGAAATCGAGAGGTAGCTGAAAGCCACCTGAGAAGTGTGTTACAAACATTGAGGAAAAACCAGTTGAATGCGAAATTTTCAAAGTGTGAGTTTTGGTTGAACCAAGTATCATTTCTTGGTCGTGTGATTTCTGAGGCCGGGATCGCTGTTGATCTGGCAAAGATTGATGCTGTACGCACCTGGCCTAGGCCGAAGACAGTTACCGACATTAGGAGCTTCCTCGGTCTGGCAGGTTATTATAGGAGGTTTGTGAAGGACTTCTCCAGTGTCTCGAAGCCGATGACTTCCTTGATGAAGAAGGATGCACCATTCGAGTGGACAGTCGACTGTGAGAGTTCTTTTCAGAGTCTCAAAGATGCTCTGACATCTGCACCGGTTCTGACACTACCAGACGGTCCAGATGGTTTTGAGGTCTATTGCGACGCATCAGGCAGGGGTATGGGTTTGTGTTGATGCAACACGGGAAGGTCGTAGCATACGCCTCCCGACAGCTGAAGAAGCATGAAGAGAACTACCCTACCCACGACTTAGAATTGGGGGCCATTGTCTTCGCACTGAAGATATGGCGACATCACATGTATGGGGTAAGTGTGACGATTATTCTGACCACAAGAGTTTAAAGTACTTGTTCACTCAGAAGGAGTTGAACATGAGGCAAAGAAGGTGGGTTGAATTTCTGAATGACTACGATATTAATCTGCAATATAAGGAGGGTAAGGCAAATGTGGTAGCTGACGCACTGAGTCGCCGAGCACACTCTCTCCATTCGCTAGTCTCTCATACTGGCTTGGTTGAAGAGGTGCGGAGTGCTCAGATGACGGATCAGTACATGATGGAGATTAGACAGAAGCTTATTGATGGCACATTCGAGGGTCAGAAGTACGACTTCAGACTCCACGATGATGACCTGATTAGGCTTAATGGCCGACTGTGTATACCCAGGAGTAGCGCTGAGTTGAAGGAGCGCATATTGAGTGAATCCCATTGTTCTACTACTTCGATTCACCCCGGAGCTTCAAAGATGTATAAAGGTATGAAAAGATATTTTTGGTGGAATGGAATGAAAAAGGAAGTGAATGACTATGTGTTGAGGTGTCTCACTTGTCAGAAGGTCAAGTTTGAGCACCGACGGCCTGGTGGTATGGTACAGCCAATGCCAGTGCCTGAGTGGAAGTTCCATGACATATCTATGGACTTCGTAGTAGGCTTCCGCCTGCAAGGGGAGGTCTGAATATGATTTGGGTTGTTGTTGACCGACTGACCAAGGTGGCTCGATTCATACCGATGAAGGACACCTGGAAAGTGGCAAAATTGGCAGAACTCTTTGATAGAGAAATTGTAAGACATCATGGTGTACCAAAAACGATTGATCTGACAGAGATACCAGGTTCTTATCCAGATATTGGAAGTCTAACGAAGGCATTGGGTACCGAACTGAAATTGAGTACAGCGTTTCACCCACAGACCGATGGTCAGAGTGAGCGCACCATTCAGACACTTGAGGATATGCTACGTGCATGTGCACTTGACTTTCAGACCAGCTGGATTGATAAGTTACATCTGATTGAGTTTAGCTACAACAACAGTTATCATGCTTCGATCAAGATGTCTCCCTTCCAGGCCTTGTACGGTAGACCATGCCGCACGCCATTATGCTGGGATGAGTCGAGTGAGACGGTCATTATAGGACCAGAGTATCTTGAGCAAGTTCAGGCAGAAGTTCGCCAGATCCGGGCTAACATGAAAACAGCTCAGGATAGACAGAAGTCGTACGCAGATGTGCGCAGACGTGACCTGGAGTTCGCCGTGGGCGATCAGGTATTTTTGAGAGTATCCCCCATGAAGGGAGTATTTCGTTTTGGCCAGAAAGGCAAGTTGAGCCCAAAATATGTGGGGCCTTATGTTGTGACGGAGCGGATCGGCCCGATAGCTTATAGACTTGAGTTACCCGCCGAGCTGGGCAAGGTACATGATGTATTTCATGTGTCCTAGTTGAAGAAGTATATGTCTCATCCGTCTCATGTACTTCAGCCTGAGAGGCTAACTTTAGAGCCAACCATGCGATCAGTGGAGACTCCGGTATGGATTCTGGACACTAAGACTCGAGACACTCGCCATAAGTCCGTGAGACTGGTGAAAGTTCTTTGGTCTAACCAGGACGTTGAGGAGGCCACTTGGGAGCTGGAAGATAAGATGAAGGCGAAGTACCCGTCATTGTTTACTTCTTAGTGTTTGTATGTATAGGGTACGGGGCGTACCCCTATTTAAGGGGGGTAGAAGCCGTTTCGGTTATGTGTATGACATGTATATGGATACATTGTCTGTGTTGTGTTGTTATGTTGTTAATGTTACGGACCGCTAAGTCCGAATGATGTCGTGAACGGACCGTGAGTCCGAATGAGTCGTGATGTTTTGTGTTTGGACTATGTGTCCGATGTGATGTAAAGAATGTTGTTAATGTGATATTAAGTGTTTTGATATGTGTTCCCATGTTCTAATATTTAGGATATGTGGAAGTATGAACTTTGGGGACAAAGTTCTTTTAAGGGGAGTAGATTGAAATACCCCAAACCTTAGTATATTGTTTAAAACCTAAATGTGGTATGTAAAGACTAAAAAGAGTCTTAGAAACATTAGTAAACAAATTTAAACAAAGAAAACACAAAATGTGCTTTAAAGTCTATAAGAGCCAAAACATGCTCTAAGCTTGGGATAAGCTTGGTTGAGACCTAATGAACTTACCAAGACCTCATTTATATACTAATGAACATATTAAATCAATTACCAAAGAAAACCAAGCTTGAAAACAAGTTTAAACACAAAAATGTGCTTTAAGGAGTCTAAAGCACATTTTGAAAATTGTCTTGTAAATGAGTTTTGAGTGGCTAGATGTCCATCATTACTCTTAAATATATATGTGTACTATAATATCACATTTGGGATGTCTATATCAAGAGGAAATCAAAAATTTCACTTCTATGTGCGTTGTTTTTATGAATAGTGATTTATAAGCTAGTTTGTAACATATTTGTATTAAGTAATTAATTGACAAACAAAGACTAAAATACCCTAATTATATTATAGGGGGCCGGTTTTCTAAGTGTGGTGACTCACCACTCTTTAGTTAATATGATAAGTAAATAAAGAAAACTAATTAAGCTACTTTTTACTTATAAGAAACAAATTCTTCTTAAAGCAAATTCTATCTTCATTCTCATTTCCCTCCTCCATTTCACACGGTTCCAAACTCCATCTCCTTCCTTCTTGCTGCTCTCTCACGGTAATACTCACCACCACCATTAAAACTCTAGCTTTGACCTCTTGTAAAATCTAGCTCACTTGTCCAAATCAAAAACAAACACCACCAATCTCTCCCTCTCATCAAGCTCTTCATTCCTATCTTCTCAAAACTTCAAGAGCCCCATTTCGGTGCCATGGTTCCACCATTGAAGGAGCTTGAGCTTGTATTTCTCATATTATTACTCTCCTTTGCTTCTAGGTAAGGAATCTCAAATAAAAACTACATTTCCTTCATGTTTTGCCTTGACCGAAAATGTACATGATGGAGCTCTTTGTGTGACTTTGTTCTAGCTTCATTCCAACTCTTCATGGACTAGGTGGAGTCCCCTCTTGAGATATATTCAACTCTCTTCAAAGATCAAGGTAAAACAACTACATTAATGTTTTTGAAACAATGTAAAATTAGGGTTTACAATGAGATGAAGCTATATAGCTTGAATACTCATTATAATGTTTGTATATTGTTTAGAACTTGACAAGGAACAAATATCTTACCGGTTTTATAAGGAAAAGAAAGAAGTTGTTTGGAAAAGAGGTAATCTACTAACCTAATGTTGTTTAATGCCTTATGAGAAATGAGCTTATAATGCTTGTTAAAACTACCTAAAGAGCAAATGGTGAATGACTTAGTAAAGTGTTCTCAAGAGACTAGTAAAAGGCATATGTGTTGTTGAGTGTATTTGCAGGTCAAAGGCAAATATATTGTGGAAATTCAGTGTTTAAGAATTATGCATTTTAAGGGCCTAAGTGCCATGCAATTTAAATTATGCACTATATTGTGATGTAGTGCTTTATGAGTGAAGTTTGTGTATAATAAAGTGCTTGATGATTTTTAGTGTTCTTGTGTGTTTAATGGTGAAAACAATGTGCCTTGGTGTGACAAAATGCTAGGAGAACCTATGTCGAAATTTAGGAAATGCATATGGAGTTCAAGATGTTTTAAAGGAAGATGAACTAGGAAGTGCTCTAGAGTGTAACAAGGACTTAGGCATGATCTTGAGGTTTTAGTATGTACCAAAGTCATTTTGGACTTAGGTAAAGACTTAGGCAAACTTTGGTAAATAAGGAGAAAGTGTGAACTTGAAAAAGGATTTCAAGAAATGACATAAGGATTGATGGTAAGAAATGATTCTTGAAAGATGATGTTAAAATGAAGAGAAAGTATTTTGAGATAGTAGTTATCATAGGTATGAAACACCACTTGGAGACTAGGAGAAAACATTGTAAGTGCTAGGAATTTTGTGAAGATATAAGTAAAGGCTTAAGGAATTAGAAAATGAGTTTTATGAGTGTTTAAGGATGATTAAGGTGTGTTTGAAGTGCTCAAATGAGGTTAGGATGTACTAGGATATATGGGGTGAAGTTTGGAGTGAATGTGAAAAGGAAAACAAAGGTCTGGGGCAGACCGAACTTGCAAGTTCGGTCGAGCCCAGTTTACCCTGCGAGAATTGGCTTTGGAATGGACCGACCTTGGGGACCGGACTTGCAAGGTCGGTCGGGCTTGTATTTTGTGTACGGATTGAGTTACTGGAATCGACCGAACATGGGACCGGACTTGGCAAGTTCGGTCGGGCTAAATTTTCAAAGGAAAGAAACTCTCGGGAATGGACCGACCATGCGACCGAACTTGCAAGGTCGGTCGGAGTAGAAATTTTGACGGAAATATGTTCTGGAATGGACCGACCTTGTGCAAGGTCGGTCGATAAGGTCGGTCGGACCAAAACTTGTAAAAAAAACAGAAAGAATGTGACTTATGTAGTTAACCCTAGGGTGTATAATGAAGGTAACCTAGGGTAAGATAGACATTAAAACATGTCATACAATCATGTTAAATACTTAGTAAGTTTGAAGTTAAATAAATAATTAACCGACGTTATTAACTATGTATAGGAGTGACCTACGGAGGAAACCAATCGAGGCAAGGACCAAGGTATGGTTTTCTTGCAGTCTGTTGCCTACCGGTTTACACCGGCTTGTGTGTTGTTTGTTTTCTGTGTGTTTATGACTTTGTAAGATTAAACCATGTAAAGAGTTTACAGTTGTTAAATATTATTATGTTGTTAAGTATGACTCTCTCTTCCCTTGTGTGTCTAACAAGACTTGACCTATTATTGTGAATTGTGGATTGAGTTCAATGATGAACTGCTAACAAGTGCTAACGGGGGAAGTGAGGAGTCCGGTCTGTTCCGGCCACGCGTGTGAGTATGGGAGTCGATGTCATAACCGGTTCGATTCTCTTTGTATGTTATGGTTGTTTGCCAATTTGGTTTCCAACCTTCCCTTTAGCTTAACCAAGGCTATTTTACTGACTCACGTCGGGCCACAGGGGCATACTATGTGTTATTTCGGTGGGCTTGGATCACTATATCCGAGGCACCTTGTATAAGTTAACCGTTCAATCTAACAGGACGGTAACGAGTTATGTAACGAGCTTAGCATGAGCATGGCAACATTCTCTAGGCTCTCAATGGGGACTAACTGTGTTGGTTCTCTTCCTATAAGGAATTGTTCTTGTGTGATGATGTGATGTTGTGTACAAACCCATGATGTGATAATATGTATAAGTTGTGTGTTTTAAAATGAATGCCATGTCATCATGACAAATAGTTGCGCGCATCCCGGTAGCCGATGGGCTGCGCATTAACCATACCAGCCAAGGGTTGCTGACCCCCTCGGGGGATCCATATTTCTTATGCTGCAGGATGAGGATCGAAGAAGCGGAGTGCTTTAGATCCTAGGATGCAGGTTTACTTTTGGTACTTCTGGAGGTAGGCCCGGGATGCGCCTGTGCTCCCGTGGCGTGATATATATTTGGTTAGGATGGTTAACAGTGATGTTTTACAGTGAAGGATATATGTAAACACTCGGTATTTTGTTAATGTATATATGTGGTTGTTAGTTCTATGCTCGGGAGTCTGATCATCAGACCGGTACATTGTATTTAATCAGCCTTGTTAACCACGTGGGTGGTGACGGCGTGTAGCACCATTCGTTTAGTTACTGTTTAGTTGTTTACATTCCGCTGCGATTTCAAGTAATGTGATGTGCGTAGTAGGGTGTTACAGTAATGTTATACCTTATACAATATCGTACAATGTGATATTTTTATTCCCTTAACTTATACCTATAGTTTTTATACAACTATTTATATTGCCTCTTAGGCACCATACGAAAATCTTATTCTTTTCCATAAACCATAGTTTCCTTTATTTAAAATCACCCCATTATTTATACCATGTTATATATACATTTAATATACATTTCTAATTATAAAAAGAGTATAACCTATGGTTATTTTTGTAAATTCCGAACAGCCCTTGTGCTATTCTATAATGCCATTTGGCCCTATTTATAACATATAGTTTTACCATATCATTAAAACCATATATTATACACATATCTTAATAAATACTCTTATATAATTCTAAAATCTCCAAATTCCACCAAAGGGTTATAAATACCTTATTACCCATATACTTCGGTATTTACCTTCCACCATCTATTTTTCTCCAAAGTGTCATAATGACATAATAACTATATATACATATATAGTTCATTTTAATTCCAAAACAACACCAATAAATTCCTAAAAATTCTAATAGCCCATGGGTGCAAAATACCATTGTACACCCTTTATTTTCAGTAATAACATCTTACCACATATGTTATGAAAATATTACCATAAGATACTTATCTTATTATAAAACCTTAAATAAGTTATCTAACTTATTTATTTGGTCAAAACCTAGCATATGGTCAAGGTTGACCTCCTTAATATTTCCTGACCATTAATTCCTTATAATTACAGTTTTACCCCTAAGTTTCCAAAATTCACCATTTAACCCCAAAACTTTATAAAATCTATAAATTTTATTTTAACTCCTTTTAACCTCTAATTTTCAGCCTATTTTTATGAAGCCCCTAAATTTAATTTATTTACACTTAAGACCTCATTTCTTTTCGGTAATAATTATATATCACCTAAACTTAAATAAAAGCTTGTAAATGCATAAATAAAATGGCCTAAAGTACATGGCCTTATTACAACCATTGGCTTACAAAATAAATTACACATAAATGTCCCAAAATACCTATAAATAGCGGCCTCACCACACATCTTTCATTTAATTACCAAACTTCCACATAATGTCTTAAATTTGACAATTATGCTTGTTTAATTAGTTATAAAATTTATTAAACCATTCCTTAATCATTTTAAGGTCAAACACTGACCTTATTTACTCATTCACTCACGGCAATTAATATACACAGCTTAAACTTGTGTTAATGTATCAAGTTAAGGTTTTAAGTGATTTATACCTTGATTTAGCTTAGGTAAATCCTTGTTTGGTTCGGCCACCTTAAGGAGAATTTCTCCACAACTTGATTTACTTGTCTTCATGTAGAAAACAAGACATGATTAAACTCCAAACATGAGCTAACCATGAGAAGTAATTTAAGTCATGAAAATCATGGATTTTACCTTAGATCTTCAAGCTTGTTATAGATCTGTCTCGGCCCTATTTTCCAGTAAAGAAAGAGTATCAAAGCACTCCTAAGAAAAAGGTATAAAACCGTGGGTAGTTAGCTTGGAAGATAGCTAAGTTTTACCTTGTTTAAGATGCCAAAAATGGTGTTTTGGCTTGGATCTAGCTACTCCTTGTAGATCTTGGTATACCAACAGAATCCACATGAAAGGAGAAGAAAATAAGGCTAGGGAACCAAGGTTTACAACCGAAATTCACAAGAAGAAGAAGAGATATGTGCTTAGAGCACTTTTACCTTAAATGGTCAAGACTTGAACTTTTCTCCTTAGATCTGGTTATGGCCGAAATTTATCCTTCCTTTAACCTCCAAAACACTCTACATAGATGTATAGAAAAGGTTGGAGTCTAGTCAATGGAAAAAGGAAAGAAAGATGAAGAAAATGGACATTTTCATGCCTTAGAAGCTTACCTAGAGCATGAGCTCTCTCCAATGGAGCTTGGAAGACTTACCTACGGTTGAGAGGGGCCAAAGAGAGCTCAAGGAAGGATCAATCTCGGCTGAAGTGGAGAAATGAAAGAGAATGACCTAAATTTGCCTTAAAGCACATTTTTCCTTATTTTATGTCTTAATGATTTGATGACTCACCAATGACTGATTGGTGTTGATTATTGAAGGCCTAATCAGTGGAGACAAGGACAAGGCAGCCGGCCATGATAAGAGGAAGGTGGTGAAAAATTGATTCCAATTCGATTGAATAATGGAGTTTAAATGTTACTTTAAGCAATAAGTGAAAGATGAGTCATCCTTGCTTGTCTTGTTCTTGCTTGGAGCACCGTATAACAAGGAGGAAGAGGGGCTCCAAATCAGCTGGCTTCACATGGGTAAGCAAGTGGTAAGCTACTTTTGTGTTTAAATAAGTTAAAGTTTACTTTTTCCTATTTTATGCAAAAGTAAAGTATATAAATAATTGTCACATGGGAATTGTCTCTTGGTCTGTTAAGAGACTTAGTGAACCGATTTATGCAGTCCAATTCGTGGTCATGGTCAACATTGACCAACTTAGTCAATGTTGACCCAAACGGGCCCCACTTTAGGGTTTTATTAATATTTTAATATTAAATTTGTAAAAATTTGTAAGTTTCTGGAATTAAATTCCTAATATGATATATAGGTTTTATCATATTTAAAGGTAATTATAACCTTTTAGCCCATTTAAAACCAATTTAGAAGGCAATTACACAAAATGTGCTTTAAGGATTTTAGTCACATTTTGTGTCTCAAGGATTTTCTGAGCTTGGTTTTCTTTGACAACAGTTTTTTTGTGTTCCTTTCATGATATTGATCATGTTCCAATTTTATATCATTTGGAGGTCATTAGACCTTAAGGTATTCTTAGAGCACCTTTTGCCCTTTTTGACCTTGAAGCATGTAAATGCTTTTTCTTGTGTTGGAGTGTTGTCCACGGTTATAATATGTTTAGTAATATGTTAATATGCTTAGGACAAATTTTTAGGTCCTAAGTAGTTCATTTGGGTATTTATTTACCCTAAACAGTCAAAGGTGCAACATCTTTTTTGTGTTGACCACTGTTGTTCTCAGCTGACTTTTAAGGCATGTTTAGGCCTTTAATAATGATTAGGTATTTAATCCATGTTTTATTAATTTGGGGTTCACAGGGCGTCAGCAACTACATTGCCTTGCCCTCCTTGTACCTGAGGTCGATGTCGTGTCCTTCAGAAACTCGACCCATCGCCTCTGCTCATATTAAGCTCCTTCTGAGTGAATAAATGCTGAAGGATCTTTTGATCTGAATAAACTATTACTGTCACTCCATATAAGTAGTGGCACCATATCTTCAGTGCAAACACAACTGCTCCCAATTCTAGATCATGAGTCGGGTAGTTCTCTTCATGTTTATTCAACTGTCGTGATGCATAAGCAACAACCTTCCCATTCTGCATAAGTACACATCCTATCCCTGTGCCTGAGGCATCGCAATATACTTCAAATCCGTCGGTCCCCTCTGGAATGGTGAGTATTGATGCCGACGTCAGTAGATCCTCTCAGTGTCTGAAAGGAACGCTCGCAATCTTCAGTCCATACAAATGGATAATCTTTCTTCATCAGGCTCGTCATTGGTTTCGCCAGTTTGGAGAAGTCTTGCACAAATTTGCGATAGTAACCAGCTAATCCCAAGAAACTACGGATATTTGTCACTGTCTTCGGTCTCGGCCAAGTCTTAACTGCCTCAATCTTTGCAGGGTCTACAGATATGCCGCTGGCTGATATTACATGCCCTAGAAAAGCTGCACTATCCAACCAGAAATCACACTTTGAAAGTTTGGCATACAATTGATTCTCTCTCATGGTCTACAAAACTTGCCTCAATGCACCTCGTGCTCGTCCTTAGTCTTAGAATATACTAGAATGTCATCGATGAATACAACTACCGATGAGTCTAACTGCTCCCTGAACAATCGGTTCGTAAGATCCATGAATATAGCTGCGGCGTTCGACAAGCCTAATGGCATAACTATGAACTCATAGTGCCCATAGCGCGTTCGAAAAGCTTCTTCTCTATATCTCCATCCGCTATCCGTATCTGGTGGTATCCTATCTCAGTCAATCTTCAAGGAAACTGTAGCGCCTCTTAATTGGTCAAACAGATCGTCAATCCGTGGTAATGGGTACTTGTTCTTCACCGTGACTGCATTAAGCTCCCTGTAGTCAATGCATAGTCGCATGCTACCATCCTTCTTCTTCACAAACAAAAATGGTGCTCCCCATGGTGATGCACTCGGTCTGGTGAAACCCTTGTCAAGCAGATCTTCTAACTGAATCTTCAGCTCCTTCATCTCTGATGGTGCCATTCTGTAGGGTGCTTTAGCAATAGGCCTTGTGCCTGGTATTAAGTCGATGGAAAACTCCACATCTCTCTTGGGTGGCATCCCTGGTAACTCTTCTGGAAATAAGTCTGGAAAATCTGAAACGACTGGTATGTCTGTCTGTGTTTGCTCCTCCTGCCTCATGTCCTGGACATAACACAAGTAGATTGTCTACCCCTTCTTCACCTTCTTCATCAATGTGATAGCAGATACTAGCTTGAAAGTCGGTTCTTTTGGAGTACTGCGGTATGAAACTGTCTTGCCCTTCGGCTCTTCAGTAGTAATCTATGCTCCGCAATGTAGTCGTCCCTTGTATTCTGAAGCCAATCCATGCCATGATGATGTCAAAACCTAAATTATCCAACTCAATCAAATCCGCTTGAAACTCTTCATCCACGATATTAATCTGAACTCCCTTGTGCAGTTTCGTGCACCTCACTCTCTCCTTCGTCGGTAATGTGACTAGGAAATCTGAGAGAGGCTTTGGGGTGTCTCTAACTTCCTTACTAATGAAGTATAAAAGGATGAGACGCTCCTGAATCGAGCAGTATCGATGCACTCACACCATTTACTGTGAAGGTTCCCATGATAACATTCCCCTTATCCATGGCCTCGGTCTTGTCCAACACATTCAGCACCGCTCCTCCATTAGACTCGAGGCCTGGGGTTAACAATTCGTAAGATAGTGCATGTCTCAAAGGAATTAAAATGTCATTCATTAATCCAATGATTCTCACATACAAGCTCCATAATTACATCAATATTGCCTAAACGTCAAATTTAGCCGTCCGGGTTTCAAATGGGTAGTATTTACTAAGATTGATGGGGCAGTATTCAACTTAATGCTCTTAATCCCATGGTAAACTAATCTAGATTCTCCACCAAATATCCATACATCTCCTGACTTCAAAATAACCTTGCTCGCCTTGTCCATCCTCTTCTGGTCACCGTATAGAAACTCTCATCTCCAATGGAGAATGATACTACTGGTATCCCCCTGGTAATTGACTCTGATCTCATCTCAGTCCTGGTGTAATCCAAGTTTTCCCCCTTTCTCATAGGTTCACATACAAACGTCGGCTTCAATATCCGGTATAGGGTTGGTTTCTAATTGTTGTGCAATCTTGACCGCTTCTGTTACTAACATTGAAAAAACTATCGGGTCACTAGTAGAAAATGGCCTTTTTCGGCCCCTCATTTTGGCGGTTTTTGCTATTTTCGGCGGTTGTATATAGGAACCGCCGAAAATAGTCAAGTAGAAGATCATTTTCGGCGGTTCCTATATACAACCGCCGAAAATAGTCAAGTCGAAGCCTCATTTTCGGCGGTTCCTATATACAACCGCCGAAAATGATGCGTTTACTTGACTATTTTCGGCGGTTGTATATAGGAACCGCCGAAAATGAGGCTTATTTCTTATACCCTAGCGCCCCGACTCGACATACCGAAGCTCTGCTGCGCCTCTCTTCTTCCTCGACCGGCCTCTCGCCCTCAAATCGCCTCTCTTCTTCCTTCCTCGTCGCCGCCGCACCTAGCGCCACCGTCACGCCTGCCGCCGTCTCCCCGCCGCCTGTCGCCGCCCCAGTCGCCCCTACCCCCCGTCTCCTCCGGCCAATATCGAACGCGAACAGGTAGAATCGGGGTTTGTTTTCTCCAATTCGAAACTATTGAAATTTTGTTGAATTGGGTCCTTAATTGTTGTTTATATGTAATTGTTGATTGATATATGTATTCTGGAGTGTAATTGATTGATTGGTTTGATTGGAAATACAATATGTGGGCAATTTTAGAAAATAAACTATACGCTCGCAAGGTGTTCGATGAAATGATTTAACCAATTTCAGTGATTTTTTTTGCTATCTTACCATTGTTTATGTGAATTTTTGAGAAGTAAATGACCTTGGTGAATTGACGTATCAATTGTACTGTGTTTTCTTCATTTAGATACTACACAAGATTGGCAGTAGTAGTCGCGTTAGCTAGCTCATCGTGTCTTCACTCGCCACCCGCTTCCGCTTGATCCTTCCTTCCAAATACCGGTTAGTTTTTTTTTCAACCTAAATCAATTTCAATTTATCATGCATAATTGTTTGTATAATTTGTTGATTACAATATAATAGTTAGTTGCAGGATTATATATATATATATATAACACGATAGAATAACCACAAAATAATGTATATGCCAGCAAGGTGTTCTGTAAATTGTTTGTGTAGTTAGTTTATTTATATTTAGTAGCTAGTTAGTTGAGTAGGTATACATATATAAATATAACAAAATAAAATAACCAACTATATATTTTATATATATATATATATATATATATATATATATATATATATTATAGATGTGTATATACATATATTAATATGCATATAACACAACCAAGTAGTATATATAAGATAGCGTATTATATATATTATACAGACTCGCCGTGCGAGAACCATATCGAAATATATCTCCTTTTCCGAAGATAGGTTAGTTATTGTTATTTTTTATATTTAATATTTTAAATGTTAGTTAAGTTATTATACATTATAACACTTTTTTCTAAATATTTTTTAAATTTTGACTGGTTGTTTGTAGAATGGACCGTGAATGGATGTACGGTCTGCGAGGGAATTATTTTGAATCGAAAGTGGAAAATGAATTTTGCAAAGCAGCTCTCTATCATCAGAAAAGGATGAACGACACTCACATTCCCTGTCCATGTGCACAGTGCGAACTTCGCAACAAATTCCCTAACCTACATGCTATCAGATTTCATCTATCACGACGTGGATTTATGCCAAACTATAAGATATGGTTTTTGCATGGCGAGTCTTTAGAAGGTAGTAGCAGGGTGCATACTTCCACCCAGCAGAACAGTGAAACAAGAAAGGTTACCGATGATACCACATTTCCTAATAATGAGTGTGATCAGAGTGACACTGAAATCAACGATGATAGTGAAAAGATTGAACAACTGAACTCTATGCTGCAAGATGTTGAGGATAATTTCACAGACAAGCCCGATGAATATCAAAGATTAGTTGACGCATCACGGTCCCCTTTGTTCCCCGGATGCACCAAATTTTCAAAATTGACATCCGTGCTACACTTGTTCAATATGAAAGCAAGATTCGGCTGGAGTGATAAGAGTTTTACGGCAATACTAGAACTATTCCACGACATGCTTCCAGATGATAACAATCTTCCTACATCCACTTATGATGCAAAAAAGTTGATGTGTCCTATGGGTGTGGAGTATGAAAAGATACACGCATGTCCAAACAGTTGTGTATTATACAGAGGAGAGAATAAACATTTGAATCAGTGTCCAAAATGTCATTTGTCACGCTATAAACATAAGGACGGCCAATCATCCAATTCTAAGAAAAAAAGTCCTCCAGCAAAAGTCATTTGGTATTTACCCATAATACCAAGGTTCAAACGTCTGTTTGCAAATGTCAGAGATGCCCAAAATTTAAGATGGCACGCAGAAGGAAGGAAAAATGATGATAAGCTGAGACATCCAGCTGATTCACCACAGTGGAGGACTATCGATAGAAGATTTGAAGATTTTGCCAGTGATAATCGAAATTTGAGACTCGGGCTATGTACAGATGGGATGAATCCCTACGGCACTCTAAGTAGTCAACACAGCACTTGGCCTGTTCTATTGTTTATTTACAATCTTCCTTCGTGGTTGTGTATGAAGCGAAAATACATTATGTTATCATTGTTGATTTCTGGTCCTAAACAACCCGGACATAATATCGATATATCTTGCACCGCTGATTGACGATTTGAAATTGCTATGGAATCAGGGGACAGTGGTTTATGACGGTTACGCCAGACAAAACTTCACACTTCGTGCCATGTTGTTTTGCACAGTGAATGACTTTCCAGCGTACGGGAATTTATCTGGATACACGGTGAAAGGCACATTTGCTTGCCCAATATGTGAGGACGACACTTGTTCTGATCGTCTAAAGTTTTCTGGCAAAAACGTGTACATGTGTCATCGTAGATTGTTGCCAAGCACACCCGTACCGTAAAAAAAGGAAGTTATTCAACGGAAAGACTGAAACACGTGTTGCTCGTATACCTTTGAGTTCTCAAGAGATCTATGAAAAGGTGAAAGACATTGAGAATGTTTTCGGTGTTCCGTCCAAATCTACCCAAAAAAACATCTGGAAAAAATGTTCAATATTTTGGGAACTTCCATATTGGAGACATTTATCTGTTAGGCATTGTCTTGATTTTATGCATATTGTCAAAAATGTTGGTGAGGCTGTTGTTGGGACTTTGCTTAACATACCTGGGAAAACAAAAGACGGAATAAAGGTTCGAAGAGACATGGAAGCTATGGGCATACGTGAGGAGTTGCATCCTCAAGAAAGAGGCAAACGAACATATTTACCTCCAGCATGTTACACTTTGTCTAAGAATGAGAAGATCAGCTTCTGCAAATGTCTTCATTCCCTTAAGGTTCCTACGGGTTATTCATCCAACTGGAAAAGTCTTGTGTCAATGAAGGACTTGAAATTGGTCGGGTTGAAATCTCATGATTATCACGTTCTGATGTTGCATCTCCTTCCTGTTGTCATTCGAGGTATATTGCCGAAGGATGTCCGAAATGCAATTACAAGACTATGTTTCTTTTTAAATGCAGTGTGCAATAAAGTCGTGGATGCTGATACACTTGACAGTCTGCAACGTGATGTTGTTGTTACGATCTGTCAACTTGAAATGTATTTTCCACCCTCTTTTTTTGACATCATGGTTCACTTAGTTGTTCACATTGTTAGGGAAATCAAATTATGTGGTCCATATATTTGAGGTACATGTATCCGTTTGAGAGATACATGGGAATTTTGAAGGGAAGGATGAAGAATAGATATCGACCTGAAGGAAGTATTATAGAAGGGACAATAACCGAAGAAGTGACAGAATTTTGTACTGAATACTTAAAGGGTGCAGTTGCTATTGGAGTACCACAACCTAGACACACGGGAGGGACAGAAGGTCAAGGTGTTACTGGGAAAAAAATTGTGGCAATTGATTCATCCTCAATGGAGTTAGCACATTTGTTCGTTTTACATCACCTTGAGATTATTGAGCCATTTTTTGAGAAACACATGACTACACTAAGAGGTCAATATCCTGGGAGGAATATTGTTTGGTGACAAAAGAGCAAAACAAGACCTTTTGTTCATGGTTTAGAGACCATGTTATGAAACTTGCATCACTAGCGCCTGATAATGTAGGTGAAGAGCTCCGTTGGTTAGCTTTGGGACCTGGTTCCACTGCTGTATCTTACGACGGGTATGACATCAATGGGTTCACCTATTGGACAAAACGACAAGATGATAGATGTTTAAACCAGAATAGCGGGGTGAAAGTAGAAGCAGCAACAACTCAGTACACCCGAGGTGATCCAGCTTCAGCGATTTCAACCTCGAGGTTGTATTATGGATGTATTGAAGATATTGGGAACTTGATTATCAGTTTCAAAAGTTTGTTATTTTCAAATGCAAGTGGGTGGATAACAGAACGGTTATCGGGTTCATGATGGGTTTAATTTGGTTGATTTATCAAGTCTTGGTCCTACACAAGATCCGTTCATATTTCCCAAGGACTGTGAACAAGTATTTTACATAGAAGATCCCATCGATTCCAGATGGTCAGTAGTTTTACCAGGGAAAAGATTTGTGATCACAAATGTTGATCAAGATGTTGATGACGATGAATTATTATTTGATGAGACACCACCCTTTTCTAACAGTGTTCCTGCCACCAACATTGTTGATATTCCAGACGATGTAGTGTATACTAGGTCTGATCATGATGAGGGTCTATGGGTCGAAAAACCATAAATGATGTGTTTGTTTGTTAGGTAATTAAATATTAATTTTTTATGATATCTGATTACGTATTTTTTATATTATTTGTTTTGTTGTTATTAATATCATATTGTTTATTTGTGCAGACAGTTAAATGGATGATATGGACGACCGGTCGGAGATTCTGATGACGCAGCCCGACCGAGGAAGAGGCAAACACGTGGAGGGAAGGGCCGCACGTCACGGGCCCGAACTGATGAGGGGGGTAGTGGCACCGCCGAGATTATAGTGTCTGATGTGCCAGCTGCAGACACACAAGCTGGACCTTCTGGGTCACAGATCCCAGAGAGCAGGACCGTAAAACCTCGAGGTCCTACAAAAGCTCTGAAGTCAAAAAAGATTGAGTCGAAGCCGCTGCAGTTTAATGAGTATCTACAACCGACTGGGGAATGGGCTGGAGACTTCACTACTGAGCTGGGCATCATAGTGCGAGAGTATTGTGATATCACTCTCTCCTGGCCTCAGGTTGACGAAGGATTGAAGAAGCAGATGTTTGAGATCGTACAGGTAAATAAACAATAGTTGCAGTATTTATTGATACGATTTATAAGTATGCATAACTAACATCCTTTTCATTTATGATGATATGCAGAAACGATATCGAATACCTGCAGAAACCGAGTACTACACCATGGTAAAATCGATGATGCGCAAAAAATTTTCAGATCATAAGCATGATCTGGTCAAATGGTTCATCACCAAGAAGCTTAAGCGGCCTGACGGCGACACACGCCAGCCTTGGGAGATCTACACAGCAATAACCCAAGAGAAGTGGCAGCAGTTTTATGACAAGAAGATGGAGACGAAGGTACATACTAACTATTAAATAATTAAGTATTGTATATACATACAAATAGGTTTACATATGTATATGTTTTTAATCATCATCGTGTACTTTTGTTTACTTGATAATAGGAGTATCGTGAGGCCCAGTCAGCGAATGCGAAGAAGAATGAATATCGTCACTTGCTGGGTGCTAAAGGGGTTAACAGAAGAGTTCCTGAGTGGGTGGCAGAAGGGGAGTTGCCATCGGATGTGAGCACTCTAGATGAGCACCAGAAACGGGGTACATTTTGGAAGCTTTCACGCACTAAGAAAGACCCAAAAACTGGAGAGCGTCTGTATCCCTTCGAGAAAACGAAGGAAATTGTTGATAAGATGGTAAGTACTTTTGTTTAATCCTTATTATTTTTTCAAATTCAATATTTCAATCCTATAATTTATTATAAATCCTATATGCATTTACTTCTAAAGGCTGAAATGAACGAGCAAGTAACCCAAGGGACTTGGGCTCCTGATCGACATGATGACCAGCTGTCTCGGGCGCTAGGAAAGAAAGATCATCCAGGCCGAGCAGTGGGGTTAGGGGGGTTAACATAGGGATAAGAAAAGTATTTGGAAACCCCGGGTCGAGGAAAGGAAGTAGTAGTCAGGAGAGGATGATCCCGTATGATGAGCATTTACGTGTCCTCAGTAACTTCAAAGATCAGTTGAGGGATGAGATCCTTGCTGAAGTGCGTCAGGGGACTGGTGCACCCCAGCCATATGCTCCTGCTTCTGATCCTTCTTATGGATATGCTCCTGCTTCTGATCCTGCTTCTGATCCTGCTGGACTGCACACAAGCACAGAGTCTAATGATCCGTATCCTTACGCATATGTACAGGTAAATTTTTATATCTTTAACTGTTTTATTACTTGTCATATCGTTTATTACTTATTTATCAGTTCAATCATCTACTAATCTGATTAAATTGTAGGATCCAATAAACTGCAACCTCTTGCTCCCGTACAACAATCAAAATACCAGTTGCAGAAGGAAGAGTGTACACATCACGCTCGAATGACGTGGTCCATGGCATGCCATTACATTACAGCCCATGCACAAGCCGTATCACGGGAGAGTGTCTGTGGACGAACCGATTTACACGTGTCCTGATTTAGAACTCCCTGTACCTACGGAGGAGTACAGCACGGTTCGGTCCGCAAAGGGTGCATTTCTTCAATGGCCTGTTCGCCTGATTCAGAAGTGTATGAAGGTACGCCCAATACAACCTTTAATATAGTTATTGTAGTAAATTATAAGTGTGTGGATGTTCAGTTCATGATTAGTAATGTATGCGATTGCAAATAGGCATTAAAGGAGAAATCAAAGTCTCCTGAAAAAAAGAAGTCAAAGATTACATCTTCTGGATACAGAGCATCCACCAATGTCGTTACCAAAGAAAACTTGGTGGATGATTCAATATATGCACGCTTGGGGCCAAACATGAAAGTGTTGCATGATGTGATCCGTGACTTCCCAGCTGATAAAGATCTATCCTTCTTAGCTTTGAACCTGACATTCTTCACTATGAAGAAGTTTTAGAAGTCGACTTGTGGACAAACGACGTGCAGGACATCCTGAAATCTGACTGGGTGCCTATCACTGTTGTCCACTCATTCATTCTGTAAGTATTAGTCTTTTTTGGTAATTAAGTTATAAAGTGATGCCCTGAAACAATGTTAATTACTATATCTTTTAATTAATGAATAGGTTTTTGCATGAGAAAATGCAAACTTTTTCACTTACCAAGTATGGATTTCTATGTCCTGAGAGAACGTCATACACTGCTGTGACGTCTGATGTACAAGGTAGTAAGCTCTACTTACAGCGTGGCGATCTAACAGCATCAATGCGAGAAGAAATATCTCCTGCTGCCCTACCATCAAAGGTAATAACTTGTGTTTATCATTTTAATTCCATTAAATGTTGTACTTGTTGATTTTGACATTATACTGACATGTTAGTGTTTTGGTATTACATAGTGGTCATTGGGTCCTACTGGTGTTGTGTTGGATCGTGCACGTATACTATATCTTGATCCGCTTCGGCATACAGTGCCGAATAATATCAAGATAAAGCCACACCTTAACACGTAAGTACATTATAAACCACTTCTTTATGCATTTCAATTCTTTTAATTTAATTTTGTTGTGCATGGATATCCTAATTTTATTAATATACATTTATGACATTTAATGTGCAGTATATATCAAAGTGTTATGATTTCACATCTTGGTATAAGGAAAAGGTGCTGTCCCCTGGACTGCAGTGAAGGTACATACATCACTTGTTTTTCATTGATAGAACAAATGTCTTATGTAATTAATCCTTTTTCTTTTCTCTGTTTAAGTGTCCACGTCAACCCGGGGGTTCGGAGTGTGGGTATTATGTCATGAGATATATGCATGACATAATCACCCTTTTTGGTGATATGCAGGATCAATTAGAAAACGTATGTTGAAGTCTATATATTTTTTAATTTTAATGTATTTGTTTAATGATTAACTCATTTTGTATTGTTTTGTTTTTCCAAAAGGTTTTCCCTAATGTTGGCGAATACGACAGACAAACGATCAACGCTATGTTGGAGGATTGGGCGGAGTTTGTCTATATGACTTTAGTTTGATTTTCACTTTGTTTTTTCGATCGAATTGTTATTTAGAACGTTAATGTTTAGAAATTTATGGCTAGTTGATTGTGAAAGATGACCGGTTTGAGTACAATGAATATCTTGGTAGTTGTATATCTATATGGTCATTTGTGACCATTTGAAATGATTTGTATATGGTCATTTGTGACCATTTGAAATGTGTTGTTGGTCATTTGTGACCATTTCATCATTATTTTGATTTTTTGACAATTCTCTTAAAGAGTGATTGACATCCTCTACAATATGACGTAGAGAGATGTTTGGATATATCTGGATGTTGTATCTGTATATTTTACAGGTTTGTTGACATATGTGGGATTATAAACTAAAACGAAAAAAACCAAAAAAAAAATATAGACATTTTCGGCGGTTCCTAGTAAGAACCGCCAAAAATAAGTTGAAAATTGCCAATTTTTAACTTATTTTCGGCGGTTCTTACTAGGAACCGCCGAAAATGTCTGTTTTTTACCTCATTTTGAGCTGGGACAGCCGTTATTTTCGGCGGTTTTGGCGTTTGGAACCGCCGAAAAAGGTTGTTATTTTCGGCGGTTTTATAACCGCCGAAACTTTGGAAAGGCCTTTTTCGGCGGTGTAATATTCGGCGGTTTAAAACCGCCGAAAAAGGCCCAAAAGAACCGCCGAAAATGACCATTTTTCTACTAGTGGGTATCCTAGGAACTCGTGCCCATCTATCTTTCTAACCTCTTGATACAACCTAGTTTGTGGATCCCAATCCTTACCCATACACATCATATATAATTTAAGTTTTGATCCACTACCATATCCTGGAGTGTAAAATCCTCCAAGGCCTATTCCCAAAGTTCTACATTCATTTACAATAGCTATTTGTTCATCTAGAGTTAAATATTGCTTGAGTAGGATCATGTCAGGTCGAAGTACTTGGCATTCTTTCTCTGGATATTCCCGACCTTCGCTCATAGGCTCAGGTGATCTCGGTCTCATAGGTATGGGGTAACAAATGTCAAAGTGTCCTATTAAGGTGAGAGTTTTCCTAATTTAGGTCTCTCTAAATTTTATTTCACACTAAACACATACAAGTCTCATCGACTGAATAACTGTAACCACACATTCATAGCATCATGCTTTTGGTTTAGATTCTAGGCTTACTGGTTTCGCGCTGAGCGCTAGCCTCAGCGACTGAAGTCCCCACTAAGTATAGGGTGTTTCTTCTGGAACTATCTCCTTTCCCTTCTGACTCCCGGATGAGGATGGCTGTCCTCCCGGTCCCCTAGTGTAGGTGTTATTCTGCGGCGCCTGACCTCCTCTTGGTTGCCCGCCTCTGTAGCTGGTGTCCTCTGTGAACCTCTAGATCCCTTATACACTTTGCTTCCTAGGTTGGAAAAACATTCATACTCCGGTGGCCTTCCTTCTTGCAATAGCGGCACTCCACCATCCTGCCGTGCAGTCTACTCCTGGGTGATCATTTCCACAGCGCTTACAGTAGTAGTGGCGCTGGGTTGGCTTATTGCCTATTGTTTATACAACATGGTTTAGTAAAGGTATATCTAATAAATATTTGGTTAAGTGAGAGATGGGTATCCTTACCCTTAGGTGGTGCCGATCTAAGTAGCTTAGCATCAATAGCTGGGCCGGTCAGACGAGGGACCTGCTCCTTCGTCTTCTGACCGTGGAAGTCCTTCCCCTGCTTCTTATCAAAGAGTTTCCTACTGCAGGTTTTAGGGTTAGTGACCAAAACTAAGTGTAGGTAATAATGGAAACTCATTCTCAATCAAAGGTTCCTTACTTTCCCTTCCTGTTGTAACCGCTAGAGGGGTCCCCCATCTTCTCATTCAGGATTCTTCCTCTTCTTTCTCTGGGCTTCCTCCCTGGACTGAAGCATTAATTCTGTTGCTGATGCTGCGTCATAGCACTCTTGGATAGTAGTGAAACGTATTGCTCCCATGGCGCCCTGGATGCGAAATTGCAAACCTCCCCTAAACTTTTGAATCTTCACGGTGTCGGAGTAGTCGACCCCTGGGATGTAGTCCAACAAACAGATGAACCGTGAGTATTGGTCAACTGTTTGACTCCCCTGAATTAGGGTCTCGAACTCTTGCCTTTTTCTTTGCTTAAGGTGTTCGGGGTAGTACTTCTCCCGCAACACTTCTACAAACGCTGTCCATCCAAAGTCCGGTGTAGCTCTATGGTGGCCCTCCACAGACCGCCACCAAATATCAGCTGTGTCCTTCAGGTTGTACGTGGCGATGTCGACCTTCTGGTCTTCTGGAACTCTAACAGCTTTGAAGGCCTTCTGGTGCTCTACAATGAATTTCTCCAATGCGGCGGGGTCTGGTTCCCCTGAGTATGTTGGTACTCTAGCGTCTGCAACGCTCTTCAACCAGTTGGTTTCCCTGGGCTGCGGCGGGTGGGGTATGGCTCCCGCAAATTGAGCTCCTAGCTGCTGCGCGAAGGTTGCCATGGCCTCTGCTTGGCCTGGTATCGCCGGAACATCTGCCGGTGTCTCGCCACCGCGTCCACTGCTGCCTCCACGTGGTCTTCCTCTTGTCGACATCTATAGTATAGTATACTATTATTACTACTCGGTATTACACCGTCTTACATACACAATCACAAATATATAAGGAAGCTAACAACTAGTAATAAAAATATTCCTAGAATTTTCTTTCTAAGTCACGAATCCTCACAGACGTTTCCCGTACCCCAATATTCCTATGCTCACTGTTCTTGACTCAGTATCCTTCATCAGAGCGTAACTACGCTCTGATACCACTTTTTGTAACACCCCTAATTCTAAACCTGTAATAATAGCGCAAGTCGTAGCATAATAAATAACGTTCGCAACGGAAAATAAAACTATCTATCCTTGGTGTTACACGCCGTTACTCACCCTTGTGAGTAACAAGGCATCCTTACTCCTTCCAACAACTTCGACTCCTCACGCTGTGATGAACAGATACTGTGCACTCTTAATATTACAAACCAAATCCAAACTAAATGAGCAACTAACCGAATACAACAAACTCCTTAATACAATATAATACTAAAACTTAAAAGTGTTTCTTGAGAACACACCAGCTACCCTGTAACCCGCACTCTGGCTTGTGTCTTCCTCAGTAACCTGAAATGGTTTTCCCATTGAAGGGCTCAGCAATCGAAATGCTGGTATGCTAAATGTAGTCCTAGGTCATCTAGATTCCTTAAGTCGTTTTAGCCATCTTGATATTGGATTCTTTACAAGATATACCGGTTTACCATAATAATAATAATAACTGTAATGCTAAACAAACACATAACAGTTCACCTGCAAATCTCATCATACAACAGTAAACAACAGCCAATATACAAACACCGATAATCCATAACAGTGATCAACAAGATACGCGTATTAATTAACTGTACTTGTTAGTTGGCCACCTGGCCCTTATCCTTTAAACCAATCACTTAACCTTTTCCAATTAAATTCCACCTCAGGCGTCATGTTAAGACAACCCTTAATAACTTATTAATGGACAGTAGTCCCCTGGGTTCCATAGCAACCGTTACCAGCTGACCTTATGGCCCTGGATAATTATATGACCGATCCGGTCGAACGTGTGCACCAACGGTAGTGCCCTCCGCCATCGTCGAATGTGGACAATGGATTCCCTTGAGTGACTCCCCATAGAAGTCCCTCGTAGTGATCACGATGCGCAACCAGAAAGTCGAAACAGTCTGGATTCCTCTCTTTATAAGTTGGCCCTTTAGTTAGTGATACAATAACCAATCCTTGAGTTAAGACTATAACAGTTGACTATCAGTTTGGTTCAATAATACCTAAAGGTCAGTTAGTCTTGTTCCAGTTTAGATGTATAAACTTCCAGTCATAAGACGTTCACGTAAAAATAGAACGCAACAGTGTTGAGCAATACAGTACACAATATCAGATACATAAATCACAGATATCGCTCTTAACAATTAAACACACAACGTCTGGACCTCAGGAAAATCCTTAGGACATTCAGACCACACAATTAACATACCGTTCACCGTGTAACTTGCTAGCTTGACAAATTCACGTTCAGTAATTCCTTCCGTACGCTGTTATATATACATGCAATACCGGCTAACATTAATACAACTATTCACTAAGTATTACAGTATTGTCACTACAGAGCTAACACTCGTAGTATACTAATTCCGTATGTTCTTTATCTTCCCCTGCAATTTTACAGTGGTTCGAGGTAGTTTTACAGGTCATTATTTTATGTAACAACACATGTGATAATGAATTTCTACCTTGTAGTATATTTCTATCTCATTAATCAAATACCCATAATTATTTCCACTTATTCCATATATCAATATGATTTGGTTATTTTTATTATAACCATAATTATTTAATAAACCTCATATTATACTCCATAATATACCATAATACATTATATTACTTAGTTTCAATTCCTTTCTTTATTATACTACAAAACCAACCATATATTTTCGGTAATTACTTAATGAACACATAACTTTTATAAATTGCTAATTAACCACTAAACTTTCGGTATTTACAAATATATATGCTAACTTTTATGAATTACAATTAAACTTTCGGTTTCCACTTATATTTTCCTATATTTACAATTTAACCCCAAAACTTTATATAAGTTACATATTAACTTATAAACCATAGTTTTAATATTTAATTTCTTTAAATACCGAGACAACCCATATCTTTCTTCAATTTATATTCCGCCCCATATCAAATTCTGTTTTCATATATACTTTCATAAATTACATATTCACCCCATAACTTTTATAAACTTAATATTTTATGTCATAAATCATTTTAACCCAAAGTTTTTGGTCAACACTTTGACCAAGACTTAATTTCATAATTAATACTTTAATATACACAGAAAATCAATTGTAATTCGGTTTAACTCTAAACTTTCCAATAATTACAAAATAGCCCCATAACTTTATAAAATGTCATTTTAACACTTAAACACTTATTTAAATTCACCAAAATTCATAATATTAATTCATACCTTATATTATATCATAAATATACCAAATCACCCCTTTAACTCTCGGCAAATATTATTAGTACTCTATACTTTTCAAAATTTACATTTTAGCCACATAACTTTATATACTAGCCATTTATATACTTGTACCTATTTTTAATATTCCCAAAATTTATAATATAAGCTAATACACTTATATACTTCAAAAATCACCAAATAAAACATTTCATTCTTGGCTTTAATATATTTTTACCATATAGTTTTAAAACTTGATTTAAACTTTATAATATGTACATATAAATGTATATAAGCCATATAACACTTCTAAAAATTATGTTAATGACTTAGAATGATTATAAACTCAAAATAGAACATTTTGTCCCTAGAAAATTCGGTTTAAACATATATGTATCCTAATTAATTTTTTTGTGACACAAATTTATACCTTAAGGTAATAATCTTACCTTATATGTTATAAATTATTTTCTTGACATTATAACCCAATATTTTCGGCCTAAATATTACTAAGGCTTATACATAATTTTGATGAAGAACTTTCGGCCTCCTTGTATATATTTAGGAGATCCATTTGTTATACTTCTAACAAGGATTTATAAATAAGATTTGGAGTAGTTTTACAAGAGTTTACCTTAATTTTTCAAGGAATTTTTGGTACACCTTGGGATGAATGTAGATCTAAATTTCCTTCATGAAATGATGAAGAGAATATAGGTTTAGAAGCTTGTAATTTTCGGTAATGGCTTAAGGAACTTACTTAGGATTTTCAACATGAAAAATACCTTAACTTGATCTTGTTGTTCCTTGTGTTGTTGTTGAATCAAGGTGACTCCTTGGAACCCTTAAGCTTGGCGAAAATAGCAAGGGTTGCTAGGATGATTTCTTGCTTCAAGACTTAGTAGATTTAACTAGGAAAATTACATAGAAATGGTGTTAGAACTTAGAACACCATTAATGGAGCTTTGAAGCTCTAAGGAATAAACTAGAAAATGAAGAAGAAAAGAGAGAGTTGAAGGACTTACACAATCGGCTGAATGGGGCAAATGAGCATAGACACTGACGTAGGAAAATAAGGGAAGGCAAAGGGTGAATTTTCTTTTGACAAAAATAATGTCAAAATTGTCTAACTTTACCTTAGTTTATTGTTTGTTGTTTGGCTCCATAATATGTCCATATTATTGCTTGCTTTTGGCCACATGACAAGGAAGAAAAGAATGGCTTGTTTGATAATTGAAACAAGAAGACAAAGGCAAGGTAGGTAGGTGTTTTCTTTTGAATTTTCTAAGTAGAATACCATGTCAATTGTTGTCTTCTTTCCTTGTCATTTACAGTAATATATGTGTAAGTAGGCAATTGATTTTTTGTCTTTTGAAACATGAGAACATGCTAGGTTGGTAGATGTCTTATTTGATTAATTATAGAGCAATCAAACTTACTTTTTCCCTTCTTGAAATCGGACACTATAGGCTAGACAAGGCCATTTGATTTTTGTTTATATTGAACATAGGCATGTGCATTGTTAGGTGGCTGATTTATTTGACTAAGTAGACAACAATCAATCCCCCTTCCTCCTGTATGAAATCGGCAGCCTTAAGCTAGGGAATGGGCTGTTCAATTATCATGAATTAAACTAGTACAACATGTGGTAAAGTAGATCTAGTTTTGTTCTTTTGTGTATTTAATTTCCATGACTTTTTCCCTAACTTATTCCTTGTTGTTTTCTTGCAGGAAATCGGTGATGGAGTGCCTCATTTGGTTGAGATTATTTGACATTATAACATATGGCACATGGGAGATGAGTCACCATTCCATAAGTCAATTACAATTAAAACTAGTCAAAAATCACCTAAAATGGCGCCTAACATAATGACCACATGGGACTGATTTTTAATTTGATTCCTGTCACACTATATTGTATTAAACCATATTATAACATGTTATAAGTCACAATATTTAATTGGAACATTTATACTAAGGTAAAAGATGAAAGTTCTAAGGTAAAAATGCTGATTTATGGTACCTTTTTTATCATACAATCGGCCCTGTTTGTGATATGAGTTTAGCACTGGCTTAAATTTATTTAGATGGTCAATTTATCCCCTTTTAATATTATCAACTCGTGGATCCTCAAAAACGTCAAGGCAATTGCGTAGAACGCGTTTTTGTGACACCCGAAGGTGTGTTTTTGTGCTCTAAGGATTTTCTGGAAAATAAGTAGTTTCTATGAGTTCCAAGTGTTTATAAACATTTTTTATTGTCAATAATGATATATTAAGGTGTTACATTGAGTTATATGGGGTTATATCAACTCAAGACACAATTTCCGGGTTACCGGGACACTCCCGGGGCAAAATAGGAGCGTTAAGAAATTCCCCGAGGATCCTGTTGAATTTTGGAAAAGTAGCTCGAGGGCTCTCTTTCGAATGTTGAATAGTTATGTTAGGAACTCTAATAATGAATTATATAGGAGTTTGTGCCACCTCGGCACTTCTCCAGGGCATTCTCGGGGGTTTATGGGGCCCCCATCGGGAATCTCCGAGTGCTTTGCGTTTAATTGAAATTCTACCGTGAGGACTTCATCTTAAATGTTTAGTAAAGTGTTATGGTGCATTTGAATGAAGTTTAATGCTTTACTTCATCCTATATAGTATTTCCGGTACGGGACTTTCGGGCCCTTAAGGTTACTCCCGAGCATTTTGTATTCTTACTAAGTTTTAGATGAGGTCCTGTATTCTAAAGGTCAATAATGATCCTTGATTATCTACATATGAGGTTTATAGCTTATAACTTGGTTAGCTTAAGGTCGGGCTTTAATGCTCGTTTTTGACCTTAAGGAGTTTAGGTGCGTTTTAACGCCTAAGTGTTTATATACTTTCTTAGGGTTTAATAATCCCCTAAATAATACTTATTTACCATTATTTAATTATTTAAATGCTAGGGGTATTTCACCAAAGGTTCAAACATGATCTTAAGGTCAAAAATGACATTTTCATGCACTAAGGGTAAATTTGTGATTTTGACTGGAGTTAAACTTGGATTTACCCAGAATTTTACGAAGTTACTGCCATGACCCTTAACAATGTTTATAAGTCAACCCTGAGTCAAAATTACCAACATACCCTTGTGGCTCAATTTAAGGAAAAGGACACTATGGGACACACCCCAGCCCTTAAAACCACTTACTTATTGGTCTACTCCCATTTTTACCTCAGAAATGACCAAAATTGTGATTTACGGTCTTAAAGCGCAGAAATATAATTTTGGGGTATTTCAGAAGCAAGAGGCTCTGATGCTGGGTTGGAGCCACTAGGAAAAATGATCGGTTTTTCCCTAATTGCTTGAGGATGGGCGGCTCTCATGCAGTTAGGTGTTTTTGGAAGCAAAAGCGTCAAGTTGTGCCCCTTTTGATTACTATCTTCAGATTGTGTTGTTACGTTAATATGATGTTTAAAATATTTTATTTTGATGTATCTTTTTATGGTTACAGTGTTTACTTGTTCCATTGGTTTGCTCTAAATGCAGGTTTATTTACCTTCTTTGATAAAGGTTCCACTATGTTGTGCAAAATAGTAATGAAATTATCTTGCTAACTAATGGACAGTTAACTCAGTCGAAGCAGTACAACAAGTGATGTGTCCACAGAGAATTTGCAACTATCTAGCCAATCATCAATTTAGCAAATGTGCATAAATATATACAAAATTGCATAATTGTAAATTATTTTAGGGGTTTTGTTGTTTGGGTTGATAAAAAGAGAAATAAAGGAAATCAATAAAACTAAACTAACTAAACTATGATAGATGTAGCTTGAGATGGATCTTTGCACCCATCACCCCGTTACTACCAATTGTCAACTCTTGAACTTATAGCTAAACAACGGGAACACTTAATTAATAGCAACCTAACCTAGGCCTACTAATCCTAACCTACTTAACCGAGATTTCTCAATCATCTAAGCCCCGGGTCAATCAATAGCACTACACTCAAGTTCCCCTAAGTTGCAATGTAGTCTAATCTCAAAATCATCAAAATTTGAGTACATTGTTTAGTTCCCAATTGTGTAGGTTTCTATCTTAGAGTCATATGTTGATAGAATCCCACATAAGTGCTAGACTAATCGACAACCTAGAATCCATCTCAAGGCCTAATATCGACAGATTCAGAGCAACCCAACCATATCCAACGCATAGATACCAAATTAGGTAAAACCTTGAACAAATCTCTAAATCATGATAAACAAGTTTAAGAGTCATAAATATCCAATGATCATCTTCATTAAGCACAAGGACTAAAATAAAGCATAAAACAAGTTCAAGATACAACAATGAAGATTTTAAGGGATTTGGAGAGAAATCCTCACCCCAAGCTACAAGAGAGTCTACTCAACCATTAGAGAGGAAAGGTAGGAGAAAGAGTAAGAGATAACCATTAATAGAGCTTGGGGGCTTCAGTGGAGGGTGGAGTCTTCCTCCTCTTCCTTATCGTCTTCTTCTCTTCTATTTTTTCTCTTCTTGGCGTCGCCACTCGTTTTGGTTCCAGCCCTCTCTCTCCCCTCTCTTCTTTAGCTTTTAAAAATGGGAATTTGGGCAAATTTTTGGTCCGACCGACCCACTAAGGTGGTCGGAACCTGAGAGCAAAATTCATCCCGACCGCCCCACTAGGAGCACCCAACCGACCCACTAGGGCGGTCGAAACCCGATAGTGAATTTTGGCCAGAATTTAAGCCTGACCAACTGATGGGATCGGGGTGCTGACCGAGTAGGTCTGAGGTGTTAGTCTCAGACCAACTCTACTCGAAGAATAAATGTATGCATAAAATAATAATGCGGAAGCTTTTGTTTTAAACTTAACAAGATAGGATTCTGCTTGTATTGAAATTCAATGTGAATTACAACCTAGCTTCCTATCTTGGGATTCGACAGAAGTATTCTGTCTCATCCAACACTCGCTCTACTCTGGGCTTTGATCAATGTGTAACAAGGAGTAAAGGGGAGTGTTCTATGTGTGCTCTTTAGGTAATAAATACCTAAGCTAATTGACAATATCTCACTAAGATCTCTCAAAATACTTTCTCTCTCAAAGCGGTGTTTCTCTCTCTCAGAATGATCTAGAATGCACACCGAAACTAATTACAATCCTTTGTTTATATACTTGCTAAACGGTTTCCTAAATCTTCGGTATTGTCTTCACGTAGCGGCTGCTTGACTTGGATGCGCAAGTATCAGAGTTATTTGTTGCTCCACGTTCTCACGTTGTGCACGCTTCCACGCATCTGAGATTTCCACAGCCACTCGGTAGTGTCGCGCCCTGGTTAATCAGAGACAAGTGAACAGGTCCTGCTGCAGAGGTACTCGAGCTGGTGAGTTACGACGCCAAGTCTTTCTGCAGAGCTACTTTGACTGAGGAGGCAATCATCTGCAAAACTAAGTCTCCAACAAAATTCCCCCTTTTTGCTGATGATGGCAAACTCAGTGTATCCGGTAGACTTTGTAGTTTTTAATGAATATACCTGCAAAAAGAACAGACATCAAGGCAGAGCAACTATCTCGGGAGAACAACTCACTGTTTGTTCCCCCTTAAACAAATATTCCCCCTTAAGCTAATGCAGTTGATAAGAGCAGATAAAAACTATAGTACGAAACTACTTCAAATACTACTTAACAGAAATAGACCCAATCTGAAACAAGATGAGGCCTTCAGAGGCACTCAGCATCCACACATAGTTACCCGCATAAACCAGCCGCGGGATACACCGCTTCCCCCGTTTGCCAACATCAAGGGAAACGCATTAATAGTACCCAAAAACACATAATCCAAAAAGTCATTAAAACAATCCACCAGCACAATTCAAGAGTATTCAAAAAATTGTCAACCTAGGAGTTAGAGGGGGTGGGGTAAAGGGTTAGTCATCTCCTCGATCCATTCCAGTGTCCGCATCCCGTGCTCCATCTTTCCCCAAATCCTCAGCATCTTCCATCGCTTTCGCCGCTGTCAGGGTTTCAGCAAAAGTCTCCCTGAACTCCTCCTCCAGCTTCTGGACTCCTCCTGCAAAGATATTCATCGTCTGCTTGTGGTTGTTGTTGAGGACGTCGATGAGCATATCTATCTTTGTTGATAGAGTGGCGAGGTTGTTCTCAATCGCAGTGACGCGTTCAGAGAGAGATGCTGTGTCAGGAGGGGATGTTGTTTTTGGAGGGGCTTGCTTTTTGGATGGAGGATTTGGCTTAGAGACAGACTTGTTCTGGAAGGATGGTGTTTTATTGTACAGTATCTGACCAAGAATGTCGGTTTCTGTGATACGACTGGCTTTGGAGGGATCGAGGTTTATTTCACAGTGGGTGAGGATTTTTGGGAGCCAAAAGACATACCCTAGAGAGTGTGGGGGTGAGGAGATGGTTGAGGCTATGTGATTGAGGATGAGCTTTGGGAGGTTTATTTTTTGGTGATGAATGAGGAAGTACATAATCGCACGATCAAGTGGGCGGACAAACTGATTTCCTTCATTTCTAGGTACCAAGTTTTTGATCACCAAGGTATGAAGCATTTGGTGTATTTGACAGAGCGGGTCGGTGGTCTAAAGTGACCAACTCTCTATTGGGTAAAAAGAAATCATAAGCTTCTTTAGCAGTTATGAACCCTAGATCAGGAAATCCAGCCCTATCATAGAACTCTAGTCCGCTAGTTGGAATTGCTAGATGAGTTGCAATGGAGTTGGAATCAAGGATGATAGCTTTTTCATGTACCTCAGTCATTATTTTGCCTTTGCGAATGACGTAATTTTGGTAGAACTGGTAGGCCTCATTTTCATGGTAGGTCTGAATGTCGTGGAACAAGTGTATCCAGTTTTGAAAGCGGAGCATCTCCTCGAGCATGTCGAACTCCATTGAGTGGAGCCACCCAGGTCGAGTAGCTTTCCTTTCACCAGGTTGCGGGACTCGGCTGAATCATCGGGTGGTAGGGAGTAAACGGCAGAATGAGTATCGATCAGGCCTAGCCTGGGAGCAGGTGTTGGTGGGACAGACTCAGAGCGAGGACGGAGTCGCTTTCTAGTAGAAGTTGTTGCTGTGTCGGAGTCCGCTTGAGCTGATGAGTTGGTGGTGTTGCGCGGCTTTTCATCAGGCTGAGATGCCGTGACGACTGGGGATGGTGCAGAGACAGGAACTTCAGGAGTGGGTTTCGAAGATGACGGTGGGCACTTAGCCCTTGATCTTAGGGTTCGAGTAGCTGGAGGTCAGGGAATATTGGATTTGGAACGACAGGTTTTCTTTGGGGAGGTGAGTTTTCAGGAGCAGTAGGTTGGATTTCGAGGTGTACCTCTGTAGGTTCTTTGGCAGGGGAGGTGGTTTCGGGTTTGGATTTCTTGATCAGAGGGTGGAATGGAGCCGAACTGGATGTGTGACGGAGATTTGGTTATTGTCTGGGGTGGGGATGATTGGGGTGGTAGGTGGTGACGTTTCTTTGGTGGGAGAGGTGTGTTTTCCGATGGTTGGGACTCCGTGGTGTTGACGATGAGGGTGTGGTCAGTTGAGACGTTGCGTAAGGGGGTGGTATTGGGTGGGTGTCGATTGACATGGCGGGGCGACGGCGGTGGAGTCGGAGGTGGAGGTGGGTGTTTGTTTGGCTTTGGAGAATGGTGAGTTTGTTGATCAGGCTTGGAGAAGCTGTGGATCATTGGTAATCGGCGTCGGAAAACATGGAGGTTTGCTTAGGGTTAGGGTTTGAAGCCATGGCAATGTTTGGTTGAGAGTAGTAAACGGGGATTGTAGAAGGCGAAGAGAGATAGAGAAGCTGGGACAGGGAAGAGAGAAAAGAAAAACTGACGTCGGGGATATAGGCGGACGTAGTGTGTCAGGGTAGGTGTGGGCTGATTGGGTGAGAGAGGGTGTTGCAGATTATAGGGCGAAGATTTCGCAGGTTGTTTTTCATAAGGGAAAAACTCTTGTTTTTGTTGCGCCGGTGTTTTGTTTATAAGACAGACGGACTATGTCTTCAGACGTATTTATGCATTTCACCCAAACATTGAAAAAACGGGAGAAGACAACCTTAGCTAAGTCATACGGGTCATACCTAGTTGTGAGCGCAGAGCTTCAAAAGGACCTCGTTGCAACGGTTTAGTGAATATGTCTGCAAGTTGATCTGAAGTAGGAACGTATTCTAGTTGTATCAGCCCTTTTTCAATGCAATCTCTTAAGAAGTGGTGACGAATCTCAATGTGCTTTGTCCTGGAATGATGAACAGGATTTTGAGATAAATCAATAGCACTATTGTTGTCACAGAAAATTGTAGTACAAGTAGGAGGAATGAGATAATCATGTAGTTGTTGTTGTATCCAGAGTATTTGTGCACAACAAGCACGGAGACATATTCGGCCTCAGCAGATGACAAGGCTACCGTGTTTTGCTTCTTTGAACTCCAGGCGACAAGACAAAGTCCCAAAAATATGCGGTGCCAGACGTGCTTTTCCTGTCTAATAAGGAGCTTGCAAAATCAGAATCGATGTAACCCATTAAAGTAAAATCAGGAGTACTTGGGTACCAGAGGTACATGTCCTGGGTTTTTTCAAATAGCGAAAGATTCGCTTTACGCTTTGTAGGTTTGATTCTTTTGGGTTTGCCTGAAATCTTGCACAGAGACATACAACATAGAGAATGTCAGGCCTACTTGCTGTGAAATAAAGGAGAGAACCTATCATACCTCTATATAGTGTAGCATCAACGCAATTCCTTTTTCATCCAGATGTAGTTTCTCTGTTGCGGACATTGGAGTAGGTGTGGCTTTCGAATCCTGCATCTTGTATTTGAGTAGAAGCTCGTGAATGTATTTTTGTTGATAAATTTGAGTCCCGTTCTCTTGCTGAATGATTTGAAGACCTAAAAAGAATTTTAATTCTCCAAGAGCACTCATTTCAAACTCTTTACTCATTAGATCAGAAAAGAATGAGCATAATTCAGGAATAGTGGATCCATAAATTATATCATCCACGTAGATCTGGACAATGAGTATGTCTTCACCTTTGGTGAGAGTAAAAGAGTTTTGTCCGCCTTACCTCGATGAATCCATGAGACAATAAGTAAGATGAGAGACGCTCATACCATGCCCGAGGTGCCGGCTTCAGGCCATATAACGCTTTGTCTAACTTGTAGACATACTCCGGGTGGTGTGGGTCTTCGAACCCCGGTGGTTGAGCAACATAAACATCTCTGTCGATGTATCCATGTAAAAATGCAGTTTTTACATCCATTTGGTAGAGCTTCATACCTCGATGAGCCGCGTAGGCCACGAGTATTAATTGCCTCAATTCAAGCTACTGGAGCATAAGTCTCATCGTAATCAATTCCTTCAGCTTGGACGTATCCTTGAACTACGAGTCTAGCTTTGTTGCGAGAGATATTTCCTTGATCATCTAACTTGTTGCGAAACACCCACTTGGTACCAATTGGTTTATGGTTGGTTGGACAGGGAACAAGTCGCCAGACGGAATGTCGATGCAGAGAATGTAGTTCTTCTTGCATGGCGAGTATCCAGTCATGGTCTTGTAGAGCTTGTTGGACATTCTCAGGTTCGATTGTGGATAGGAAGGCATTAAAGGCACAGAGATTTTGATGAATCTCACTGCGTGTTTGAACACCTTTAGAGGGATCACTTAGGATTTGAGTGATTGGATGAGCAGAGGCTTGTTGGAATTTTCTTGCGGAGGTTGATGGAAGACTAGTGGGGGGATCTGGTGTTTGGTGATTGTGAGGTGTGGTTGTAGTTGTGGGTTGTGGAGGAGGTTGTAGGTCATTTGTGGGGGTAGGTGAGGCATCTTTGAATGAGTCATCAGGGTCATTGTCGTTGTCGGAGGATGAGTCTGTCGGAAGAGGTGTTTGTGATGGAGGGATGGTAGCTACTGGAATTTCAATGAAGGTAGTATTTGAGGCATCTTCATGAGGTTCATGTGGATTGTGCTCGCAGTCACTGGAGTTAGAAAGTTCTTCAAAACGACGTGAGGACTTTCTTCAGAACACGATGTTCGTTTGTTGAGTATTCTATAGGCTCGACTATGGGATGAGTATCCAAGGAAGATTCCTTCATCACTTTTAGATGCAAACTTGAGTAGATTGTCTTTTCCATTATTGTGTATGAAACACTTGCATCCAAAGTGCCGTAGATGAGTTACTAAAGGAGGACGACCTTTGATAATTTCATATGGGGTTTTACCGATGAAGTGATGAATTGACGCTCGATTCAAAATGTATGTTGCAGTGTTGATAGCTTCTGGCCAGTATGAAGCTGGGAGGTTACTATCAATGAGCATTGTTCTTGCCATTTCTACCAAGGTGCGATTTTTTCGTTCTACTACTCTGTTTTGTTGTGGAGTACGAGCAGCTGATGTTTGACGCATGATTCCCTTTGTCCTGCAAAATTCTGAAAACTGGATATTGGAAAATTCTGTACCGTTGTCAGAACGAATTGTCTTGACAGTGGTGGACAGTTTGTTAGTAATCATTTTGAACAGGGTTTCGAATTCAGAAAATGTCTCCGATTTGTTCTTAAGAAAGAGTACCCATGTCAAGCGCGAGTAGTCATCGACGATGACTAGAGCGTACTTCTTACCACTCTTGCTTTGAACACGCATTGGTCCACATAGATCCATGTGCAGCATGTCCAGCGGAGATGTTGTGGACAACTCTGTTTTTCCTGGAAAGCTTGCTCTCGAATGTTTCCCTTGTACGCACGCAGGACAGAGGGTGTCGGTCTGGAAGAAGTTTGTCTGAGGAAGTCCTACTACAAGATTTCTGTTTTTGATTTTGTTGAGGAGTTTTCCGTGTGCATGACCTAAACGAAAGTGCCATAAGGAGATATTTTTGTCCTGTACACTGAGACAGAGAGTGCCATCTAGGTTAGGGTTTTCAAGAGATAACTTGTAAAGATTGTTCACCCTTACACCAGTGGCTTTTAGAAGACCTGTTTGCTCATCAAAGATTTTGCAGTCAGAGGCCGAAAAGAACAACGTTAGAGAGATCACATATTTGAGAGATACTTAGAAGGCTGTGTCCAAGACCATCTACTAAATTAACATTTTCTATCTTAAAAATGGAGGGATTACCAACGGTTCCAATACCAATGATTTCACCATGAGCGTTGTCGCCGAAAGTTACCTTTCCCCCTTGGTGTTGAGAGAGAGTCGTGAACTTGTCAGGGTCTCCTGTCATATGTCGTGAGCATCCACTATCTAGAAACCAAGAGTCATTGTCCACGGTCTCTCCCTACAAAACAATAAGAAGTTAGACTTGGGAACCCAGGTGAACTTGGGTTCCCTCTTTGAAGCAAAAGAGCTGTGAAGATGTCGTGCTTTAGACAGAGTATGTAAACGTTGCATATTGAAGGATAAATCTCTGCCAAGCTTATGACACGATGAGTGAATGTGCCCGTCATAGCCACACTAACCACAAATTAATAGAGAGGGTAGGTGAACGTACTTCTTTTGCCAACGAAATTTGTTTCAAAATTTTTCTTTTTGGAATTTTCTTCGTTGAAGATCGTTTGGTTTTGAAGCCATTTTGGGCAGATTGATTTTGCCTTTGTTTTTCAGCCAGTGAGGAGGATTCGATGATGAGACCGATTCCATCTGTGCCTTTTTAAGAGCGATTTTCAGGGAATCGACCTCCTTCTCGAGTTGAACCTGCCTTTCATTTGATTCTCGGAGTTTGTTTTCAAAGAATTTTGGTCTTTGCATGGCAGCAACCTCACGAACAAAGGTAATTGGTTTGAAGAATTTTTGAGGAATTTTGGAACGATTTTTCTGTAGGGGCGTAACTTGGGTTCTTAAAGAATCTATGAGACTGTGAGCATCTCTTAACTCACTTTCAAGTTTTTCGGCCCTTTCTTCAGATTTTTGCAATTTGAACCGGTCGTTATTGACATGACCCTTTAACACATGAATTTCTTCGTAAAGGGAGGCTATCCTTTCTTGTTCTTCAGTTAATTCAAATTCAGGATGATTATGGTCTATGTAGTAAGTGGATAAATTTAAAGAAGGAATAACACATGAGTCAGAGAAATATTCAGTTACCTCTGAAGAAGAACTCTTGCATGCCTGACCTTTGTGGGCCATGAGGCAGATTAAGCTTGATGTTCCAATCTTAGGTTCTTCCAAGTCAGAGTCTCCTCATGCTGAATTTACCATCAGTGATGATTGCTCACGATCATCTTTTTTCTTGAGTGGACAGTTGTTGGCATAGTGCCCCGGTTTCAGGCATTTGAAGCATACTCGGTCTCCAGTTCCAGTATTCCCTTGCTGATTACGGTTGTATGGCTGATATGGTCGATTTTGGTTTTGGCTAAACCTGTTTGGACTGTTTCTTTCTGATCGATCTCGCATGAATTTCTTAAAGTTCTTGACCAGCATGGCCATATCTTCGAAGGTATTTGCTGATCCTTCCTCTATTATACCATCAATCAGAGTGTCTCGTAGCTGTTGTGTTAATCTTGACTTGGAGAGGTATCTCATAATGGAACGACTCATTCTGGTGGGCTGGTATTTGACTGGACGTGGTCTTCACCTGCAAAGCTTGATTCATATTAGAATAGGAGACAGTGTGGTTTGAGTGAGAAGCATTACCTCTGTTTTTTATATTCATTTTGTATTTGTTGATGGACTGAAGATAGGACCCTAGGTCAGTCAAGGTCCATTTTTCTAGGCTTTTGGAAGCCTTCGTGGAGATAACACTCTCGTCCATTCTTCACCCAGACTATCCAAAAATTTGTTGTTGATATTTTCGTTTGACTCTCCAATCCGCAGCTCTTCCATGGTAGCAGTGAGTTCAGTGAATCATGCAAGCATGTCGCTGAGGGATTCTCCAGGCTTTCCCACGATGTTTTCGTAGTCCATCTTCAGTTCTTGTATCTTTGATTTTCGAAGCTCAGTATTTCCTTCGTGAACAGCTCGAAGGTGATCCCAGATGTCTTTTGCTATCTTGATGTGATACACTCTTCTTCTTTCGGGTGGAGAGAGACTTGTGTAGATGACTCTTACGGCTTGGGCATTTAGCTCAACACATCTGCGCTCCTCAGCCATATAGGAGCTTGGATCTTTCCCTTCAGGTACTGGGAAGTTTCCTTTTGTCACTACCGTCCAGAGTTGTTGATTGAGTGACTGGAGGTGTGACTCCATCTCGTTTTTCCACATATTGTAGTTTGTGGAGGTTAGCTTTGGGTTCTCCACCTGCATTCTGTTGTTGTTGTTGGAATTTGAGATTTCCGCCATTTTGAGAGATTTGTCAGCCAACGCAGGCTCTGATACCACTTGATGGGATCGGGGTGCTGACCGAGTAGGTCTGAGGTGTTAGTCTCAGACCAACTCTGCTTGAAGAATAAATGTATGCAGAAAATAATAACGCGAAAGCTTTTGTTTTAAACTTAACAAGATAGGATTCTGCTTGTATTGAAATTCAATGTGAATTACAACCTAGCTTCCTATCTTGGGATTCGACAGAAGTGTTTTGTCTCATCCAACACTCGCTCTACTCTCGGCTTTGATCAATGCGTAACAAGAAGTAAAGAGGAGTGTTCTATGTGTGCTCTCTAGGTAATAAATACCTAAGCTAATTGACAATCTCACTAAGATCTCTCAAAATACTTTCTCTCTCAAAGCGGTGTTTCTCTCTTTCAGACTGATCTAGAATGCACAACGAAACTAATTACAATCCTTTGTTTATATACTTGCTAAACGGTTTCCTAAATCTTCGGTATTGTCTTCACATAGTGGCTGCTTGACTTGGATGCGCAAGTATCGGAGTTATTTGTTGCTCCACGTTCTCAAGTTGTGTACGCTTCCACGCATCCGAGATTTCTGCAGCCACTCGGTAGTGTCGCGTCCTGGTTGATCAGAGACAAGTGAACAGGTCTTGCTGTAGAGGTACTCGAGCTGGTGAGTTACGACGCCAAGTCTTTCTGCAGAGCTACTTTGACAGAGGACGCAATCATCTGCAAAACTAAGTCTCCAACACCAACCCACTGGGTCGGTCTTGTGGGGAGGTCGGTTTTCAAAACGCTCTATCTTCTCCATTTTAGCTTTGATTTCAGATCTGTTTGTGCCCATGTGTTTCTCTCTTCTTCTACTTTGCTTCTAGCTATATTTCTCATGTTTAAGCAATGAATTTGTGAAAACCCCAATAAAACATAAAACTAGAGGAAAACTAGCTAAAGTGGAGATATGAGCATGAAAATATGCTCATTTGGACACTCATCACACCCCCCACACTTACCTTTTTGCTTGTCCTCAAGCAAAATCAAGCACCCAAGCAAATAGGGAATGCTCAAAACTAATAAATACTATCATGAAATGTAGGATAAGAGAAGAATAAAAAAAATCAAGGAGTGTGAGCCATCTCTTATTGGTGGCATGGGAGTGCTTAGGGGAAAACAAAATATAAAGTTTCGGGGTATGATCAAGAGTGCTTTAAATCTTATGAAATTAGGTAACTTGGAAAACTTTTACCATGACCAACTTCTCTTGAGAATGGGCATTGAGAAAAAACAAAAGGGATAATACATTTATGCATTTGTTGCACTTTTGCATAAGAGATGAGGAGACATTATTGGGCATCAAACCTTTGCATTTAAGTACTAAACTCTCATCGTTGGTTACCAATGGCGTCTCACAAGTTTCTTAGATATTTTTACAAAGAAAAACTCCTTAACATTCCCTAAGAGAGAAGACAGACATAACCCCCTAAGTAATATAAATCCAACCATTCAAGATCACTTGGTCACACCGCATGAAAATTTCTCCTTAAAATCAATCAAAAAGAAAAAAATTGAGCATTTATCCCACATTTCATAATAGTACTTGTGAGAAAAATCCAAATCATAAGGGTCCAAGTTTTTTATTTTGGAAAAATTCAAGATAAGCATGAAGGATTGAACATTTAAGCACACAATTCACTGAAAAGGCCACTCCCCTAAACTTAATTTGAACAGTGTCCTCATTGTTCACCAGACAAACCGGGGAAGGTTTTAGAAGACCTTTTCAGGAAGAAGACATGAGAGAAAACATAAGGGACACACACAAGCATAGATGTTTGGTTTTATAAACCATATAAATAAATACATTACAAACAAAACAATAATGTTTCAAACATAAAATGTCTAAAACATATGAAGCATAATAAGTCTAAAACCCACGCCCACCCCCAACATCCCACTAGGCCTATGACACTGACCCTCCCCTCTAGGCCTAAGTTCGCTCATGCGCCGGCCTGCATAATACCACACCATGCCTGTCCGAGCTTGGTTCCGGTTTGAAGGTCGACCAGGTGTGGTTGGGGTGCTACTGACATGAAGTCTAGCGAAGTCAAAGTAATCCTCATTCACGCTAATGACCCGGGGGGGACACCCTCAGACCAACTCTAGTTGTTCTTTGGCGCCAAACTCATTAGCCTCAGCAACCTCATCCCAATACTACAATATTGACAATTGTAAGTTAGTATCAAATTTAGTAAAAGATAAATGACAATTATAAGTCAATTTAATGCAAAATAAATACATGTAGCCGATCCTCCTGCCACGCACAAAGCCCACCACTGGGACCTACGGGCCGCACCTGAGGGTGGGTACAATCAAGGAACCATCTGATGTAGTCCGACGCCACCTCCCAAGGCATGTGTGCCCGCACATCCGGAAACCGTCACCTGGTGGGCCTAGTCGTGTTGTTCTAGACAAAGGTCTCGTAATCATACCTAGTAGTGTGATCCCAGCCATGTTAGTGGCGGTAGCAGTTGATGGGTCTAATCGGCTCTAGAGGGATGAACTGCAAGAGTTTGAACTGTCTAAGACAACGATCTGGAATGTAGGGCTCGACGACATCCAAGGATTGAATCATTGTGATCGCCCCTCGGTAGTACTGTTGACGGCCAACGACACCCAATCAACTTGTGTTATTCCAAAAGTTAAACAAAACAAACATTTTAAAAATATGTTTCACAAAATGACACAACGTAACTTTATCGGACTCCACCGATTGGTTAACGTAGTGCAACCTCTCGCCATCCATCACATTCTTGGCAGACGCGGCCACTTCGCCGCTCGGGGCTGGTGTCATCTCAATCCTCGAGCTGCGCTGGTCTGAACATGGGGAAGTACTCGTATATCCAGCATTGTAGTAATCATATATACCATTAAGTCTCACCCCTAAAAAAATTCATTCAAAGTAGTTCCACAATAGTTTTAAAGTTCTGACCTGTAACAATGTCAGACATCCAGCAAGCTAATGTCCCCCCGAGAAGCGATCCCAAGCTGACGGTAGAGGTAAGCTGGTGTCACCGCTCTCCATGCATATGAATAGACGCGGGCAAAGTCGCGGAGGGGTCAACAGGAGTAGGGCATAACACGATTGTTACCCTTGTCGATCAAGATTGTGTTCCTCACTAGGTACCAAAGGTACCCTTTGTCTCCTACTCAGCATCACAGTATTCACCCCCACAAGTATCACAGAGCGCTCCATATGGTACCTGGTTCTAAGAACCTACACTCTAGTAAGTCCTTCTCGCACGTCACCCCGAACAATTGCATGATGTGTAGGATAATATCCACCAGTGGTGGGGGCAAACTCAGTGGGTTGGACACCGATTGCCTCCGGCTAGTACGCAACCGCTAGGCCGGTGATGGGAATGTCCTTGATGTGATAAACATCATGGAGAGTAATAATCATCTCTCCAAATGGCATGTGGAAGGAGTTCGTGTCCGGCTATCATCTCTTCACGAACGCAGAAATGAGTGCTAGGTCAATGCCGCGTCTCGTGACTCTTGGTGCCTCAACGTGGATGGAGTCCATAAATCTAGCATCTTCGCCTTAGACTTGAAGCTAATGTATCCCTTCTCCTGCTCAATATTTTCACAAATGTCACAACTATATGACATTTCCTAATCACACTTAAGTTATAAAAAAATTACAAAAAATAACATACCACTCCCTGCCACACGTCAAGCGAGACATGACCACCAAAGCTAGGGATCAGACTCATAAGTATCCACCCCCGATAAGATGGACCAGCCATCCTGCTCGGTTCAACTGGCCATGAAGGCCTCCCACTATCAGTCCTGACCACTGCCGTTCCATCTCCAACCACTGAGTCAACTACCTGACTGTGAGAGTTCAGCTGTGATGTCATCATCGTCTGTTGCTGCTGGTTAGCCTCCAATCTCATATGCCTCTACTCGTCCAGCTCCCGCAGGCGATCCTCAGCTAAACACCTCCTAGTTGAGGTGTGGGCGTGTTGTGCACGCCTCTTCTCTCCAGTTGCTGGTCCCACAAGGGGCGTAGGGGCCTGGATGATGCCTCACCTCACTCAGATGAGCTACCGCCCCTACCCCTACCTTCAAACATACCGAAAAATCCCTTACCGTGTTTGAAGCTAGTCAAGACCGGTTGAGGTTTGTCAATATTGGTCAAACGAATATAAATGTTGTTCGATTGCACTCACATACAAAAAATTACAAAATAGATTTGAACTAATTAAAACAGGTTAGAACAGGTCAATAGACCTCTAAAACGTCTAAAACAGGTAAAAACATTAAAAAACAGTAAAAACGCTTCCCGCTCAGGATAGCCAGGTGTCAGCACCTGGTACAAATCACCACCATCAGCGCCCGCTACAATACACTACCATCGTTGTCAGGTGCAAACCGCCACCGTCGACGCCTACTACATGATGTGGCTGTCACCCCCCGTTGTGAATGGCCAGCGTTAACACCTGTTAGTAGTCACCCGCGTCCGCGCCTGGAAGGATGGGTGGGCGTCGGCGCCCAGTCTTCTTGGTTGGCGTCGGCACCGGGTCTCGTTTCCTGATTTTTCTATTTTTTTTATTTTTTTTATTTTGGGAAAATTCACAATATACCCCTTTCTTTCGTAATTCATAATATACCCCTGTTAGTTTTCGTAATTCAACTTTAAGCATGCTTAAATGTTGTCCAAAATTGATGAAACTTTACATGGACGATGCTAATGTTTTCGTAATTTCAGTATTGGTGTACCCTACTATTGATAATACAAGTGTTTTGACTTTTTTTTACAGATTTTGCAAATTAAATAATATTAGAATAACTCAAAATAATTTTAGATGAAGTTTTCAGAAAAACTAGTTTAGAACTATTGCTCTATATTATTGACATTAACTTTTAATTTTGTATACCCATTTTTTAATAAAATAAAAAAGGTAAAAACAAACTTCATTAATTTATACATTTCAATTTTAATGTAATTTTTATGTCAAACTATATATCTAATATCAATTTTAAAATATTAATTAATTATTTAAAAATTCTCATAATTTTCGGGCTCCAGCCTGGGAATAAGGTATATAGTCTGAGCTACACCCGAATGTAGTCATTCTAGCTACATACACTGACCTATTAAATAAAAAACAAAAAACAAAAATAAAAGAAATAAAAGATCGAGGCCAGGGAGCACAAGACAGATTTCTTTACCTGTTTTCTTTTTTTGTTAGTAAAGAATTTTTTCCCTTTCTTTATTTTTATCATAATAACAATAACTTTAAATTATTATAACTTTTATTCACCTAAATTCAAGCTCTTTAAAACAAGACTAGTCATGGATTTGTTTTGAAAACTTTTAAAAAAATTATTTTTTCATGTATATAATGATAATTTAATGTGAGGATGTATGTGCATATTTTAATGTGAGAATGTACATGTTTTAATGTGACGATATATATGTTCAAATTTGAAAATGTACATGTTCTTTAATGAACATCTGTACATGTTTGTATGACCATCTATACAAGTTTTCTCCCTTATATGTACATATATTAATCTAAAGATGTACATATTTAATAATTCGTACAGGTTTATGTGACCATCTGTATGTTTTTAATATGAGGATGTACATGTTTTTACGTGTGAATGTACATGTTTAAATGAATATTTGTACAGGTTTGTATGACCATTTGTACAAGTTTTCTTTTACGTTTTGTACACTACATGTAAAAATAAATTTTTTAAAAAAATTGTCAAAATATATACATGACTGGTCTTGTTTTGAAGAGCTTGAATTTAGGTGAACAATTATATAATTTTTTTTCATTTTGAACTTATATAATAAATGTTACAAGAATTTAAAGTTATTATTATTATAATATAGATAAACAAAAAGGAAAAAGATTATTTTAAAAAAAAGAAAAAAAATACATTCATCCGTTCAGCGCGCTCGCTTCCCATTCCATCTCTTTGTCTATATTATCCTAACCGTAGTCATTCTAGCTACAATCATTTGTAGACAAGAATTTGCCATAGGATAGGATAGGAGTATACTTTTCTTGCATTGTTTATACAACTTTTACGTTAATTCTTTCCTGATATATGAATCCTCTTTTTTCAGTAAATTTTTTCTACATTCTGTGCTTCTCTTTGATATCACGTAAATTAGGATTCGATCTGATATATGCATGGGCTAGTCAATCCTATCGACATGTAAAGAAGTTCCGATGGTGGGACAAAATTCTTTATTATATCAGTACACTTCAAGAAAAGAACCCCGTGGCTTTGGTTTAAAACTTCAAGAAACGAACTGAATAGATTCTTTTATTATTATTAAACTGATGACTAGGTATAGAATATCTGCTTTTATGACGTTGGGTTGGGATCAGTTATCAGGTAAGGTCATGTATAAATAAATATATCGGCCTTCTCATGCAGTGAGGATTAACAATAACATATACGTACCTATCTGTGCACGTTTGGAGAGAAATAATAATAAGAAGAAAGGTAAGTAGTAGTTAAGTACATATTATTTTATCAAAGTAATTAGTACATTATTTAAGTACTATACTTTAACATCATGTTATTATTATATATATGATGCTTAATTTCGCTTGTGTCCATTAACATTACACAATTTGTAACAGGTGGTTTTTGTAAAAGGGTCGGCCGGATTCGATCATTCGATCAAATACAGCTTAATCAATGGCTGGTGGGGTGGATCCTACAGGAATAGTTCAAGAAATCAGTCAAGCAATTTTCAGGCCCGCTATTACCGCTTCAAAGAATTGGTTGGGTTACATCCAGACCTACAACGAAAACATCCAAAAGATACGAACCCTACACCGAACCCTTGAAAATCACAGGCAAGAGATAGCACATCGAGTGAAGTTAGGTAACATGCAGAACGAAGAGGTAGTGACTGAGGTCAAGGAATGGCTTCAAGATCTTGACGTATTCTTGGGTCCTGATAAGAGCTGGAATAAACTGCTTGTTAATGAGAATGTTAGAAAAGAGGCTGAGAAATGCTGTTTTGGGTACTGCTGCAGCCCAAAGTACCGTCATGATATTAGTAAATTAGCTGAGGTTAAGGGGAAGGAAATTGAGGACCGGATTGCGAAGATGAGAGCTAGAGGGAATGCTCCAGTGACTCTTCCGCCTGTGCAGGTTCCGAAGATAGGAAGCTTTGGGACTTACTATTGTCCGGGTCTTAAGTCTAGAGAAGAGAAGGTGAATCAAATCCTTGAGTTGCTTAAGGATGATAAGGTTAACAGGATTGGAATTTTTGGGATGGGAGGTGCAGGTATGTATGTTTATTATTATATCTAATCAACATCTTCACATTATAATTTCTTATTTAGTTGTCCCTCTTTTTGTCCATGGATTAGCTAACTGATCATAACCTCAATAATTTGTGTGTCATTCTTTTACTGTTCTTTGTTTCAATTTTGTTGTTTGTTGCAACATATATTCTCTGGCATAAGATATTGCATATTTACTCTCATGGACTCTAGTATGGTGGTCATCATTAATTGTTGGCCTTAGGAAAGTTCACACATGAACCCATGTTTGAGTTACTCTATACTTAATTATTTCTACAAATATTTCAGTTAGTCTCTAACATAAAGCTAAATAACTATAATTAATCATAAACGAATTTATTTGATCACTAACAAGAATCGTAAATTGTTATTAACTCTTTAACCTCCAAGAAAAGTAAGAAAATTTTGCATATTTTGATGGATTCAAGGTGAAATTGGGGTTTGCTCGGGGAAGTAATGTAATGGTAAAATTTAAGCAGTTACACATCTTTTCTTATTTTTAAATAAAAAATACTATTTATAATCTGCAGACCTATTAAATATCCTTTAATTATTACATGTGGTCATTTTAGTTTCTCTCAAAATATCGTTACCTAAATATAAAGTTTAGATACTAAGTTTTTTTTTATATAGTTACGGTAGTAGGTAGGTTTCGAACCCAGGACCTTTGGTTCTAGGATATCACCCCTCTACCGACCAAGCCACAGGGGCTTGGCAAAGTTTAAATACTAAGTATACTAATGTTTAAAATTTAAGTACTTTTTTTATTAAGATAAAGTGTACGAGTTTGCTATAAATTAAGTACTAGTTTTTTTATAATTAAAGTATTTGAATGATTAGATACTAAGTACACGAATCTATATAAATAAATTATTCAACTAATTAGATATCAAGTATACGAATTTACTTATCATATACTCGTCATGTCATAACACAAATACCTAAAGTACTATATCCGTATACGGTATAATATATGACCTTTCATCTACCACTATTACTAGCTAAAATTTCGAAAATATAAAAGATTAGACAGAAAAATAATTATTGTATTGGAATACTAAAACAACAAAAATTATAATTGACACACTTGAAGTACTAAATCAGTACTATATCAAGTACTCATAATAGTATCTTAAAGCACTAATGTATCACACATTAATATACAGTATCACATGACTATTAATCTACCCCATAATTATTACTTCTGGTATACTGAAAAACATGAAAAAAAAATTAAATATGATAAAAATATTGTGACATAAATAACTTTTAAGTTTCCCAAAACATACACACATGAAATACTAAATCAAGTACTCTAAACATTATCTTGCAAGACTAACATGTCACACACTCATATATCATATATCAGGTGTCCATTAAGCTAGACCTGTCAAAATTTGACTTAACCTGAAAACCCGTCTGTTTTATCCGAACCCAAAACCCAACCAAAACCTGAAAGTATTTAAATATAATAAACCCAAAACCCGATTGGGTAAAACCCAAAATAACCTGAACCCGAAATGACCCGAAATTTTATAACCCGAAACCAACCCGATCCCGAAATGACCCAAAATAATAGTACTTAAAAGTTATCCAAACTCGAATAACATGAAATAATAGTGACCATAAATTGACCCAAACCTGAATGACCCAAATAAATATGACCAAAAACTTGATTCAAACGTAGTATATCCAAATGAAATTCAGAATAGACATTGTATTGACTTTTCTCTAATATATATGTAGTATACTCTTATAGAAATTAGGTATATATTTATTTAATAATTTTTTCAAAAAATATTAACCATGACCCGAAATAACCGAAACCCGATTTTATCTGACACTATTACAACCCGAGTCCGAAATGACCCAAACCCGAATGACCCTAAAGTTTAACGACCCGAATGGATAATGACCCAAAAAGGTATGACCCAAAGCCCGAACGGATAACCCATTTGATAGCTCTATATTAAGCTATCACATGATTATTACTTCTATTGTATTAGAAAATGTGAAATAATTTATATATAACAAAAGTTTATGACAAAAATTTACTTTTTAGATTCTTAAATTATTAATCATTACTTCATTCGTTAATTAATATCTGTTGTTTTAGGATATGATTCTTGTTCACCATATTCAATTAACTAAAACAACTAATTGTCCGCAAATTCGACGGAACGAGCGGTGTGCACAAACTATTGCACGAAACACTATGTGGCAGTCTAGTCAGTGCTGACTAGACTGTTGATATGGCATATGTGGTGAGAAGAAAATTTGCATTAATTTTAAATGGTTGTAACTTTTAATATATAAGTCCAAAATGAAAAAAAATTATATCACTGTTCACTTAAATTCAAGTTCTTCAAAACAAGACCAGTCATGTATATGTTTTGACAACTTCGAAAAAAAATATTTTACATATGTATGATGATACACTAAAATGATAATATGATTCATTAATTTTGATATTATTATTTAAAATTGATATTATCATTCATTAATTAACTAATAAGTGGTAAATTAGATTACAAATTTCAGAACCAATAAAAAATCATTACTATTTTGTAGTGTATTACTATTATTGTATGTAGGCCTGTCAAACGGGTTATCCGTTCGGGTTTTGGGTCATTTCTTTTCGGGTCAATATCCGTTCGGGTCATTAAACTTTCGGGTCATTTCGGGTTCGGGTCATTCGGGTTCGGGTCATTTCGGGTTCGGGTTGTAATAGTGTCAGACAGAATCGGGTTTCGGTTATTTCGGGTCATAGTTAATATTTTTGAAAAATTATAATATAAATATATACCTAACATAAGAATATACAACTTATAGATTACAAAACTTTCAATACAATGCCTATTCTAAATTTCATTCGGATATACTAGGTTTAAATCAAGTTTTTTGTCATATTTATTTAGGTCATTCAGGTTTGGGACAACTTATGATCACTATTATCTCATGTTATTCAAGTTTGGCTAATTTTTAATTACTATTATTTCGGGTCATTTTGGGTTCGGGTCATTTCGGGTTTTACCCAATCGGGTTTCGGGTTTATTATATTTAAACATTTTCGGGTTTCGATCGGGTTTCGGGTTCGGATAAAACGGACGGGTTTTCGGGTTGGGTCAAATTTTGACAGCTCTAATTGTATGGTGTATTTTAAACATTATATGGTGAATCATATATTTTTCATACCTACCAAATATTGTTTTATTTTGTATTATTGTTTAATTTTTTTATGTTTATATGTTTAGAGTGATACACTAAACTGATGATCTGATTCACTAAAATTGATATTATGACTCGTAAACTATTAAGTGGTGAATTACATAACAAACTTCAGAACCGATAAAAAATCATTATTGTTTTGTAGTATATTATAATTGTTGTATGGTACATTTTAAACCCTATGGTGAATCATGTATTTTTCAACATACCAAATATTGTTTTGTGTTGCATTATTGTTTAATTTTGTTTATATGTTTGCGATGATACACTAAAATGAAGATATGATTCATTAATTTTGATATTATGATTCATTAACTAACAAGTTGTGAATTTGATAACAAAATTCAAAACTAATAATGGATCATTATTGTAATGTATTATTATTATTATTATTATTTTATGGTGAATTATTATTATTTATATGATGTATTTTAAGTCTTATAGTGAATCATATATTTTTCTAACATACCAATATCAAAACAGATAATGAATAATTATTGTTTTATAGTGTATTATTATTATTATTGAATGGTGTATTTTAAAGTGTATATGGTGAATCAAGTATGGTTGATATGTACACATATATGCATATAAATAATATTAAAATTTAAAGTTGTCAAAACATATTTATGACTGATCTTATTTTGAAAAGCTTGAATTTAAATGAACATTAATGTAATTTTTTTCATTTTAGACTTATATATTAAAAAAAATAACCCAATCAGCAAAACAATCCAATCAGAGACGGCCAAATCACTGGATCGTACCATGTGCGGGCAGCCTGCAGTTTCTACCTACTGATCATCTATATAATAAGGGAAAATTCACGGGATACCATTAAAAAGTTTGTTAATTCGCAAAATGCCACAATTTTTTAAAAAATTTCCAGATACCATAAAAAATAATTTTAATTCACCAGATACTACAAATTACTAACCTAAAACTTTTTAAGACCAAAATACCCCTACTTATTAATAAACATAGTTCATGGTATACCACATAAATATTTTTAATTCACATGATAGGAGGTATTTTGGTCTTAAAAAGTTTTAGGTTAATAATTTGTGGTATCTGGTGAATTAAAATTAGTTTTTATGGAATCTAAAAAACTTTTTCAAAAATAGTGATATTTTGTGAATTAATAAACTTTTTGATAGTATCCCATGAATTTTCCATATAATAAAAAAAATCCATTCAATCGATCACATGAGTCCAGAAAAATATCTGGATTGTTTACAAAACTGTGTCCTAAGCCAAGCATCATTTCCTTAACGTAGTACAATCCCACTCTTCGTCTTACATGTCTTAACGAAAGTAATCGCCCAATTTGCTGTGTTCAAATTGAGCTCCCTCTGGTCAGTGAATAAGGTGCCACCATGTAACCATGGATCATATTTTTGTCCAATCATAACTTGCCACATGTTCTTCATCTTTCCCAGGAAGAGATTAATGTTCTGTTCATGACTATCGAACGTGTTAAATCCTCATTGTATTTCCAAGCTAGCCGACTTAATATGTTTCTGTGTGATGATTTTGGATACATTGCCCAAGATGGTGACTGTGAATTCAGTACATTTCATCGAGTTGACGAACTCCCTACATCCCGTGGGAGCTTAAAATGTTTTTCTTGCATCTTTGCGTCATTAGTGAACTTTATGTGTGATCTTCTTCTTTATTTCTTCCTCTTATGATTGCTCAAGTGCAACAGTTGAATCAAACACATTCATAAACCTAATCATTGTATTTTCACGTGTGATTAGGGAAGACAACTCTTATGTTAGAAATTGCAAGGCGTGCTGAGAATGACAATATGTTTAACGAGATTGTGATGGCAGAAGTCTCCCAATTTCCAGATATCAGACGAGTTCAAGATCAAATTGCTGACAGAATTCACCTCTCACTAGACCGATATCATAGTATTGAAGAAAGAGCAATTAATTTGGGTAAAAGACTCGGGAAAATTAAACTTTTGGGAAATAAGTTGCACGACGATGAACAATACCATCCACCTCCTGAACGGAACCAAGGGGAAGAAAAGGGTCAAAACCCTCGAGTACAGGTTGAAGACGTTGAGAAAAAAGGTAGAACGGAAAAGAAGGTAGTTGACGATGTTCAAAATGAGGGATCTTCCAAAAAAGAGAGGATGGGTGCATATGATGACAAAAAGGTTCCTGTGACGGTAAAAAAATCAAATGATGACCAGATACAAAGTGATGTAGAGAAAGGCGGTAAGCTTCTTGTGATTCTAGACAACATGTGGAGAAAACTTGACTTGCATCTTCTGGGAATTCCTTATGAGCTTGAGAAAGATTTAGGATGCAAAATCATTGTAACAAGCAGAAGTGAAGATGTCTGTAGAGTAATGGATGTAGCATCTTCAAATATTTTTAAAGTGGGTGATCTAAGTGAAGATGAAGCTGAACATTTGTTTCGACAAAGAGTAGGAGTGATCGCTGACAGTAAGGATTACAAGCCCATTCTAGATAAGCTGCTAAAAAAATGTTCCCGGTTGCCACTTTCAATCAATATCCTTGCAGATACGCTGAAAAACCAAACCTTATCAGTGTGGGAACATATTCTTGCTCAACTAGAGAAGCCAATTCCAGGAGAAACAATAGGAGTACTTGATGACACTTATTCGATTATAGAGATGAGTTACAACTATTTGGGCAAGGAAGACAAAAAGATGTTCTTCTTACTTTGCTCTCTTTTCCCATCAGGATCCAGTGTTCGTATTGTTGACTTATTAAGATACGGGATTGGATTGGGATTATTTGAATATGTGAATTCAATTGATGAAGCTATAAGTCAAGCTTACGAGTGGGCAAATGAGCTTAAAAATGTATCACTTCTATCAGATGTTAACTTAGATAAAGGAGAGATCTACGTCCATGATGATGTTAGGGAAGCTGGGAAGTCATTTGCAGCAAAAGGTTTGAACTCAAATCTCCCTTGGACCTATGTTTAAAAATTTGGTATACTTTGCTCTCTAGCTAGTAAGTAGTGTAACATTTTGGAGCACTCTCTTGCTTGAGAATAGTTTTATTCTTGCTTGCTAAACTGTCGTTCCACGCACTCTTATATCATATTATGCATTGTTGGGTTAAAGATGTAAGAATTTTGCTTAAATAGATGGTACAAATGTGCATTTAATTGTTAGTGTTACTTCCTCTAAACAAATCTCTAGCTAGTCCTATAGCTGTGATGTAACATTTGAAGTTCATACATATAATGATTTTTATAGCTCCTTATTTTAGTCCTTTTGCTCAATTTCCCATACATTATAAAGTTACCTCACAGAACATTCCTTTGTACTATGAGCTACTCCCTCCTGTTCTAGATAAATGATTTTCTAGATATCGACACATGAATTAAGCGAAATTAAGTAGGCCATTTTACTCTTACTGTTTGGACTGAGAATTGAATCAATTTGAAAAGTAGAGTTGGGAAATAAAAGTTGAAGGGTAGGATTGGAAAGTAGTTGACAAAAAAGATTTAAAAATATGTTATATTTTAAAAAGAGTGAGAAGACCCTAAAAAATCAGAACAGGAGCGAGTATTAAATTTTATAGGCATTAGGGTAAAGGAACTAATAACCTATGAGTTATGAGTGTACATCTTTTACTGATACATTATGGTATTTAGAGTCTGATATGTACTTTCACTATGAACCGAAGTAGAGCAAGAATAGCATTTGCTTTATCGTTTTGCTTGATGATTTGAGTGTGTGGTTCATCAAATGCTTAACAATATCATAGTGTTTACTGACATCATGGTTGCCAAGGCAATAATTGGACCAACATTCCTGCGTATGCTAATATGCCTCAAAAAGGAAAACTATAACTTAGACACAATTAGATGGACTAACATGCATATGTTTGTTTTATTGAATGTTGAACATTTTCTTCTTTATTTGGATGCCTGTACATTGACTGGCAATTGCATTTTTTGGACGTTTATGTGCCTAACTATCATTGGAAATTAGAGACTTTATATTCCATTATTGTATAGCCCTGCATAATCAATCATCCTACTCATATGGGCTTCTTGTACACAATTCGTGTAGAAATATAGCTAGTTTTGTGATGACTTATGAGCCACCTTGTCAACTAAGAGCTTTTACCGTGGTGGAATCTGTTCAAAAAGAGCCAATGATTCCATATTATATGAAATAGACTCTCGTTTTCTTCTACTTGAGGCATTTGAATAATCTTTTGTATCCCCATGTTTATGAATTTACATGGTACAACGTCTAATAATGTTTTTCCTAACATTGGCTTTTGAATCATGTTACATTCAGGTGGCTATGTGTTTCATGTGGGTGCCATCCCTAGGTGGCTAAACCAGGAGTCATATGAAAAATTTGTTGCTATCTCCTTGATGTCCAACGATAATTATGAGTATTTAGCCAATCAAAATTTACCAAAACTTCTACTGTTACGTTCTCTTGGTACTTGTAGCACAAAACTTGTAGGGAATCACTTTTCAGGGATGAAGTACCTAAAAGTTCTGGATTTATCCCACTCAGATGTTGAAGTGTTGCCATCATCCATTGCTGATTTAGAGAATCTTAAGACATTGCTTCTAGAACATTGCTCCTTAAAAGATATCTTTCCAATTTGCCAGTTGATGAAGTTGCAAGTGCTTAGTCTAAGGGAATCCTCTATTATGAAACTACCCAAAGAGTTTAAGGATTTGGAAAAACTAAAACTATTAGATTTGACGAATTGCTATGAGCTAAATGATATCCCTGTTAATGTATTGTGCAACCTCACTCAATTGGAAGGTTTGTATATGAGAAACAGTTTCTCCAATTGGGGTTTCGAAGAAAGCATGGCTAGCTTGTCTGAGTTAAATGTCCTGCCTCTCCATGTTCTTGAGATCAAAATAGAAAGCACCAATCAACTACCGGATGGTGATTTTCCTGCCCTTGTGTTGTTGTCAAGCTATAAGATAGACTTTGTAGTATCATCAGAGGTAGAGGACGCCTTATACTCACGCAGTTTGCAAGTTGGCCATCTTCATCCACATGATCTCATAAAGGACTGTTGGAAACCCTTAGTGAAAAATGCTGAAAGTCTGTATCTGGAGAATGTTCATGGTTTGAAAAATATTGCACCTTACTTAGGTGAATATGGATTGAGAGACTTGAAGCGACTCCAGGTTTCAAACTGCTCCGGAATGGAATGTCTAATAAGGGGAAGGACAGTGTATGAACTTGTAGTTTTCCCACAATTGGAGAAATTATACCTTGATTCTCTACCAGACCTCCAAGCAATATGTCATGGGAAGTCTCCTGGTCTTAATTTATTCTCTAATCTAGTGGAATTGACATTATCAAGGTTGAATGGACTACATTATTTTGCTCTACCTATTCAACATGCAACCAAATTGAGGTTCTGGAAGTGAAGAGCTGCGACAATTTGAAGTATATATTTGATGCTTGTAGTGAAAAAGGATTGCCCGCCTTGCAAAAGTTGCTCCTACAAGATTTAGAATCACTTCGAGCTTTGTGTGTTGATCAGACAAGTGATGGAAATGAAGAAGACCGACATCTTATCTCAAAAAAGGTATGGTTTTCCTTTGCATAAAGTTTGAATTGAATATTCAGTGATTCCCTTGGCGCGCTTAACACCATTTATATATTTATGTATTTGTTGCAGATGGTTTTCCCCTCTTTAGAAAAGCTTAAGATCGATAGTTTGTCTGCAATTGTTGAACTATGGGACATGACAATAGGTGAAGAATTTGCGAGAACCTTCCCACAGCTGAGAAGCATATCAATCAACGATGTGGACAAACTAAGGCATGTATGGTGCAGCGAAAATTGCAAGGGGAGTTTTATCTTCACTAATTTGAAGAAATTGAAGATTTCAGGGTGTCATGCAATGAAGACCGTCTGCCCACCCTCAGTGGCCAGAGGTTTTCAGTCACTTGAACTTTTACGTGTTGCATTATGTGGGGTCAACCAAATTATCGCAACAGAGAGGAGTGAAGAAGATGAAGGTAGCATTATTGCTGATAAAACAATGCCGTTCACTAAGTTGTTGAAACTGGAATTGCTGCGCCTTAGTTCTCTTACGTACTTCTATAAAGGAAGCATGAAGATAGAACTTCCGTCATTAAAAACCATGAAACTAGATAGCCTCGATCGCATGGAGACATGGGCTGAAGTGGAATGCTCCCGAAATGAATTAGATAAGGAGAGAGAGAATCCAACAGATGAACGTGTTTTATTCAATGGAAAGGTAAGCAATTGTTTTAAATTTGCTAGGAATTTCCACGTGATGACAAGTTTCTGGCTTCTATTATCTATAGATGACTCTCAATAACTGCAACTATTTCTTCCCAAAGATACTAGTCACATATTTCTTGTAAATTACAGGCCCAATTTCCCTCCCTGGAACAAATGGTTGTAGACGGTTTATTTAAAATTACAGGATTGTGGGATTTCACTACTGCTCAACACTTGTCCTCCTCATTCCCTTGTTTACAACTTTTGTCTCTTCGGTTCATGATTAATATGCAACATGTGTGGAAGAAGGAGCTTAATGCTGATGAAAGTCATAGCTTCCTGAACTTCAAAGATATAGACATCAACTACTGTAGTTCGCTAGAGAGCTTATTTCGAACTCCAGTAGCAGACAGCAGTAAACTGATGACAGTGAAATTTCCTGCATTGCGAACCTTGAAAGTTGCCGTATGTCACCGTTTTAAGTATGTCTTGGAAGGAAATGTACACCTGCAATTCCCCGCTTTAAAAGATTTGACGTTGAGGGATCTCCCTGTTATGAAAACATTTGCTAAGCTGGAAGAGATGGAGGTACCACCTGATGTAGAAGCTGATAAGAATGGGAATGGTGATGATCTACTGGTACCATTATTCAATAGAAAGGTAATGAAATACTTTGTTTCTCATTGTGGGTACATCTTAAGAGTTGCAAGTTATTAGTTACCTTAACCATTGTATATAATTGTACTTATACATATTGTTTTGTAATTTTCCTTTCTCTCAGATTCGATTTCACTCACTAGAGGAGCTGTCGTTGACCTGGTTGCTCAAAGTCAATAAGTTATGGGATATCACAACTTGTGAAGAACTCACATCCACATTCCCCAACTTGCGAACTATAGAAATTGGAAATCTTCCAAAGCTGAGGCATGTCTGGATTGCTGATCACTTTGGAGAAGGTGTCTACTTCGAGAGGTTAGAGAACATGATGATTTTTCGCTGTGATGAATTAGAGAGCTTATTTGCCCCTACCATAAGAAACAGCACATCAACTCAGGAGCTTCACTATCTTAAGATCATTAGCTTTCCAAAACTGCAAAAGCTGAAATTGGATAGTCTAATGAAATTCAAGTACTGTCTCTATGAGGGGAGTGTAACTATAGACTTGGAATCCTTAAAGGAGCTTACTGTGAAGAATCTTCCTATGATCAAGATTTTAGTTAAAGTAGAAAAGCAAAGCTTTGAAGAAACATCAATGAAAGAATCTATTATGCAAGACGATGATGGCCCGGTACTCTTCAGAGGAAAAGGCAGTGTTAGTACTACTTTCTTTCTAATTATGAACTCATCAGTTGAATCTCTATGAAAGACCTTTTAATTTGGATTGTTTTATATTTAAACGCATTTATATATAATTTGCAGGTTGAATTTCCTTCACTAAAAGAACTGACAATATCACTCTGGCCGTCCCTAGAAAGGATATACGAGACGGAAGAGGAATGTAGCTCCGCTAGGAGCTCCATATATCCTACGCTAAGAACAATGCATCTTACGGGTTGCAATGGCTCCAAGTTAAAGCAGTTGCCCAAGTCTATGCTTCATCAGTTAACATCTCTAAAAATTAGTAGATTTCATAGGCTGAGAAGCTTGGTATCAAATAACGCTTCCACAGATGGAGCACTTTTTGCATCATTCTCAGTATTCGAAAAGCTAGAACAAGTCACCATTGAAGAATGTGATGATATGGAAGTCATCATGTCGGAGGAGTTACACGAAGAAGGGCATCATGAATTTGTTTTTCCTCATCTCAAACAAGTTGAACTGATCAGGATGGTTTCACTTTCTAGTTTTAGCTCAGCAAAGTATACTATACTACTTCCAGCCCTCGCATCAGTTAGTATCTCTGGATGTGCCATGATGAGGTCATTCTCCTTGGGGCCATCATATACACCCAATCTTAGTAAAGTTGAGGTGGATGACAAAATTGCCGAACATTGGGACCTAAATACTATTATAGAACAGCATTTCTGGATAATAGTATGTCTTGTTGACTAATATAATTATGTCTGTTTGCTATTGTATGAGTTGCTCATTTCTCTCATCTTTTATATATACCAATGAAAATGCAGTGATATTAATGATTTGTTTTCTTTCAGGCTGCAAGCTATTTGCCAAGGACAGTTCGGCATATGCTGCACCAGCAGCACATATTAGGACTCGTGCATAATTTGTGGTACGATTGTCGTGAGTGTGATTTTGTTTTGGATCCCGAGTGTGCTTTGATTGAAAGCCAACTTGTAGAAGAACCTGATGAGATGAAGGTATCTCTCATCTCTACATTATTAATTATGATCGTGTTGTGCTGATGTACTCGTTTCGTTAGTTGATCTGATTCTCTAAATCTTTAATGTAACACAAGGTTGCAAAGAACTGGCCGAGGATACTGAAGCACAAACTACATGAGAGTCACGAACTAAAGCTTGTGGCTGGGCGAATGTACAAATGCAAGGGATGTAGTCAGAAGGGAGATGAGCTGTTTTCATACTATTGCAGTGAATGTGACTATGATTTGCATCCAAAGTGTGCTCTTGAAAATGATCAAATGACGGGGGATCCAATTCAGAAGAATGAACAAGTTAACACTGATTTAAAAGCTGATCAGACAGATACAAACGAAAAACAAGGTAAAGTTAATGAATTAGTTTATTATCTTTTAAATATTGATGTCTTTACATTGATGATCATTTAGTTTTTGAAATGAAAAACAAACTGTGATAGGGTAGCTAACATCGAATTAACATGCCCATGTCTATGGTGATTTGAGTATATATATCCTTTTCTTAATTGTATTTTTCCAACAGCTAGCTGTTTCATATATGCACATTCGACAAGATAACCATATTGGTGTTATCAGTGGCATGACACCGTTTCAAACCAATGAACTGTATATAATGTGATTCATATACTCGCTTAATTCTTCATTTATGCACTTGTTCCAGATTATATGTACTTTAGTGCTCATGATTATATATATATATATATAAGAGATCCTTGAAACTTGGAAGCTACTCTATTTATAGATTAGTGAAACTTACTTCTTAATGTTTCTGGTACATGCATGGTCCGCCCCTTGTTGGTCTATCACTTCAGCGCCCACGCAATAAAGGTACACCCGCCTATCTATCTTATTGTAGTTGAATTCGCCGGGGAGTATAATCTCGATCGGTTGTATATTATGCAAAGTTTAATTATATATAGTATGCTATCCTAGTTTCTCTGACATGTTCATCTCGGTTGGAAATTTCAGGAACAACCAACTTATTGCTTAAAGGCCTGCTATCATTCTAATCGAATTCAGATAATAAGGCGCTCATCACAGGTTTCATTGCAATATTCAATGCTTTTAAGCGAGAATTCAAGAGCAAAACCCTGGAAGGAAGATTTCATCAAGCACAAAACTTGTATACAGAGAGTCGATTAATTGTTTGTATACCGTGTTTTAAACTAGGGAGATCGGATCACTCTCCGATTGACCAGATGAAATAAGATTTATCAATGTGTCTTTGTGGGAACCGAGCTAGTTTATATATGTGTAATTGTTGGTATTAACCAATGTGTTTGTTTGAACTTCTCTAGCGTGTACAGAGTTTGTAAGCTTACGTTATTGATTAATATAAATGAACTGGTTTGCTATTGCTATTACTCATAACTTGCAGTTCCCATATATTGACCAGACAACGAATTACTAGATCCCCACTTTTTCCCCTTCTTTTGATGATGCTACCAGAATTTCTATGTTGATCAATCATCATGAACTTCATTCGCTACATTTATATATCAATTATGTCAAGGCAATAAGTTTGTTTCCTATTAAAGTCCCATTAGGCCTTTGCAGGGATCTGTTCCCTCTTAGGTAGTGTGGGGTCTCTACATTGTATTGCATAATTATTGAGCAAGAAAACATTTACTGGATGTTCGTTTTAAGAAATGATGAAGATTCAAATGTACTTTTAATTTCATTGTCTTTTTAATTCACGATTCCATATTTACTCTGTTTTTGTGTTCTTAGTTCTTTCAATAGCATTATTTATCTATGTAATTTTCATTTTTCGAAAGCTACAAGTTGTCAGCAATTATTACGATGATGCAATAAGTTCTTTATTCTTTTTGATCTTTATTCTACAATGGGTTTTAGTGCATATGGGGTCTGAGTTTGCTGCTCACTTGATGGCTGAGACCTTGTGAATTATTCTTCAGGTCTCTGGAAAGTTGCCTTCCTTTTTCATCTCATGTTATTTTTCTTTCAGTTATGATGTTGGTTATGATCTCATCATATGGTTTCACAAGACTCTAAGTCAGGGGCACCGTATGGATTTTAGGTACTCTATGCAAAGTAAAAATTGTTTTTTTTTAATTTAATACAATTGCAATCATTTGTTACTGGAATCAAAACTACTAAGGCAAAGGCAAAGCTATCGATGATTTGGTGCTTCTGTGTCAAGGTATGACGCTCACCACTGAGAAAGATGGTTGTATGGAAATTGATAATCTCGTGGAGCTCCCTCTTTTGGTATTGTTTTCATGTTGTCTCCCGGAGAAAGTGTTCACAATCTGTACAATCGACGCTCCTGTTCTGGAGAGAACCTTAGCTCGGGTTTGGTAACTTGAAGACAAGATGAAAGTTCGTGCGGTGGGCGATGGTCTCTTCCTTTTCGAGGTTGGTGACGAGGAGCGTCTGCACGTGTAACACCCCAACTCTAAATCCCGTAATTAACTTCTAATGACCTCCGAAATAATCAACAAACCGCAGCGGAAATAACTTAAACAGATTTGGTGTTACCGCCGCCAGCCACCCACGTGACTGACAAGGCCTTTCCTCCCAACATGTTACGGTCCGAATGACTGGAAATACATTATAATCTCCTTAAATTATGTACCGAGTCACTAAGTCATAATTAATACAACACACGTCTAAATACATCTTATAACAAAATCAAAATGAATCCCAAGTCCTAAGTGTACCCCGCCTACTCTCGGTCAGGTTTGATCTCCTTCGCGTACCTGTGAATGGTTGGCCATGAAATGGCTCAGTAAAACGAATTGCTGGTATGGAATCGTGTAGCCCACGTGCGACCGGGCTACACTCAACTAATTGGTCGGATGAACATGCGGTTAATTTATTAACAGACATGCATATATAATGAAATACTGCAAACACTCAGCATACCAATCACATAGTCAACAAATAATCAACAAGTGATCCTACTCAACGGGATCAAATCGTCACAACAGGGTTAGCCTTCTTTCATCTCTTAACCTCAATTTACGTTTTAACCCTTCAGTCCTCCCATGCCTTTCTCTTTTCGATTAGTGCAATGCTCTCATTGGTATTGTTTATGTTCAAATATTTTTCCTTACAATCCATACAACGGAATTGTGCATATACATTTAAAGTCCTCAAGACGGTCTGAATTTTTGAGACTACTTACAGTTTTAACTTAGGGCAGGTGGCCCGTACCAAGTGAACGCTACACATCACAAACCAATAATATGTGCCGATAGTGGCATATATACATAAATATATATACATATAACTCACCCCTATCAATGATCATATGCCAAAGACGGGGAGCCAATCGCTTGGCTCCGGGGCTGCGCAGTCCGTAGACGCACTCCAACGAGGTTGGTTCTATTATAGGTACCACCCTCTCAATCCAATAAACACGTGTGCCCGGTCTACCCGGATCCTCTCGTCCCCCCCAATAGTTAGCATTAGTCAAATTCTTATAATCTCTTCCTTAGTTACTTCGGGACATCACTCTGACGTCGTTAACATTTAATAAGGAAGTTGTAAGTTAACATTACACTCATATACATCCATCCTCCTAATCTCCTTAAATTCTCCATTCGTGATCCAATTCATTTCCTCGTATAGTAGGCTACTCTACCGTGTAGTTAGCAGCACAACACATATCAAGACGGATTAATCACCACACAAATACGAGCAACAATAATAGTCCAGTTTACATGCTTTAATCTTGGGGGTCGTTTTTCACACAAACAACTAGCACACAAGCCGAGTATAACTCGGTAGCAAGAAGGCTACAAGAAACCATACCTTGGCCTAATAGACGTCCGCCTAATCTCGTCTAGCAGTCCCGACTATCCAATCCGAATTCCGCCTATAGTCATTATTTTAATGTATTAATAACTCATCCGGTTACTAGTTCATTGTTATGAAACAGTTTCTTACGTTCCGACCCTTACGTGCATGTGCATGCTACCCATGCATGTACATACTAGTTTCATACCGTATTACAATGTGCGTACGTTATTCTTGTTAGCCTAAGCGATATACGATTACCGTACGTTAATATTTCTTTCATCCCAGTACCTTATTTGTTATTAAGGTTTTGTTTGTTTATTGTAAAATCTGTATCTGTGAGACTTATATTAGGATGTAGTCTTCTTTTAACCACCTACATAATCCCATGTGTACATGCTTGTAACACCCCTACCGCTAATACCGGCATTACCGTCCAATCTCCTTATACATTCGTACTCACGCAGCGGATACATACTTAGTCAACGGCGGGTGATACAATGCCGTTAGCCACCCACGTGACTAACAAGGCTACTACTACATACATCATCGGTCTGATGGACCGGAATATCCGAGTACTACACAAATACAACACATACTCCCATTACTTACTGAGTACTACAATACTCCATTCGATACAATACTCCTTTCAATACGATACCCATAATTCAATACACGATAATACACTACACATACCGAGTTTACTAAGTTCCAAATACAAATACGATACTTCTTCAATTCCATGCATACTCATTAAGAGTCGAACCACTACCCATTTCTCACAACTACTTACTTTCTAAGTACAAGGGGCGTGCCACTTCGTACACTTCTACGTTCTACTTCTACCTATCCAAGTGTAGCCTCCGGTCTTTCACCTCGACCACATCCGCTTCGGGTGCCTGCATACTAAAAACGTTCCCCCTAGGGGGTCAGCTTACGCTGAATATGATAACCGCATACCCCGCGTACTAGCTAGGGCACGCCGACCATTTGGTCGAATACATGCAATTCATTTTACAATACATACATACATACATACATGCTTTCATTCACGATACTACAATTCTACACAAGGTATACATACGTACGCACAGTACAATACATGCTTTGAAGACAATACAAGTCAACCAGCACTTACTTACCATCTTCCAGAATACACATACACAATACATACTCATTACTTACTCAATACACAATACGGAGATACGGAGATACACTTCTCCAATTCACACATAAGGCTTGTTAGATTCTTTACACACCCGGGTTAATCGGGTGTTCAATACTCATTTACCCAAGGTCAATGACTTACAATAGTCAAGACCGATACACATACAATACTTACTTCTTACTTACTTTACTCAGGTTAAGTCGTCATGACCTCCGGGCAGGGATTACTACATCCCACCACCGGGCTTCAGGGTGGCCCACTAATCTAGGATGCTACCCATTCAAGGGATTTGGTCCATGGAAAAGATCACAACCAGGATTCGGATCCAACCTCTTGTGTTTCCTTATCCTCACGCGTGGCAGAAACTATATCGGACTTCTACTCATTCCATTTTACTCAATACTCAAGTTAGGAGTTAGGTAGTTAGGAATTAGTAGAAGTCATTACACCCATACCAAGGGTTAATACACTACACAAGTACACATCCACATATCCATACACTTCATTCTCATCCATATATTTCATGAATTATACAAACTAAATGTTCGAGCGAATACAACAAGAACAAAGTAGTCCAAACACAATTAAGTGCAATAAAAGTCCAATTCGTGCATTTATCTTATTTGAGTGATCACATAAGCACACAAATCGGGGTAACCAGGTTAGGATACAGAGCATGAAGAAATCATACCTTTTTCTGGAATTTACTTCACCGGATTCCTTCGATGTTCAACCACTTGATCCTATACATACATGAAGTTGTATGATCAATGATCCAAATTACTCTTCCAGTAATACTCCTAATGTATACTTGCTACCCCTTTACATTCATACTGGATTTTAAAACCATTTTTTTCCTTATTACTTCTTAAACTTGCTTCCTTACTCATTTACTTACTTTCTTACCATTATTACTTCATTAATGGTGTATTACTACATACATATGCATATATATATATATATATATACATATGATTACTATAGTCATATGATAAAAAAAAATTTGTTTTGACTCGACCGACCTTGCAAGTCCGGTCCCCAAGGTCGGTCCAAGTCAGTAAGTTTCGATACGGCAGAATTCCAGGCTCGGCCGACCTTGCAAGTCCGGTCGCAAGTCCGGTCCATTCCAGTAGCTTTCATTACGGAAATTTTTCTGGCCGACCGACCTTGTAAGTCCGGTCGCAGGTCCGGTCTATTCCAGAAGGTTTCAGACGGGAAATTATCTGGTCCGACCGAACTTGCAAGTCCGGTCGCAAGTCCGGTCTATTCCAGAAGGTTTCAGACGGGAAAATTTTCTGGTCCGACCGAACTTGCAAGTCCGGTCCATTCCAGAAGGTTCCCGTCTTTGTGATTCTTGGCTCGACCGACCTTGCAAGTCCGGCCCAGTACTTCAGTTTTAAAATCTGTTTTCAGTTGGTTTCTTTACCTATTGCTTCCCCAATCTTTACCAATACTTCCCCACTTGATTTAGTGCCATTTAGGCTTCCTACAATACTTTAATTCATCCACCAATCCATCTCTCAATCCATCAATCAACTTACACAATTTCCTCACTTTCCTTTGAACACTTACAACAGTTTTTCATTCCTCCAATGCTACAGATTTTTGTTCTAACTTCTACCATTCAATACTCCTACTACCAATACCATTACTAGCATCCTTATTACATTATCTTTTCATCCTAGTTCTTCCCATTACCTAAATCCTTTTTGATTTGTTTCCGAGGTATTAAACACCCACCACAAGTTTTCCAAATACACTTAATTCCTCCCAGTTTCTCCAATGCATTCCTAGCATTCTTTGCTACAGATTTTGCATCCTTATATCCTCATACTACAACTACCATTCCATGGTTACTAAATATCTACTACTCCAATACACAACTTAGTTCTCCCATACATGTACATATTCCTACCAAAATTTTGCCATAGTTCATCTACTTTTCTTACTTAACCACACGCATCCTTTCTCATCAAATTCATCCCTATTCTAGCCAAACCACAAGGGTTCTACCAGCACACATACAAAATCTCAATACACCCATGTTTCCTCAATTACAATACCAATACATATCATACTTCCTCAAATAGCAATACTAATACACATACACCATTCATTTGGCTCTAAGGCCTACAATTCCACACATTTGCTCACCAATACTCAAACATCCACAACTACACTACTAGTACACTGGTTTAGGTTCTTTTATTTTGGTTCACCCATTCCCATTACTCTAATGCATTAAAATGTAGCATTAGGAGAGAGCTCTTACCTTGAGCTTATAATTCCTTCATTCTTTTCCAATCCTCCTTCTTCTCTTTCCTTGCACAAAATCGGTCAAGTGGGCAATGGAGTTGCCAACTCCATTCCCATCACCCAATGAACACAAACCAAGTATAATTAAAATACTAACCCTCAAATTTATACTAATTCATTGAAGTGTTTAGAACTCAAATTCTAGGGTTTACCTTTTGAAGCTTTTAAGAGGGGTTTTAGCCCTTGGTTCAAGAAGGTGATTCCACCACCATTGCAAGGTTGAAATTATGCTCAAAAGAAAAAGAGAAAATAGAGTATTACATAGGGCAAAAATCGGCTATGAAGGAAGATGAAGAGAACATGAGTTTTTCATGTAGATTTTTACGTTAATGGAGAGAGGAGACTCCAAGCTACCCATTGGTACAGTTTTCTCTTTGAATGGGAAAAACCCATGGAGATGAACTTCCTCATTTTTGGATTTTGAAAAGAGAGAAGTGTAGAGGATGATGAGAGGATTACAAATATGTAATTATTTTTACATTGGGAGCTCAAATGAAGGTAGAGCATGGGAGAGAAGTGAGAGTTGCCATTGTTGTTGTTGGGGGAGCTCAAAATCGCCTGCCCCTTTGGGAGAAGGAGAGATAAATCAGTGAGGGAAGGAGAAAGAGAAAAGAGAGAGTGATGTGAGAGAGTGTGGGGGTTACTTTTTATTTTCTTATTTGTCCTTTATCATATTAGAAAGTGAAGAGGGTGTGTGAGGGAGGGGGGGGGGGGGGCTGCCGACCAACACACACACACATTCACATTTTTGTTTTTTTTATTTACAAAAGTGGACACACTAGTTTTATTTTATTACGCTCTCACCCCACTACTTCCCGGTTGTTACAGTTTTTACTAACCGGAACCCGTTTTCCGGAATTTCCTCGTTTAATTAATTTTATTGACTATTAAGCTTCCGTAAATGCTTAATAGTTTTCATTTAATGATTTATAATTTTTTCGAGTCCGTTTGACCACTTAAAGTCATGTTTTCGGGTTCTCTCGAAAAACGTGCTCTAAAGCTCTATTAGTGTTTTAATTCATTATTTGGATCCGTTTTCTTTGAGAGTTGTTCCCATATATTATTTAGGTCTTATTAAACCTTTAGAATCCATATAATACGCTAACCGAGGTCTCATACCTCCTATGGTTATTTAACGCTTATTTAGCGTTTTCCGCTTTTCAAGCGTTTATTTATTTCTTTTGGATTTATTTTTCCTTACCAATATTACTCAAGCATTATTAGGCTCTTAAATACGGATTAGAATTATCTTAATCACTATATTTAAGTTTGGGGTATTTCAATCTACCCCCCTTAAGAACTTTGTCCTCAAAGTTGCTCAAGGTTATAGGATTACGATACTTGCTCATTCTTACTTGTCTATGCCAAAGGTCGTACATTCTTCCTCCTTACAATTTCTGAATTCATTACTCCAGGTTTCTACATTCCATACAATACAAATATACCATACTTACTTCCATCCGCATCACATCCCACCATCTGGTTCCGCATTACAAGATTTATACATACATACGGTGCAAAGCTATCCCCAAAGCAATGCGATACACATTACAATCCCGCAGGCACTCAGGTCATTTAGACACAGGACTCCTCTATGTCCCGCTGCCCTTGGAATAATACAACATGTTACACTACTACCTTCTCTGGTATATGCTTCTAATAAATCCTTCGTCTCCAAGCTAAGAAAATTCTTTCGCAACTACTACTTAGAAATTTTTCTAGCTAGAGCACACAACTCCAAATTCCAATTTATATTCATTGCTTCTATCCTATGTGTGATTCTTGTGACCACTTGAGGGGAGCTTCAAGAATCATTCGACCCTGATGTGATTAGCATCAGTGTTGAACTATCTTTCCACCCCAATTTGTGTTCGGTTTCCCTTGATCTAATCAGGATCAAGTTCGACCTCCCACGTCAGTTTCAAACAATAGATAATTCAATCGTTTTCATTTGCTACCTTTTTACTCTTCCTAGTCATAATTACAATTTCATACAACTCCAAAGGATGGAATTCAGTCCATCAATCATTCTCAATCTACTTCCCAAATACTTTCCTCGAAATTCGATGCCTAAGTGCTCATTTCATCCATCTTCTCTACTATTCTGACTAGGGAATACAGTACTTATGAAATTCAGTTGTCCTCAATTTACTTCCAATAACATACTTACGAATACACCACTCGTGGGCTACATTCCTCTACTACTCATAGACGATCCGTACTACTTCTTTAAGGATACAATACTTGTGGAGCTCCGTCCGCTACTCATTCTCAATTGTTTCAAAACATCTACTAGGTTCTACATCGGTTTTATACCGACTCTTGCATCGTAATGCCATGTCTAAGTTCAAATAGACATACACACTAGGAATTATCATTTCCCAAAGAGTTTCTCTACTCTTCTTTACAAATACTCTCACATTGGAGTTACAAGATGGTTATATTCATCCAATGGTATTCGCATCTCTCGTGCCTAATTACCACAATTACAATATGAATGAATACGTATGTTTATCTGACATAAGTACTAATCATCAATTCGGTTCTCATTTGTGCTATGCACATTATAGTTTCTGTGTTTTGTTCACGAAACTTACATTAAGCGGTTTTCGCTCTACCCCCCTTAAAAGGGATTACGCCCACGTAATCTACCATATGTTACTATTAAACATTGGTTACTCGATTGGGCAATCTGAAGCATTTAGCTTCACTACGATATACTATACAATATGCTCTGGTCAACGGGTCTTAACCATACCAATGGTTTAGTCTTTGCACCGAGGATTCCTATATGAGTTTATTTAGCTCATAATTAATTCAGTTCTAGCCTATTAGGCTTCAACGCATTAATAGCCATTCTTTCTTACTTGCTAGGTGTATTACATTTCCTAGCTAGGGCCCACTAGCTTCTGCTGTGCGACCCTGATAACTTGGGTTACTCACCCTTCATGTTATCCTTAATGTGCTATACATCACCTTTTTATCCCTCTATTGTGGGAATAAGGTTTACTAACAGTGTGGTATTCTTTTACCGCTGTTTGAACTCAATGAGTTTTAGAATGTAACCAGCTCTCTGGTAATCTATTACACATACTATTCGTTAGGCCTGTCAAACGGGTTATCCGTTCGGGTTTTGGGTCATATCTTTTCGGGTCAATATCCGTTCGGGTCATTAAACTTTCGGGTCATTTCGGGTTCGGGTCTTTCGGGTTCAGGGCATTTCGGGTTCGGGTTGTAATAGTGTTAGATAGAATCGGGTTTCGGTTATTTTGGGTCATGGTTAAATTTTTTTGAAAAAAAAATAATATAGATATATACCTAATTTCTCTAAGAATATACAACATATAGATTGCAGAACTTTCAATACAATGTCTATTCTGAATTTCATTCGGATATACGAAGTTTAAATCAATTTTTTTGTCATATTTATTTGAGTCATTCAGGTATGGGACAATTTATAGTCACTATTATTTCATATTATTCGAGTTTGGCTAATTTTTAATTACTATTATTTCGGGTCATTTCGGGTTCGGGTCGGTTTCGGGTTATAAATTTTTCGGGTCATTTCAGGTTCGGGTCATTTCGGGTTTTACCCAATCGGGTTTCGGGTTTATTATATTTAAATATTTTCGGGTTCAGTCGGGTTTCGGGTTCGGATAAAATTGGACGGGTTTTTGGGTTGGGTCAAATTTTGACAGCTCTACTATTTGTACTCCCACGATTATTCACTAAGTTCCTCCGACTTGTTGTCGGGCGAGGTTAAGTCACTACCTAGTTGTAGTGCTTCCTCTGTTGTCACTAGCTTCTGAATTATACCAGTTCTTCTGGCTCAGTATAAGTGTTCTTTGCTTGTATGACCTTGCATTCTCAATGCGTTGGTCCAAGTGTCTTTCTTCAGTCTTCTTTCACCTTTTATTCCAATGGAATTCACATCTTGTGATTCTTAATGTGTTTTACTCTCTTCGTGCTTCTTTGGCCTTAGGCCGCACGGTTTGTTGCTAAGCTGGGTTAACTAGCTTATGCCATGTTTGTAGGTGAAAAGAAGGGCTTACTACGGTTTACATTTTCCATATTGCTAGCTATCCCACTAGATCATTAGTTGTACAAGTGCAATACCAAAACACTCAGTCATACAGAGTGCAGAGGCGTAAACGCTTGACAGTAAATCACTTATGTGATAGGGATGAATATTTCTGCCTATCTTCTGATACTTATACTCTGTGTCATTGACCAACTACTTCCTCATAGTGGTCGCTTGTTGCGCACCGTGTACTTACTCATTATACAACCTTGTTTATGGTCTCCATTACCATGGTAGTTTGTCTTTACTCATTACCATTGTCATTGGCACTATTTCCTTATGGTGTGAATACACTAGGAGGTTCCTAGTTCACGTATATGACGGTCGTCATAGCATACCGCAATACCATTATCTTCCCCTTGTGGGGATGTTTTATTTCAATTTAGGTTTCATGTGTAGGTTAGCTTACATCACATTACTTCCTCATTCATGACATAGTTTGCCAAATAACTTGGTTGGCCAAGGATGAAGTGGTTTATCGGGTTACAAGCTCTCTTGAGCGCCGGTCATTCATGGTGTGCAATGTGCGCACTCATTGATTGTTTTTGACAATTACTGTCTCCATAGTGCTGAGCATTGATCTTAGGCTCTAGTTATGCGGTTTTCTCCTGTATGTACACCACCAGGACATCCCAAGAAGCTTCAAGGGTTTTCTGATCCCGTTCTCTAATTAAAGAGTATTCTATCACTGGTAGGTGAAAGTTCTCGTTGAGGGGTGTGTTTCCACTCATGGGTCTCATGACAAGGTTTACCATGTAAGTATTTATACAATGATTCACCACATGATTGGGTGCATAAGAAGTATACTTACTCCTTCGAGCTTCGATGCTCTTAAGCGATGTGCTTCTACAGTCCACAGCCTCTTGTGGCGTAGTGGTTTGGAAATCTCATTTCCGTATTCGTTGTCTCTTGGCAATATCCATGCACAGGTTTTGTTGTTATAGTAGATGGAAGCCTTTTCTAAGGGTTCACATCTTCACCACATTGGTGATCTTGGTTAACAAGAGGTGTCTTTCCTCGGGTTTCTCGTAGTGTCCAAGTGTGGACTCGGCCATTGTTGGCACTGTTACGTTTCTTATGCCTCTGTTACCGAAGGCATGAAGGTCAGTCAGAACTCCGTCAACTGTATACTAGACTTATGCTCTAGTGACAGTGACACTGAGATAGCCATTACTTCAAGCCACTGATTATATTGAGCTCCAATTGGGTGGTTCAGTTGTCGTTCCATTTATCGTATGAAGCAATATCTTTTGCAAGTCTTGTTATTAAATGGTGTGGGTTTCGCAACCGTTTAAGTTTACATAATGTATTTGGTTTATGGCTTTTAAGCCAAATTGCTGCAAGCTATGCTCTTTGCAAGCTGCTTATACATGTTTCCACTCCTTATATACCATTATAGGTGTAACACCCCAACCGTTAAGCTCGTCATTACCACATAAATTGTCACCAATTACTCTTACTCACGCAGCGGAACTCTAATTACAACGAGGGGTGAAACAACGCCAATAGCCACCCATATGGCTAACCAGACCTTCCTTACATACCGTAACGGTCTGATGAACTGGAACAACCAATTACACAATACTAACACAAACACATTTAATTTTTTACTATACCGAGTCTACAATATATGGATGCCGATAACATATTCGGTCTTACACCTCTTTCAATACATAAGTAATTAAATCTAACTACCCATGCAACCCACCGACCCCGTCCTACTCTCGAACGGTAACATCTTCGGTGTACCTGTAAAATAAAAACATCGCCCCTAGGGGCTCAGCTTAACGCTGCATATGAAATTCGCATACCCCGAGCGCTAACCGGGGTACGCCGACTACTTTTGTCGGATATACATGGAGTTCATTAGTCAAACAACATGCATCATAGCAATACAATATATATGTGTATTACTCAAGGAATCTACATCCAATCACGGAACACAATTCCAAACTAACATAACAAGGTTGTTAGTTGTATCTGCTTACTCTTAGGCCTTGAGGGTTATACCTCACCTTGCCTTGTTTACTTATTCATTATCTCACCCGCTCTCTCGGGTTACTTGCTCATATACACACCCATTCTCCTGAGCCACTCGTACTATACTCACCCATTCTCTCGGGTTCTTATACTTATTATCTCACCCACACTCTTGGGTTATCTATACTCATTATCTCACCCACACTCTTGGGTTAATTATACTCAAGCTCTTGTAGATTCTCGAGACGCTACAGGTCTCCTACGTCACGCTTGATACTCTTAATACATACTTAGGCCAAAACTCATGGCTCTCTAGCATAGTCTTACTTCCCCGGTTTCGACCCTACTCTGGGTCTAGCATGGTGGGAAGGTTCAACTAGCTCACGGAACTCTCTCTTAGTTCCTAACTCTTTTGCTTAGGCCCGACTGCTCTCGGACTACTTACATTCCCATACACTCCTCTCTCGGAGTTATAGTAATATTATGTATATTAGTCTAGAAGCATCACTCTCGATGTTTCTAATGACCTTGGGAACATTACTTAAGTTTGGTTAATCTTAGGTTTTAAGAGTTACCCGTACATTTACTTTACTCATACTTTCGGTTATTTATATATATATCAGGTAAAATCCTCATATAGGAGGTCGACCATGTCTCAAGGGAGCTACTAATCCCTCAGGTCTCTTTTACCTTCTTCACTGGTTCACATCTTCGAACTAACTTAAATCATCTTGAAGGAGGTTCACTTATCTTTCCACTCTCATTTGTTTCGTGGATTGTTTCAATGTGGTTTTCTAACCATTATCGGGTATTTACTCAACCCGTACTTCTCCTCACATTCTAGGGAGTTCATATGTTTGCGTTATCGTTATACTTTAACGGATAGTTTGTGTGTTTGCACATTTTCGTTATCATAAGCATCGACCCGATCTACAGGTCTCTAGCCAAACGTTACTCACTATGTGTCGGTCTTTACACTATGTTAGACCACACCGGCATACAAGTATGTTAGCTCATTCAACATACAACATGACATACATAATCAAACAAGGGATTATTTTCATGCTTTAATCTTGATTAAGCCGGCACACAAACACACAAATCAACGTAACTCGGTTAGCACGCGGAGTATGAGAAAATCATACCTTTCACCGGGGTTTTTACTTTTACCGTGTCATCTCACCATGCTCGGGTCACGCACGATTCTCTGATAATGTTTCAAACATTATTATTAATACTAAGCTCATACGGTACATTATTAAATGCTACTCCCGTACTTACCCCGTTATCCCGTTATCTCGGTTTTACTTTTGTTAACTTGAGTTCTCACTTCTCAATCACTTCTAACACATTTTAACACTTCTCAGGGCCTTTACATCTCACCAAACAAGGCCTTAACATCTTATAACATCATTAACACTTAAACCCCCATCAATTACAACCTTTAAAATGCTCTCTGTAGGTTTCTGGGGGTGGTCCGGGACTTGGTCCACACCCTAAGTCCCGGACCAATACTCATCGTAATTCTCGGGTGGAATTCAACACTGGTCCGGGACCTTGTCCCTATCCCAAGTCCCGGACCAAACACAGGCTTTACTCTCGGCCTAAATTTATGGGGTGGTCCGGGACTTTGTCCATACCCCAAGTCCCGGACCAAGTGTAGGGTCATTTCTCGGGCGATTTTAGCAGGTGGTCCGGGACCTTGTACCAGACTCAAGTCCCGGACCAAACATGGTAGGCGACTCTCGGCATGAATTAAGGGGGTGGTCCGGGACTTTGTCCAAGGACTAGGTCCCGGACCCTGCTACAGATTTTACAGATTTGGCAATTTCAATTTTGTTACAACTCCATTCTTCCACCATTTGATTATCCAATCTTTCCCACCTTAAATCCTCATGTTTAAGCACTTAATTACCCTTCTTAATCACCTTAACTAAGCACCAAGTGCACTCACCAACTCTAATTAATTTCACTTACAATTCACTTACACTTTCATAACTAGTTTTTCTCTTGTTTTCTACTAGACTTGTAACAGATTTGGTTTCTTCTTTAAACCATCCTAACCTCACTTACTGAAGCCATTCCAAGCATTCACATGGCATTATTTTTACTCCTCATACACACTTCTCCTTAGTTTGGTTTCCAAATCATTAACCACCCACTTGAATCTCCTTAACGCACCTAGCTTCTTCCTTTAATAAAACACCCAAGTTCATAATCTCCAAGGAAATTTTGACAGCACTTGTCTACTTCTTTAACATTTTCACCACACTAAAACAGCTCACAACACTTCTCACACCTGTTTGGTTTAGGCATTAATAAACACACCAAATTCCCATGGTTCACACATATGCCTAGCTTAGTTTCCTAGGCTTGTTTGCACACTTAAAACCACATTAAACATTCTCATTCAACTAACAATATTGTAGTATCATTACTACTCAAGTTCAAGGTTGCTTATACAACACTAACATAAGTTTTCCCAAGGCAAATAAAACCAACACAAGGTGAGCTTTTACCTTGTTTGTTTTTCTGTTTTTCTTTCTCTTCTTCCTCTTCCTTTTCTCCATCTTTCTCTTCTTGTTTTCACAACAAACAAGGAGCACAGATTGCCAACTACAATCATATCCCCACACACATATATCAAGCTTATTAATTTAATTTCTCCTCACAAAACTAGTATTTCAAGAACTAGTTTTTAGGTTCTAGCTTAGATATTACCTTAGAGTATTCAAAAGGAGAGCTTGGCAATCAAATGGAGCATTTCCAACACTCACAAGGTCAAGGTGCTCACGGCTGAAACGGGAGAAAATTTTCAACGTGAGGAAAATTTTCCCAAATTGCAAGAACAAGCTTGAAATGGCCAAAGCTCTTACTAATTATTACCTCAAGACATTAAGGAGGTGGAGGAGAGTTAGAATCAGCTCTTGAAGCTCCAAAAGCTCCAACACCCATGGAAGTGAAGATGGAGGAATCGAGATTTTGAGGGGTGGAAAACGTAGCCCTCGCCGATACGAATCTAACGGTACTATTTTTGTGCGATTCGGTGGAGAAATGAGCAAGTTAGAGGAGATTGAAGATGGAGGTGGTGCTGTGTGGAATCACGCATTAACAGAGGAGAGGATGAAGAAGATAATAACAGGGGCTGGGCAAACGTGAGAATAAGAAAGAAGGAGGTGAGAGAGTGTATTTAAGTTGCTTTTACTATTCACTATTTACTTTTCTTAACTCTTTGTCATCTCATTACTAATTAGCTAACAAGCTATTAATGAGTGTATACATATTAATTAAAACCGGCCCACATTAATTAATAGCCCGGGTCGTTTCTCGACTTCTCGAATTAAACGCGTTTCGTCTCTCGTTTTCGACACTATTCATTTACCGGGTCCGTTTTCAGGAATTTTGCCGTTTAATTAATTTTAATGGTTACTAAGCTTCCATTAATACTTATTTATAGTTATTTAATCAACTATAATTTCTACGGGTCCGTTTGACCGCTTAAAGTCACGTTTTCGGGTTTTCTCGAAAAACGTGCTTTTATGCTTAATTAGCGTTTTAATCCATTATTTGGATCCGTTTTCTTCGGGAATCATTCCCGTATACTAATTAAGCCTAACTAAGCCTTAGGAATCCATCTCAGACCCTTACGAGATCATATATCTCTTATTTTCATTTAATGCGCATTTTAGCGTTTTTCACTTTTCAAGCGTTTTCTCTTGCTTTTGGTTTTATTCTTTTTACCAATACTCTTTAGGCACCATTAGGCCTTTAATAATTTTATTAGAGTAATTAAATCACCATTATTAGGTCCGGGGTATTAAAATCTACCCCCCTTAGGAACTTTGTCCTCAAAGTTGGTGAAACTAAATGGTTACTCTCATGGGCAGGCTATGCCAAGGTTATAATACATGTATAACCTTACAGACTCCACAAGTCAGTCACATTACATACTACACATACCACACACAAATCACAGCATGTATAGCAATCAAAAATACTCTTTTACTCTCTCCATGGAATCGGTCCGAAGACAAGAAGGCACTACAGTCCTCGAATCCATATCGAGTAATCTACTACTGATCCCTCAGGTACCGGTCACGTTGAACACTTACTCTTTCTGGTTCACGGCCGTTTCATGACAAATGGGCACTTACTCTCTCTGGCCCACGGTCCCTTCGGTTCTGATCAAAACGTTACACATATACATATCCTCAGGCACTCTGGTTGACTCACTCACACAGGAACATCTCAGGGTACTCTCCCCGTCCCGCTGCCTTTGGAAAAATCACACACTGACACCGCCCCAACCGGTCACTTAGGACCGCCGCACGTACGGTGCAATGGTTTCAAAACTAATACACGCCCACCGTTCTACCGGTCATCAAGACTTAAGGCTCAGCCATCGGCGGGTGATAGCGGTTTAAAAACCAGTTTTCATTTCCATCTTCATACTTGAAGAAATTCCCTTTTAAATTCTGTTTGGAAATTGTTTTTTTTTAAAACATCACACAGCTCCAAATCAAATTTATGGTAGCTGCATCTTTTCTTACCGTGATTACTTGTGACCACTTATAGGGAGCTTCAAGAATCATCCAACCCCGATGTGATCAGCATCAGTGTTGAACTATCCTTCCACCCCAATTTGTGTTCGGTTTCCCTTGATCGCTAGCAGACCAAGTTCCACCTCCCACGTCAGTTTCAAACAATCAGATAGTCAAACATTTTCGTTTTCTATCTTTTACTCTTTCTAGTCATATTCATAAAACAATCTGTTTCAATTTATCTTTATCATGGAACTTAAGTCATCCATTATTCTCTATTTGTTTCACTTACCTTGCCTAGGCATTCCATACTTGTGGCCTCATTAGTCAAATTATTACTCAACTTACAACATACAACATACAACTCCAAAGGATGGAACTCACTCCATCAATCATTCTCAAATAAAATCACCTAGGGAACTCACTCCCTCTTAGGTTACACATCGGTTTCATGCCGATTTATACTCGTCATATCTCATGTCTAATCTCAATAGACAAATACTAAAGGGATTCTCATTCCCCAGGAGTCTCTCTACTCCTCTTTTCATAAATATTACATACTCGTTACTTGCATCACTCATGCACGATAATCATAATTACACAATGAATGGGTACACATGTTTATGTAACATGAGTTCCAAACATCAAAACAATTTTCTTTGTGCTATGCACATAGTAGTTTACGCATCTGTACGTAAGACATACTCTAAGCGGTTTCTCGCCCTACCCCCCTTAAAAGGGGTTACGCCCGTGTAACCAACCATATGTTATCACTGAACATTGGTTTACTAATTCAAGTATTATGAAGTGTTTTAACTTCAATGTGGTTAATTAACTCATAACCGGGTTCGGTTCTAGCCTATAAGGCTTCAATCGGGTTTGCCAGGTATACTTAACCTTGAATTACGGCCCACTAGCTTCTGCTGCGTGACCTGATAACTAGAGCTTAACTCGCCCTTTAGTATTCTCAATGTATTTCAATCATCGCTTGGTATCTCTTACCGTATGCGAATTCGATGAGTTATAGATTTTCTCTCCAATTCTCTGGAAATCTATATTTTTGTATACTCTGTATACTTTGTGGTTATTCACTACTTTTTCTGACTTATTGTCGGTTGAGGTCAAGCTGCTACTTAGCATGTAGTGCTTCCTCATTTGATAATGACTTCTGAATCATGATTGTTTAATTATTTCTATACAAGATTTCCTCATTCATTCTACTCTGCATTTACCATTTATCGGTCCTGGGACGTGTGGGTTACTGCCCACATTCTTCGTGCATCTTCGGCCAACGGCCGCACGGTCATTTCTCTAGATTCTCACTCAACAGGCTTCGTTGACATTTCTCAATTCCTGGCTCTCCCACTCGATCATTACCGCACAAGTGCAATACCAAAACACCCAGTTATACAGAGTGCAGAAGCGTAAACTCTTGACAGTAAATCTCTCATGGGATAGGAATGATTATGTCACATTACCACATTTCCTCATCAACTTCTGATCACTATCTGAATACACTCTTACAATGGTCGCTTACTGCATACCTTGGTCTTTCTCATTTTCATGGCATCCGCTACTACTTTAGCTTCCGCCCATGTACTCCCGCCATTTATACTATGGCTTGCCATTCACTTAGCTCAATGAAATACGCTACTCTTTAAGTCTCTCTGCGCACTTGCGCACTGCTTACTCTGCAGTTCCTATGGCACACATGCCGTGTTTACTACTCAGCCGATTACTCTTCGGTTTCCTTTTACTGCCATCAAGCCTTCCTCTTTACACTCTACTATAGCTCATATACCCCTTGGCAATATACACATGCTCAAGTTTCACTACGCCGCTCCAGCGGTTTCACATTACATTCTTAGGTGGTAGCCTTCCTCTGGAGGATTCACGCAATTGCCGCTCCATAGGCCCTACAATAACAAGGGGTAACCCCACTCTAAGATAGTGGTTCATTGTCCACTGTTCCTTTTATGTATAGGTTTTGTAACATTTTGATCTACAAGTTGTAGTTGGTTTTACCGGCGTACAAGCCACATTGCCTCGCCACGCTCTATGCGGGCTGCTTAACAGGTTTCTCCTTTACCATATGTCATTAAATGGTTTGGAAGATATTACTGGGCTCTTGATGTGGTTGTCTCACCACACTTCCGTACATGGAAGGCCCTTAAGCATCTTGATATTAATCCATGCCTTCTGGCAATTTAGGGTATCCCGTATTATGTGGGATCCCTTCGGGTTCTGCCCGAGTGTTCAGTTTACACTTGTGTTCTCAACACGGTATTTCGTTCAACTATTGTTGATTTCGGTACCCTTTACGGGTTGCTCCTGGTGTTACCGAGTTGCACCATTACAACTGGCTTGAACTCATGGGTATGTCTAGTTACTTACCCCGCCTTGCGGTTATGTATATTTGAAATATCCCATTTGGGTTGTAACATCTCCCGTTATTGGGTAGATCATTGGTACCTTTCCTTTATCTTCATGGTCAGGTCGTCATTCTCTTCAGCGAAGTATACTATGGGAATTCTATCCCGTTCATCGAACATTAATATGTTCATATTAGGCATTCGCCGTATTGCTTACGCTGATGTTTATTCCAATTATTATTTGTTTCCTTCCTGATTTCTGAGACATATCCAATGTCTATACTTAATACTCTGTGCTTCTCGCACTTCTTAATGTTATGTTCTTAGATCCATCATCTTGCTGGATTCTTGACTCCTTTAGCTTGATAAGCTTCTTTGTGTTCTTTGGTCATTCGAGGTGTGCAACTGTCTTGGTTTGAATTGGCTCTTTCGTCCGTAGTATGGAGTGGCTACTTCCCGTGTTCCGTACTCTACTTGTATACATACATGGAGTATCTTATTGATACGTTACCACTTGCCCGACTAACTCATTACTGGTCTGTCAGGCCCGCAAGCTCCTTCGGAGTGCGGTCGTTCCATGTCTCATTTGTGTACACTTGTAGTGTCGGTCACGCCTAAGTGAAGTATTCTGTTGCCAACTCCTCTTATATCGTCCTATGATAACTTACCGTGGTTCTCTGGTTTGATTTTAAAATTTGGGGGTTTTTGGAAAATTGTGTTTTTAAAGAAAAATTTGAGTTTGAAAACGAGGTCTTCACGGCATTTCAATGCCGGTTGTTTCTTACCAGGTCTAGCCTCTCGCTGACTGGTATGCTTTTCAATACAGTGGTCAGGCCGTTAGGCCTTCCCAAGGTTTCGTTTCACAACTTCTAGGGTTTTGTGATGCTATAGTGGCCTCTCTCGCTATCTTGGCACTTGCTAGTACTTGTCACTTATTAAAGTTCCTTTTTAACAGTCCCATTATTACTGCACTTGCCGTGGCAAGTGCGCGGTATAGGCGGTTTTTAGGTTAACTCATACCCGTCACGGTATTATTCACATTGTATCTGGTAGCCTTGTCGGCTCTTCCTTGATCCTTTAGTTGGATAACTACTCCTTAGAGCTGGTTCTCACTCATCTTGACATGACTGTCATTCAATTTAGGCGCTTCTCCACTCTCGGAGTTCCTTAATTACTTAGTGCTTTGTTCAACCTCATTGCTCGTTCCCATGTCTTCACTATGGTTACCGAGGTTAAGTCTTTTAGGCACTACTGCTGTAGTCCTATTCGGGTATATCCCGTAGTTATACTCGTAGCTGTCTAAGCTATGCCCGCCAGGTTTTTGCAACCTCTTCGGGTGAGGCAGGGCGGGTGTATCTACTCTTGACTAGATTCTTAGTCGGTTGATATACCGTTGGTGGTACTGTTTAGTTATGGCGGTTCGTAGACATGTGTCTCGGTTCCTGTTAGTTCTCATAAGTCCGTCTGGTCGCACGATTGGTGCATCCTTCTCACTGCTGCTCGACCAGCTGGGTTCTCGCGACTGCTAAGCATGTCGCCCCAGGCTGCCACAAATTCTGGTCTCCTTGGATTAGGATGTCTCGACCTTCCGTCATTGCATGCAGTTATTGTCATCTCAGCGGGATCCGTCTCCGGGATTTCCGGTTCTCGGGATCTACCGCATGACAGGTTCTGGTTCAGAATGAAATATTTAAATAACTGCCAGATTGGGTTTCCCCGTCTCTCTGGCGTTCTTTCCAGAGCTTTAAATACGGGGGTTGTGGAGGCCGGGTATGGTATTGTAGGTATCCAAATCATACTGGAAGTTCCTATCTAGCGCATCTCTCACGCTACCACTCAACCCTTAGCCCTAAGTCTCTATATCCTAACTCGGTATTTCCTAAGCTCGGTATTTCCAGTCATCAGAGCGATACTTCGCTCTGATACCATTTTTGTAACACCCCAACCGTTAAGCTCGTCATTACCACATAAATTGTCACCAATTACTCTTACTCACGCAGCGGAACTCTAATTACAACGAGGGGTGAAACAACGCCAATAGCCACCCATATGGCTAACCAGGCCTTCCTTACATACCGTAACGGTCTGATGAACTGGAACAACCAATTACACAATACTAATACAAACACATTTCATTTCTTTACTATACCGAGTCTACAATATATGGATGCCGACAACATATTCGGTCTTACACCTCTTTCAATACATAAGTAATTAAATCTAACTACCCATGCAACCCACCGACCCCGTCCTACTCTCGAACGGTAACATCTTCGGTGTACCTGTAAAATAAAAACATCGCCCCTAGGGGCTCAGCTTAACGCTGCATATGAAATTCGCATACCCCGAGCGCTAACCGGGGTACGCCGACTACTTTTGTCGGATATACATGGAGTTCATTAGTCAAACAACATGCATCATAGCAATACAATATATATGTGTATTACTCAAGGAATCTACATCCAATCACGGAACACAATTCCAAACTAACATAACAAGGTTGTTAGTTGTATCTGCTTACTCTTAGGCCTTGAGGGTTATACCTCACCTTGCCTTGTTTACTTATTCATTATCTCACCCGCTCTCTCGGGTTACTTGCTCATATACACACCCATTCTCCTGAGCCACTCGTACTATACTCACCCATTCTCTCGGGTTCTTATACTTATTATCTCACCCACACTCTTGGGTTATCTATACTCATTATCTCACCCACACTCTTGGGTTAATTATACTCAAGCTCTTGTAGATTCTTGAGACGCTACAGGTCTCCTACGTCACGCTTGATACTCTTAATACATACTTAGGCCAAACTCATGGCTCTCTAGCATAGTCTTACTTCCCCGGTTTCGACCCTACTCTGGGTCTAGCATGGTGGGAAGGTTCAACTAGCTCACGGAACTCTCTCTTAGTTCCTAACTCTTTTGCTTAGGCCCGACTGCTCTCGGACTACTTACATTCCCATACACTCCTCTCTCGGAGTTATAGTAATATTATGTATATTAGTCTAGAAGCATCACTCTCGATGTTTCTAATGACCTTGGGAACATTACTTAAGTTTGGTTAATCTTAGGTTTTAAGAGTTACCCGTACATTTACTTTACTCATACTTTCGGTTATTTATATATATATCAGGTAAAATCCTCATATAGGAGGTCGACCATGTCTCAAGGGAGCTACTAATCCCTCAGGTCTCTTTTACCTTCTTCACTGGTTCACATCTTCGAACTAACTTAAATCCTCTTGAAGGAGGTTCACTTATCTTTCCACTCTCATTTGTTTCGTGGATTGTTTCAATGTGGTTTTCTAACCATTATCGGGTATTTACTCAACCCGTACTTCTCCTCACATTCTAGGGAGTTCATATGTTTGCGTTATCGTTATACTTTAACGGATAGTTTGTGTGTTTGCACATTTTCGTTATCATAAGCATCGACCCGATCTACAGGTCTCTAGCCAAACGTTACTCACTATGTGTCGGTCTTTACACTATGTTAGACCACACCGGCATACAAGTATGTTAGCTCATTCAACATACAACATGACATACATAATCAAACAAGGGATTATTTTCATGCTTTAATCTTGATTAAGCCGGCACACAAACACACAAATCAACGTAACTCGGTTAGCACGCGGAGTATGAGAAAATCATACCTTTCACCGGGGTTTTTACTTTTACCGTGTCATCTCACCATGCTCGGGTCACGCACGATTCTCTGATAATGTTTCAAACATTATTATTAATACTAAGCTCATACGGTACATTATTAAATGCTACTCCCGTACTTACCCCGTTATCCCGTTATCTCGGTTTTACTTTTGTTAACTTGAGTTCTCACTTCTCAATCACTTCTAACACATTTTAACACTTCTCAGGGCCTTTACATCTCACCAAACAAGGCCTTAACATCTTATAACATCATTAACACTTAAACCCCCATCAATTACAACCTTTAAAATGCTCTCTGTAGGTTTCTGGGGGTGGTCCGGGACTTGGTCCACACCCTAAGTCCCGGACCAATACTCATCGTAACTCTCGGGTGGAATTCAACACTGGTCCGGGACCTTGTCCCTATCCCAAGTCCCGGACCAAACACAGGCTTTACTCTCGGCCTAAATTTATGGGGTGGTCCGGGACTTTGTCCATACCCCAAGTCCCGGACCAAGTGTAGGGTCATTTCTCGGGCGATTTTAGCAGGTGGTCCGGGACCTTGTACCAGACTCAAGTCCCGGACCAAACATGGTAGGCGACTCTCGGCATGAATTAAGGGGGTGGTCCGGGACTTTGTCCAAGGACTAGGTCCCGGACCCTGCTACAGATTTTACAGATTTGGCAATTTCAATTTTGTTACAACTCCATTCTTCCACCATTTGATTATCCAATCTTTCCCACCTTAAATCCTCATGTTTAAGCACTTAATTACCCTTCTTAATCACCTTAACTAAGCACCAAGTGCACTCACCAACTCTAATTAATTTCACTTACAATTCACTTACACTTTCATAACTAGTTTTTCTCTTGTTTTCTACTAGACTTGTAACAGATTTGGTTTCTTCTTTAAACCATCCTAACCTCACTTACTGAAGCCATTCCAAGCATTCACATGGCATTATTTTTACTCCTCATACACACTTCTCCTTAGTTTGGTTTCCAAATCATTAACCACCCACTTGAATCTCCTTAACGCACCTAGCTTCTTCCTTTAATAAAACACCCAAGTTCATAATCTCCAAGGAAATTTTGACAGCACTTGTCTACTTCTTTAACATTTTCACCACACTAAAACAGCTCACAACACTTCTCACACCTGTTTGGTTTAGGCATTAATAAACACACCAAATTCCCATGGTTCACACATATGCCTAGCTTAGTTTCCTAGGCTTGTTTGCACACTTAAAACCACATTAAACATTCTCATTCAACTAACAATATTGTAGTATCATTACTACTCAAGTTCAAGGTTGCTTATACAACACTAACATAAGTTTTCCCAAGGCAAATAAAACCAACACAAGGTGAGCTTTTACCTTGTTTGTTTTTCTGTTTTTCTTTCTCTTCTTCCTCTTCCTTTTCTCCATCTTTCTCTTCTTGTTTTCACAACAAACAAGGAGCATAGATTGCCAACTACAATCATATCCCCACACACATATATCAAGCTTATTAATTTAATTTCTCCTCACAAAACTAGTATTTCAAGAACTAGTTTTTAGGTTCTAGCTTAGATATTACCTTAGAGTATTCAAAAGGAGAGCTTGGCAATCAAATGGAGCATTTCCAACACTCCACAAGGTCAAGGTGCTCACGGCTGAAACGGGAGAAAATTTTCAACGTGAGGAAAATTTTCCCAAATTGCAAGAACAAGCTTGAAATGGCCAAAGTTCTTACTAATTATTACCTCAAGACATTAAGGAGGTGGAGGAGAGTTAGAATCAGCTCTTGAAGCTCCAAAAACTCCAACTCCCATGGAAGTGAAGATGGAGGAATCGAGATTTTGAGCGGTGGAAAATGTAGCCCTCGCCGATACGAATCTAACGGTACTATTTTTGTGCGATTCGGTGGAGAAATGAGCAAGTTAGAGGAGATTGAAGATGGAGGTGGTGGTGCTGTGTGGAATGCGCATTAACAGAGGAGAGGATGAAGAAGATAATAACAGGGGCTGGGCAAACGTGAGAATAAGAAAGAAGGAGGTGAGAGAGTGTATTTAAGTTGCTTTTACTATTCACTATTTACTTTACTTACTTAACTCTTTGTCATCTCATTACTAATTAGCTAACAAGCTATTAATGAGTGTATACATATTAATTAAAACCGGCCCACATTAATTAATAGCCCGGGTCGTTTCTCGACTTTTCGAATTAAACGCGTTTCGTCTCTCGTTTTCGACACTATTCATTTACCGGGTCCGTTTTCCGGAATTTTGCCGTTTAATTAATTTTAATGGTTACTAAGCTTCCATTAATACTTATTTATAGTTATTTAATCAACTATAATTTCTACGGGTCCGTTTGACCGCTTAAAGTCACGTTTTCGGGTTTTCTCGAAAAACGTGCTTTTATGCTTAATTAGTGTTTTAATCCATTATTTGGATCCGTTTTCTTCGGGAATCATTCCCGTATACTAATTAAGCCTAACTAAGCCTTAGGAATCCATCTCGGACCCTTACGAGATCATATATCTCTTATTTTCATTTAATGCGCATTTTAGCGTTTTTCGCTTTTCAAGCGTTTTCTCTTGCTTTTGGTTTTATTCTTTTTACCAATACTCTTTAGGCACCATTAGGCCTTTAATAATTTTATTAGAGTAATTAAATCACCATTATTAGGTCCGGGGTATTAAAATAGGTTGGAGGTATTACTGGGCTCCATGGCAAGTCGTGACATCACGCTTCCGTTATAGGGGTCCCTTTAGGCAACCTGGTGTTAATCAGTGCCTTCTTGCGGTTGAGGGTATTTCCTGTTAAGTGAAATCCCTTCGGTGTCCTAACCGAGTATGCATTCCAGCTCCGTGCTCTTGTCATGACACTTGTCTGACTGTTGTCAATCCAGACACCCTTCAAGGATTGCTCCTGGGTGTTGTTGGGTTATGCCGTTACTTCCGGCTAATGTCTATGACGTGTCATTACCCTACCGCCTTGTGGTATTGTATTTAGGCTATTCCCTTTTCGGGTTATAACGTCTCCCGTCGTTGGGTAGACCGTTTATACTTGCTCCTAGTGCTTGAGACTAGGTTTAAATATCCTCTTCGATAATGGATTATATCTAGCGATAATCTTGTAATCGCTCTTGGGAACTCTATCCCGTTTGTTGAGCATTGTGGTGTTCACGTTAGGCGATTGCCTTACTGTGTTTAGGCTGGGTATACTTTCCAGCTGTCACGTATTTGTTTGGTGTCCTTCGACATATCCAATGTCTATACTTACTAGTCTGTGCTCTTTGCACTTTCTAGTCTTATTCTTACTTTTAGGTGGATTCTCTGAGTTCCTTATACTTGGTTGTCTGAGGTGTCTAGCTGTTCTGATTTGAACTTACTGATGGTCCGTAGAACGGAGTCAACTACTTCCCGTGTGTCGTTCACTACATGTATACATACGTGGGGTACCATGTTGATAAGTTACCACTTACCCAACTATTTGTCAGGCCCGCAAGCTCCTTTGGAGTGCGGTTGTCCCACATCCCGTAATTGGGTACACTCGTAGTGTTCGTCAAACGCCTAGGTGAAGTATTCTATTGTCAACTCCTCTTGTATCATTCCATGATACTCACCGTAATTCTGTTGGTTTCGTTTTTAAAATCCAAGGTTTAAAAGAAAGGTTGTGATTCTGAAAGAAAAATTTTGGGTTTTAAAAATTATGGTTCGGTGTTAAAAGAAGTCTCTCATGGCATAGCCATGTTTGAGGTTTCGACCAAGTCTAGCTTCTCGCTGACTGGTATGTTCTAAATACAGTGGTCGGGCCGTTAGGCCTTTCCAAGGTTCCATTGTTTCAGTTTCGGGATTTGTGATCCTGTAGTTGCTTCGTCGTCATCACGGTACATTACTATGTACCTGTGGTATGTTAGAGTTCCTTTACATATTTCTGTCTTTACTGCACTTGCCGTGGCAAGTGCGTGGTACTGGTGGTTTTTGGGTAACCCCACACCGGTCACGGCATGGTTTCCACTGGTATTTGATAGTCTTGTCGACTTCTCCATTGATCCAATGATCATTTACTTAGGTTAGTTAACCTTCTGAGTAACTTCTCAGTAAGTTTAACATGGTTGTCGTAGTTCTGGGTACTTCTCCAATCCTTGGAGATTCCCATTTGATTTGGTTGTGTTCTTCCTTGTTGCTCGTTTGTTGTGGTTAATGAGCCTGAGTTGGTTTAGGCATTACAGTTGTAGTTGCGTTAGATTATATCTTGTGAATGTTCTTGTAGTTGTTTGAGCTATGTTGGTCAGGCATTGTAGCCTTAATGACGTTATAGTTTTGGAGTTAATCACTCCTGACTATGTCCTTAGTCAGTTGGTATACCTTGGTGGTATTACCTAGCTACTACTGTCCCGCAGACTTGTGTCTCGGGTTCCATTACTATTCCTTTTCCATTTCATTGCACGGTTAGTGCTTCCTTCCTGCTGTTGGTTGATTAGCTAGGTTTCGCGACTGCTAAGCATGTCGCCCCATGCTGTTGTAAGTTGTAGCCTCCTCACGGTTGGAGTGCTCATTCCACCGCTATTAAGTGCCGGTATTGTTATTCCACCGGGAATCATCTCCGGGACTTCCAATTCTTAGAACCTACCATATGTCGGGTCCTTTCCTCTTATAGGAATATCTCACTACTGCCAGATCGGGTTTTCCCGAATATGAGAGGACTTTCCTTCTCTCTGGCGTTCTTTTCCAAGTTATACAATGGGGAATGCGGTGGGCGGGACTAGTATTGTAGGTATCTGGTACATTCCGGTGATTCCTAACTAGCGTATCTCTAACGCTATCACTCAGCCCTTAGCCTTAAGCTTCCAATTCCTAACTCGGTATCTCCTAAGCTCGGTATTTCCAGTCATCAAAGCGATACTTCGCTCTGATACCACTTTTTGTAACACCCCTACCGCTAATACCGTCATTACCGTCCAATCTCCTTATACATTGGTACTCACGCAGCGGATACATACTTACTCAACGGTGGGTGATACAATGCCGTTAGCCACCACGTGACTAACAAGGCTACTACTACATACAGCATCGGTCTGATGGACCAGAATATCCGAGTACTACACAAATACAACACATACTCCCATTACTTACAGAGTACTACAATACTCCATTCGATACAATACTCCTTTCAATACGATACCCATAATTCAATACACGATAATACACTACACATACCGAGTTTACTAAGTTCCAAATACAAATACGATACATCTTCAATTCCATGCATACTCATTAAGAGTCGAACCACTACCCATTCCTCACAACTACTTACTTTCTAAGTACAAGGGGCGTGCCACTTCGTACACTTCTACGTTCTACTTCTACCTATCCAAGTGTAGCCTCCGGTCTTTCACCTCGACCACATCCGCTTCGGGTGCCTGCATACTAATAACGTTCCCCCTAGGGGGTCAGCTTACGCTAAATATGATAACCGCATACCCCGCATACCCCGCATACTAGCGAGGGTACGCCGACCATTTGGTCGAATACATGCAATTCATTTTACAATACATACATACATACATGCTTTCATTCACGATACTACAATACTACACAAGGTATACATACGTACGCACAGTACAATACATGCTTGGAAGACAATACAAGTCAACCAGCACTTACTTACCATCTTCCAGAATACACATACACAATACATACTCATTACTTACTCAATACGCAATACGGAGATACGGAGATACACTTCCCCAATTCACACATAAGGCTTGTTAGCTTCTTTACACACCCAGGTTAATCGGGTGTTCAATACTCATTTACCCAAGGTCAATGACTTACAATAGTCAAGACCGATACACATACAATACTTACTTCTTACTTACTTTACTCAGGTTAAGTCGTCATGACCTCCGGGCAAGGATTACTACATCCCACCACCGGGCTTCAGGGTGGCCCACTAATCCAGGATGCTACCCATTCAAGGGATTTGGTCCATGGAAAAGATCACAGCCAGGATTCGGATCCAACCTCTTGTGTTTCCTTATCCTTACGCGTGGCCGAAACTATATCGGACTTCTACTCATTCCATTTTACTCAATACTCAAGTTAGGAGTTAGGTAGTTAGGAATTAGTAGAAGTCATTACACCCATACCAAGGGTTAATACACTACACAAGTACACATCCACATATCCATACACTTCATTCTCATCCATATATTTCATGAATTATACAAACTAAATGTTCGAGCGAATACAACAAGAACAAAGTAGTCCAAACACAATTAAGTGCAATAAAAGTCCAATTCGTGCATTTATCTTATTTGAGTGATCACATAAGCACACAAATCGGGGTAACCAGGTTAGGATACAGAGCATGAAGAAATCATACCTTTTTCTGGAATTTACTTCACCGGATTCCTTCGATGTTCAACCACTTGATCCTATACATACATGAAGTTGTATGATCAATGATCCAACTTACTCTTCCAGTAATACTCTTAATGTATACTTGCTACCCCTTTACATTCATACTGGATTTTAAAACCATTTTTTTCCTTATTACTTCTTAAACTTGCTTCCTTACTCATTTACTTACTTTCTTACCATTACTACTTCATTAATGGTGTATTACTACATACATATGCATATATATATACATATGATTACTATAGTCATATGATAAAAAAAAATATTTTTTTTCGTTTTGACTCGACCGACCTTGCAAATCTGGTCCCCAAGGTCGGTCCAAGTCAGTAAGTATCAATACGGCAGAATTCCAGGCTCGACCGACCTTGCAAGTCCGGTCGCAAGTCCGGTCCATTCCAGTAGCTTTCATTACGGAAATTTTTCTGGCCGACCGACCTTGTAAGTCCGGTCGCAGGTCCGGTCTATTCCAGAAGGTTTCAGACGGGAAATTTTCTGGTCTGACCGAACTTGCAAGTCCGGTCGCAAGTCCGGTCTATTCCAGAAGGTTTCAGACGGGAAAATTTTCTGGTCCGACCGAACTTGCAAGTCCGGTCGCAAGTCCGGTCCATTCCAGAAGGTTCCCGTCTTTGTGATTCTGGGCTCGACCGACCTTGCAAGTCCGTCGCAAGTCCGGTCCGGCCCAGTACTTCAGTTTTAAAATCTGTTTTCAGTTGGTTTCTTTACCCATTGCTTCCCCAATCTTTACCAATACTTCCCCACATGATTTAGTGCCATTTAGGCTTCCTACTATACTTTAATCCATCCTCCAATCCATCTCTCAATCCATCAATCAACTTACACAATTTCCTCACTTTCCTTTGACACTTACAACAGTTTTTCATTCCTCCAATGCTACAGATTTTTGTTCCAATTTCTACCATTCAATACTCCTACTACCAATACCATTACTAGCATCCTTATTACATTATCTTTTCATCCTAGTTCTTCCCATTACCTAAATTCTTTTTGATTTGTTTCTGAGGTATTAAACACCCACCTCAAGTTTTCCAAATACACTTAATTCCTCCTAGTTTCTCCAATGCATTCCTAGCATTCTTTGCTACAGATTTTGCATCCTTATATCCTCATACTACAACTACCATTCCATGGTTACTAAATATCTACTACTCCAATACACTACTTAGTTCTCCCATACATGTACATATTCCAACCAAAATTTTGCCATAGTTCATCTACTTTTCTTACTTAACCACACGCATCCTTTCTCATCAAATTCATCCCTATTCTAGCCAAACCACAAGGGTTCTACCAGCACACATACAAAATCTCAATACACCCATGTTTCCTCAATTACAATACCAATACATCATTACTTCCTCAAATAGCAATACTAATACACATACACCATTCATTTGGCTCTAAGGCCTACAATTCCACACATTTGCTCACCAATACTCAAACATCCACAACTACACTACTAGTACACTGGTTTTGGTTCTTTTATTTTGGTTCACCCATTCCCATTACTCTAATGCATTAAAATGTAGCATTAGGAGAGAGCTCTTACCTTGAGCTTATAATTTCTTCATTCTTTTCCAATCCTCCTTCTTCTCTTTCCTTGCACAAAATCGGTCAAGTGGGCAATGGAGTTTCCAACTCCATTCCCATCACCCAATGAACACAAACCAAGTATAATTAAAATACTAACCCTCAAATTTATACAAATTCATTGAAGTGTTTAGAACACAAATTCTAGGGTTTACCTTTTGAAGCTTTTAAGAGGGGTTTTAGCCCTTGGTTCAAGAAGGTGATTCCACCACCATTGCAAGGTTGAAATTATGCTCAAAAGAAAGAGAGAAAATAGAGTATTACATAGGGCAAAAATCGGCTATGAAGGAAGATGAAGAGAATATGAGTTTTTCATGTAGATTTTTACGTTAATGGAGAGAGGAGACTCCAAGCTACCCATTGGTACATTTTTCTCTTTGAATGGGGAAAACCCATGGAGATGAACTTCCTCATTTTTGGATTTTGAAAAGAGAGAAGTGTAGAGGATGATGAGAGGATTACAAATATGTAATTATTTTTACATTGGGAGCTCAAATGAAGGTAGAGCATGGGAGAGAAGTGAGAGTTGCCATTGTTGTTGTTGGGGGAGCTCAAAATCGCCAGCCCCTTTGGGAGAAGGAGAGAGAAATCGGTGAGGGAAGGAGAAAGAGAAAAGAGAGAGTGATGTGAGAGAGTGTGGGGGTTACTTTTTATTTTCTTATTTGTCCTTTAGCATATTAGGAAGTGAAGAGGGTGTGTGAGAGAGGGGGGGGGGGCTGCCGACCAACACACACACAATCACATTTTTGTTTTTTTTATTTACAAAAGTGGACACACTAGTTTTATTTTATTACGCTCTCACCCCACTACTTCCCGGTTGTTACAGTTTTTACTAACCGGAACCCGTTTTACGGAATTTCCTTGTTTAATTAATTTTATTGACTATTAAGCTTCCGTAAATGCTTAATAGTTGTCATTTAATGATTTGTAATTTTTACGGGTCCGTTTGACCACTTAAAGTCACGTTTTCGGGTTTTCTCGAAAAACGTGCTCTAAAGCTCTATTAGCGTTTTAATTCATTATTTGGATCCGTTTTCATCGGGAGTTGTTCCCATATATTATTTAGGTCTTATTAAACCTTTAGAATCCATATAATACGCTAACCGAGGTCTCATACCTCCTATGGTTATTTAACGCTTATTTAGCGTTTTCCGCTTTCAAGCGTTTATTTATTTCTTTTGGATTTATTTTTCCTTACCAATATTAATCAAGCATTATTAGGCTCTTAAATACGGACTAGAATTATCTTAATCACTATATTTAAGTTTGGGGTATTTCAATGTTATTTATCTCCCTTTGATTATCTAAAAATCCGTAAAGGTATATACATGTATATTTAAATCACATGTTTGTAATTGTCTAAATATGCTAGCAATTTTACTAACTCCTTAATAATACTCCTAGGTCCCATATGGACCCGAATATTTTATAGTTTACTTATTTGCATCCTAATCCCAAATAATATTTTATTGTTCACTCATCAACTCCTTATACTTATATAACCTATAGTTTTAATTTCACGATTCCTTAAGTCAAGATTTCTTTTCTAATTCCTCCAATATCCACATAGGACCTATTATAATTTTAATTCGAATAAAGACACTATATTTTCAGTTATTTACATTATAGCCCAATAATTTCATAAACTTTACATTTTACTTTTAATTACATTATATTATATAGTTTTAATCCCTTACTTAATTAAATTATAATTCCACCTCTATTATTTCGGTAATTACTAGTTGGACACAACAATTTCGGAAATTACTATTTGGCCCCATTTATTTTCAGTTTTGCACTAAACTTTTCTACATTTATTTTTCACCCCTTAAATCTTATAACATTTACATATATATTATATAATCTATATTTTGAATATTTTATTCTGGCTAATTTCGAATGTACCACTATACTTCTGTGATTTATACTACAACCCACAAATTTAATTCGGTTTTTTTTGCACCTAACTTTCCTTAATTACATTTTCACCCCAAAACTTTCATAAACTTTATATTTTATGTTATTATTTATTTTTAACACCAATTTTTGGTCAACACTTTGACCAATAACTAATTTAATTCTAATACACTAATATACCCAGAATTTTATTTATTTCTCAGCTGGACCATAAATTTTCAAGAATTTACAATTTAGCCCCAAACTTTATAATTTATTATTTTAAATCCTTAGCACTTATTTAACTTACCCAAAATTCATAATCTGAGTTCATATACTATATTACATCATTATACAGCCTAATTTATAGTTTATTCTCGGCCTTTAATATTTATGCACCATACTTTTGAAAAATTACACTTTTACCACATAGTTTATTAAACTAGTCATTTAAGCACTTATAATTAAATTTATCTTGCCCAAAATTTATAACACAATTTTGTATACTCATATAGCTTATTAATATCCCATTTATACATTAGGTTCTCGGCTGTGACCAATTTTTAACATATATTTTTATAACTTATGTTTTAAGGCTTATAATGCCATAAAATGCTCATAAAATATACCTAAACATTTGGCTAAGATAACAAACTATTTTATACAGTTTAAATACATCAAAATGTCCATATTACAACACTTTATTTTCGGACCTAACAACACAGTACAACCAATTACAATTTTATTTGTATAAAATGTTCTTAAACTTTATAAAATGATATTTATGTGTCTAAATTGTTTTTAAATCCAACCAAATGCTCTACATCAGTTTATAGTCACTTAGAGATCAAATCAAGCCCACTTTCAACAGCTAACTCTCGGCCATGACAAGATGTGTACTTTAGATATTTTAAACACTAATTATGCCTTAAGCTTACTTACCTTTTTAATGTTCCAAGTGTGGTCTCCAAGCCTTCTAGCTCTCGGCCCCCTTCTATTTTGGTGAGGAATTAGTTTTTTTTTTTTGCCCAAACTTAAGGTTAATGAGAGGTTAGGCATTAACATATGATTTGTACACTTACCATTCTTTGAGTGTGTTTTACAACTTGTTCTTCCCCTTGTAATTTCCGGCAGCTACCACTGATTTTTTTTTAACTCCATTACAGCCATGGTTTAGAGGGGAAGGAACACATAGTTAGGCCTTTAAGACACCACAACATAATCAAGGTAGATTTAAAGGTTTAGGGCACTAAAATGTGCACTATGATTAGAATTTACCTTGAAGCTTAAGGATGGGTATTTCCCCTTGGAGCTCTCGGTTTTGGTCTAGGAATATAACAAGGAGTAGTCACTTGGTTGTTCTAGAAATGAAAGGTGTTTAAACACATGTAAAGACTTAGATTAATGGACTTTACCTTAGGAAAATGCAAGGAGTTTTCAGCACCTTGGAGCTTGGATGTTTTAAGAACTTTGCCCCATGAAATGATGAATAAAATGGAGTCAGGAAGGGTGGCTATTTCATCCATTAAGGAGGCAAGGAAATGGGTGAGAGTTAGAGTATAATTTACCGTGGTTAAGTGGTCTTATTTCTCCTCTTATTGTGCTAGCTCTCGGTTTACAAGCAACCCTCTTTGGGTGAATCTTTCGGCTTCAACATGGAGCACAAGGCAAGGTTGTTTGTTAATGAGAAGAATGAGGTTTAAGGCTAAATGGAGCTATAATGAATCAAGAAGTCTACTCTCTACTGGAGTCAACAAAAGAAGTGAAGTGAATGAGGGGGGAAAAGATTTACCAATCCGGCTGCAAAAAAAAGGGAGGAGGATGGCTGGTGTTGTACCGGCAAGGAAAAGAGGGAGTGAGGGAGTGTTGTTTTATTTGGAATGAAGGTAATGAGTATTGAGTACTTCTACATGTTATTTTAATTCTAGGCAAGTACAAGCTAGTAGTCATCTCTTTTCTTTACACTCTCTTGTTCCTTTGTCATTTCCGATCTGCAGGTGGTTAAAGAGGGGGAAGGAAACAGCATGGCTGCGTAATTCTTGGGAAGAAGGAGATAGATTTGACAATGGATTAGTAGCTAGGTGTGGTAGGTAATGTACTTGTTAGTTTTCTTTTCCTTTCTTCCTTATATCACTCGGCTGAACAAGAGGTGAGGTGGTGATAGATTTTTCTTTTTTATTTTGTTCCTCCTTCCTATATTCATGATCACATGTTGTACTTCGTATGTGAATATAGTAGTTTAATTTTCTACTCTCTCATTTCTTCCTCTTGGTGTTGTCCGAGAGTGAGCAGCACAATGGGGCTATTTTGCTTCTTTGTTTTCCTTAAATCATGGGATGATATGTATTAACTTGCATATAATATTGTATAGTAGGTAGTAGTAGTAGTTTATTTATGTCTTGCTTTTGTTTTCTTGTTTCTTGTCCCATATCTCACGGTTGCAAGTTCTGGACAGCAACTTATTTGTTTTTTTTTGTAACATTGTACAATTGTATATCATTATATCATGTACTTGGCAAGTACTATATCACCCAACTCTTCCTTATTTTACTCCCTTATATTCTTTTTTTTCCCTCCTAGTTACGGTAATAGCAGCAGAATTCAATGGCTTAGTTTGCTTCCCATGACATTGTTCTATTGTATACCAACCACTTTCCCTTATTTTACTCATCTTAATTCTCTTCCCATGCTTATGTTTGCTCTCGGTAGAAACAAGCAAACCGGTAGCTTTATTTGCTTCATTACTTTGTATTTTAGTATAGTATAGCACATATACTTGGGCAAGTACAACTTCCCTTGATTTACTCTCTCATGTCTCATTCTCACTCTTCTTATTTCTCATATTACTCTCGGATAACACAACTAAATCAGCCCCCTTTTTTGTTTCTTTTGTATTATTATACTATGTAGGTTATGACATGCATTAGTTTAGTTTACAACAAGTACAAACTTCCCTTATTTCCCTCCATGTTTTCCTCCCCTCACAAAGCTCTCTTATTTCCTTTGTTACAATGCATTTACGGTACCCATTGCTGGAACCGAACATCAACAATTTTTTTGTTGTTTTATGCCTTATATAGTATATCACTTGTACACTTATGTGTTTGGGTGTCCTTTATTTTACTAGTATATATATTAGTAACTTGTAACATGTATTTATGTGTTATCTTTGGACTTGTTCAATGTGTTGATTCTTTTTTTTTTACTTCTATGGACCACACAATGTATTCATATCAATACTTTAGTGTATATCATGGTTCTCCATGATTAAATCCATAAGTTCTTATAATTTAATAATTCATCCTCGTTCACGTTCTCATTTAATTTAATTTACTCTTAATTAAGGTAATAAAGGTTCGGGATATTTCAATCTACCCCCCTAAAAAGAACTTCGTCCCGAAGTTTATTCCCAAATCAATTGGTCCTAAAAGATCTAGTTCAATGACTAGGGTCAACCTAGGGATCAAGTCCCATGTCCAAATAACCTAAGCCCTATGTATATCCAGCACAATGTAAACCACAATCAGACAAACACAGTAGACGTGCACATACAATCTCATTGTAGCGTAGTAAGAGTATACATAGTCCATTCATAACACAATGTACATACGCAACCAAACATACAATCAACCAAGTGCAACATGAGTGCGCATACTATTTGTTATGGGTGTAAGCGATCCACCCGCACCATTGATATGAATTTCAAGTTCTTGGTGTGAAAGTATACACTAGGGATATTTTGTTCCCGTCTCATATCTTCTATACTCTTTATCTGTTTTATATCATAGGAGTCCATCCATTTCATTGTATGGAGCATTCACAATGCAATAGTGAAGAATCATAGCAAATGACTTTTCTGAGTCCACAACATTCACAAATACCCGCAGGCACACCGGTCTTATGACGAAGGACTCTAAGGTCCACGGCTCCTTGGGAAACAAATACAAACACACCCTCGGGCACACCGGTCTACTGACAAAGGACTCTAAGGTCCACGGCCCCTTAGGTAATCGAACACACTATCTAATCATCTAAGCTCATAACCTACTCATATCTGTGTCCACTTGTAGGGAGTCTTAGGAGTCATCCGACCCTGATGTGATCAGTATTAGTGTTGAACTATCCTTCCACCCCAATTTGTGTTCGGTCTCCCTTGATTTGCGCGGAATCAAGTTCAACCTCCCACGTCAGTTTCAACAATCAATTAATTAACAAGTTCCAATTTTCTATCTGATCATAATTCTAGTCATAATCACAAAATTAAAACATTTCAAGTACATCACTCATCTTCAAAACTATTCGCATCAATCCATTTCATAGCAACCATTCGTTCTCTAGGGAATTCAATTCCCGTTATGTTCCATATCGGTTTCATACCGATTCACCTATCTCCATATCACCACATATGGTTTCATATACCATGTCCCACAAGAAATTCAATTCTACAGGAGTTTCTACTCCTCTTGCATGTATTCTCACACTGGAGCTAACAAGATACTCACAACTTTTGTGCTAAGTAGCTACACCTCAAGGTAGGAATATACATATATATTTATGTATTATACATATCAAACATTACAACCAATCCTTTCGTGTTATACACACAGTAATTTACATGACCAATACATAAAATGTACTCTAAGCGATTTTGCGCTCTACCCCCCTTAAAAGGATTACGCCCACGTAATCAACAATATATCATCATTGAACATTGGTTCAAGATGTCTAGCCGTCATGAAGTATTTTAGCTTCCATGCGGCTTATCCCATATTATGATTAGATCAAAAGGTCTGTGTATAAAGGGTTTTATCGGTTTTGTACCAATTCTTACAATAGGGTTCTGCTCTAGCCTCTAAGGCTCCAGGTCACTTGGTAACATACTTCATTTATTCTCTCACTTTCTTAGGTTATACTGAACCTATGAGATATGGGCCCACAAGCTTCTGCTGCGCGACCCTGATAACTTAGAGTTCTACTTGTTCATTTCCCTTCTTCTTAAGGTATTGTTCATCCATTGTATCCCAATAATTCTGGGATTAAAGGTCTTCCAATCAACGCGTAACATCCCCTGTTACATGCGGACTTGATGGGTTATAGATAGTCTATCCATTGCTTTGGAGATTTTTATGTTCATGCTTTTAGCGTACTCTTGGTCGTTTGGATTGTCCCTTCTGACTGACCTTCGGTCTGAGGTTTATGTATAATCTAGGGTTATTGTTTAGTGCTTATTGTTCTTTACAGTTTTCTCAAAAATCTTGAGACACACCCGGTGTCTATATTTAATACTTAGTGCTCCTCGCACTCATAACTCTTAATCATTTCATCCTGTAATGAGTTCTCTATCTCCTTTAGACTCGTTAGTATAACTGTGATCTTTCTCTTCAAGTGTTCGAGGTAACTATTGCACTGGTCTGAATTTACATCGCTGACTGTAGCACGGAGTCGACTACTTCTCGTGTTCCTTCCACTACTCGTTTACATATATGGGGTACCCTACTGGTACATTACTACTTACCTGACTAGCTTATACTTAAGTCTGTCAGGCCCGCAAGCTCCTTTGGAGTGCGGTCGTCCCATATCTCGTTTTTGTATACTCGTAGTGTCTATCACACGGTTAGTTGTTGGTATCTTGTGAAGTATCTGTTGTCGATCTCCTCTTTCATCGTTATATGATAACACACATGTGGTTCTTCCTGAACTTAATCAAGGGAAATCCATCTACTTGGTTCTTAGATATGTTCTACCTTCTTTCTGCATTTCATACGGACTCGATTCACTGCCAATTGAGGTCTCTTTCCATAGAGCCTATTATCTCTTTTTTTTTACTCATGTTTGATATACTAGGAATGCACTTCTAGTTTCTTATGTAAATGTACTAGGAATAAGCAATGCGCTACCTGTGACATCTCTCCTCGTACGGTCTAAACTATTATCATTAATTTACAGTCTGACTTCAAACTGATTTTTCATTCACGTCGTGTTTAACTCATAAATTGGTCTTCCATGTCAACGTCTGACGGTCGCTTATGATAGTGGCTTTCTTGTGCACCATGTACTTTTCTTTAGATAGGTATTGTTGCCATGCCATCCGCTATTGTTAGTTTTATCATTCGTGTATTGTACATTGATGTTTCAATTCTTCAACGATTTAAGCCAACATCCTCCTTCGTTCAATCTCTTATTGGTGAAAACACTTTGGGAGTTCTTAGGGTTCAAATATGTGGCTATTGCTGTGTCGTACCATCCTCGTTGTCTTTTAACACAAAGTTGATTGCTTCAGTTCAAATTCATGTGTAGGTTAGTTTTCCTCAAGTGCTTTCATCATTTATGGGTGTGTTTACCACTGATTTGGCTGCCTTAAGAATGGGTAATTCGTTGAATCCACAAACTCTTCTGGGCCTTGGTCGCTCCACCTTCTGTGTTGTACACTCATAGTGTCTGTTCTAATAGTTATTGCTTTCTTCCTTCCTGGTAACCGGTTCAAGGTTTAAGGACACGGTTCCCTTTCGTTACATGTGTTCCCGGGATATTCCTAAGGAATTTTTAGGGGTTTATGGTTTCCATTCTCAATAGTCAAGTGATTTATTTCTTCCCTTCAATCGGTGTAAGCTCAGTTGGTTTATTCTCCGCTCCACTAAAATATGATGTTTCTCTTTCCTCAGTGGTGCCTTTACTGGTAATTTATCTTAATAAGTTATAGGCTCTGTAATCTTTTATGTCTACAGTTGTTGGTTCATGGCTTAGATATGCCCCTCTTTTATTCTTCCTTGCGCGTTAAGCCACTGGTGCAGAAATGTTTTTTACCACGGTTATTTTGCCTATATACCACGGTGGGAAACCGTGGTTTATACTCGCGTGGTATATCGGAAAAATGCAATAAACCACGGTTTAAAACCGTCGTTTATAAAACAGGTTATAAACCACGGTTCGGCAAAAACCGTCGTTTAAAGCCTATTTTGTCGCGGGATCAGAGTACTTTATACGACGGTTTTAACCATAACCGTGGTATAAAGTGGCCTTTATACGACGGTTTTATGATAAACCGTGGTTTATACTCGTCATCCAGTGAGTTTTAAACCACGGTTTTCAGTGAACCGTGGTATTTTTTTTTTTTAGTTTTTTTTGTTTTTGTAGCCTCTACCACATATGTTTTCCAACACACCCAATTTACAATCGTATATACAACCTGTACAGGGCATCCAACTGGTATTGCCCTTTGATAACCAACCACACTATATGCCCATAAACCAAGTTGCCAGTTTGAATAGCAACATTGAAAATGAATTGCAAACAAAACATTCAAAAATAAGAGACGTTGAACTTTACAAAGTTTGAGAGTCTACGTTGCTTCAGCAAAAACAAAAGTCTAAGTCTAACTACACTAGGATAAGATCTAAGAAACGCTCAAGTAATTTTTACACCAAAACTGCGATAAATGATCTCTTACAAAGTCCAGATCCCCTTTGGAATACGTGCTCCCAGCTTTTGTGAAAAATAAAACGAACTGTCCATAAAAAGAAACTGATCATCATTAGTACACAATTTTATTTAAAATGCAATAACTTTAACTAAAACTTTGATTGGTATGGTTACCTTGTCATCATCATTAAGTGTGTCAATATTTTGTACAATCTCGAACATGTACCGCATCACATAATAGCCACAGCTTCGTGAATCAGGCTGTTGAGGACACTGTCATCACACCATCCATGGATTACCAACTTTAGACAGATCAAAAAATTAAACGTTTAACTTTAATACAAAAATGTATAAATCAAATGATTACTTACACGTATGTAGTGGAAGTCCAAGATGGAGAATGGTTTGTTTGCATCACTTAAACCAAGCTTATGGCCCCTGCATAAATACAGCATTTTAAAATGAAGTCATTTATTGTCAATAATCTAGGACAAACTTAAAATAAATACAGAATGCATTAAAATTTTGAATACTCACTCCTTCAAATATTTCTCTATAGCGATCTCTCGAAGGTCATCAGGGCCGCCCAATGGGTCTAGTATCAACAAGCATGAGGTTTCGATACACAACACCATCAACATCCAATGATTGCTGCCACAGATAAAACAAAGAATGTTTTGTCGAACAATATTTTTAATTATCACAATTAGGAAGCAAAAAATTCCAGTTATTGTGTACTTACATCTGATGATATGGGATCAGTAAATATTTGCTTCGTCTTTGTATCGCACAACAAAGTCCCTCTCTCACGTGCTGTGCACATCCTTGCGCATCCAATGCGGCCTGACTTGTTGACATCCATTGCGGGCACAAGAAAGAGATGGTAAATAATCTCTTGTTCGATATCAGTCTAGTAGTCAAGCACCTAAACAACATTTTTTCATAAGATATGTTAAATAGCTTAAAAAATGAAAGATAATTTAATAATTTAAAAGATACTTACACACAATAGGCCTGAATCACAGAGATGTTAAGCAGGTCTCCCATCAAAAATTCTCTTAGATCGCTCACGGTAATCATCAGATCTATGGGCTCGGGGGAGTGGAAAACATGCTTAGACACTTTCATGTTGAAATTGGTGACAGACTGCGGCCTTGTCATGAAAAAGTCATACAACATTTTTTGTTTGTCTGTCAACTTCTTCAGATACTTGGGTGTCAGAATGGAGGATCTCCTAGGAGTCATATCGAAAGGTTTGACCACTTCCTTTCTCACTCTGACTCTCCTCATTTGATTTCACAACTTCCTTCCCCTTATCCACTTTCCTCTTCTTAACCGGTCTTAATTCCTTATCAATCTAATAGTATACAAAAATTAAATAATTAACATATCAATCAACAGTCAAGTTAAAAACTGAACAGTAAGCATGTAAATAGTTTACCTTGTCACTGACATCAATGAGAGAATATGGCCATGGAACAACTGAAGATTTTGCTTGACCTGTTTTACTCCACTGATTCCACTCCAACGGAAGTGGAGAGTCCTCATGACCTTGCACAATGTCGTCTACCATCACACGAGCGTGGAGAGGTGGGATGACCTTGAAATGTACTAAAGTGTTCGGTCCGGTCTGTAAATCCCGACCGAATGTAACATGCACAGTCCCACCATCCAACACTTGAAACAGATGACATGATTTAGCCACCTACATCAACTCACAACAGTAAGCAAGCTAATAAAATTATATTGTTTTAAAAGTAATGTTAAAATAACTAAGGAGGAAAAAAGAACAAACCAGAAGGTTTTGATAAGGAAATGTGTCTCTGGTAGGAGAAGAAGATGAAGGATGATCGACCATCGGAGTATCCGCCGTCGTGGTAGGAGCAGACGTCGGTGTAGGAACATCGACATTATCCGCCGTCGTGGTAGGAGTGGACGTCGGTGTAAGATCATCGCCCATCAGAGTATACGTCGTCGTGGTAGGAACAGACGTCGGTCTAGCAGTAGGTGCCGGTGTAGGAGACGCGACCACTATCGATGTATCCGCCGTCGCAGTAGGAGCAGACACCGGTGTAGGAGTAGGTGTCGGTGTAGGAGCATGCACCTGGCCCAATACTAAAGCCTCAAGTCTTCGCAGGCGCTCCTCGTAAGCTTGACGCTCCTCAGCGTGACGTCTTCGCTCCTCAGCGTGACGTCTTTCCGACTCCTCCAACCGGTCATGCACCCGTTCATCCACCATTCTCTCTATCATTTCAGCCTGTGGTACTCTCGATCGAGACGTAGGAAACACGTCTTTTTGCCGAACTTCCCCTCCAAGCCCCCGCACTCGCCCTGGATGATCCTTTTGCCCAAGGGCCTTATTCAGTGGATCATCCTGAGACGGAGGGGCGGGAACCATCTCCCATCGCTCAGTAGAGCCAGACTATTTTAAATTAACAAAAATATTAGAAATGAACTTACTAATTAGTAAACAACAACTTTAAAAATATATACTTACAATCTTGGACGCCAACTCAGCAGTCTCGCTCTGCGGGAACACATATACTCCCTCGTCATTTTTCTTCATGCGACCCAGCATAAATGTCTGCACCCTACTTGCATCGTCAACATCATCAATAACTGACTGAGTGCCGTCTTCATTAGTTTTCGTCAGTAAGCCCTCGCTCTTCCACTTCTCCAACCGCCCCGTGTATCCAGCTCGCCCCATGAAGTGCTTGTAGATATTCTTCCGGTTACGTCTCGCTTGTTCTTGACGTAACTGTTACAAAATTTGTATATTTGTAAGTTATACATAATAAAAAAAATATTTGTTAAATTTTATTCCTTAAATAATTAAGAAAGAATAATTGTAAAAGTACCTTAAACTCTTCAGTCTGGCGATGGTCGTAGAATATCTTCCAGTCCTCCTCCGTGATCATACCATCATACACTACCCACGGCGGTGACCTCTTGGAGCCCGGTTTGTTAATCCAGCCATCTACCAACCGATGCTTGAACTGTCGCAGGATGTCGCTAGAAGTGATTCAATCTTCGTCCGAAGTTCATCCGCGACTTTGTACTTCTTCTGCACCATCTGCCACATGATGTCTTTGTCTGCCTTTTCTTGATCTTTCCAATCCTTATTAATCGAGCAATGGGATTTTACCATCAATCCCAAGTAGGAAGCAAACTGCTGCTTCGACCCACCACGATGTCGGAGGTACTTGTCCCAGATCAAATCGATGGAGAGCATTTTCTTCTCCTTCAACCCACGGGTCGGTCCACGTCCCTTCCGAGGGTTCTGCGAAGTAGATGCAGCTGGTGGTTCTTCAGTAGGGACGTCATCGTCAATATCATCCAACCCCAACAGTAAGTCCTCTTCGACTCTATCGTCAGGATCCATAATCTGAAAAATAATCAACAATTAACAAGGTTAATACGAACATCTACTGAATCAAATATTGAAACATGACAAAAATGAAATAATATAATATTGTCAACCAAACTTACAAAATAACATTTCATCGTTCAATCCACAATCCTTCATTGTGGTCGGACCTTCGATATTCAAAATTAGTTACATTATCTACCTCCATCGGCAACCGAATAGGTACATCTGTTTCATCTTCACAGTCGTATTCATCCTCATCAACAATATTATCAATCCCAACTATCGATCTTTTACTCTGCATTACAATAGACCATCTGGGATTAGACTGATCACGACAGTAGAATACTTGTTTTGCCTTTGATGCAATAAAGGGTTCATCAGTAGGAGCCGCTGTCGTTAAATCAACTAGCTTCATACCATGATCCTCCTCACGATATCCCTGTTTGTTGTCCACCCATTTGCAACGAAATACGCAAGTTTCATAACTAGTGTAATTCAAGACCCAAATATCCTCAATAACACCATAATATTCGTTCTTCAGTGTATTACGACTTGTTCCTGTGAAAATGTCTTGTGAAGCGATAAGATGCACACCACTATTCTGGTTTGTCGATTTACAATCTTGACGTTCAGTGTAAAACGAAAATCCATTTACATCATATCCTTCATAAGACAACACATCGAGATTTGGACCAAGTGCCAACAACTGGATCATTTCATCCACGTTCCTTGAATCTTCATACAACACCTTCTGTCTGAACCACTTAACAAATGTTGCATTCTGCTCTTTTTTTAATTTGGCATTACTCATCGTTGGGTGTTTTGTTTTGAGGTAGGCTAGGTGTGCATCGAAATACGGTTCAACAACTTCAGAATGATTCAACACAACCAGATGTGCCTTGTTCAATGTATCAATATCAACTCTGCATAATTTTTTCCCACAGGTACCAACCCCTTTAAGCCTGCCATCATGTCTTGCTTTCGGTAATCCAATAACATCAACACCGTGTAAGTAGTGAGTGCAGAAGTCAACTACCTCCTCTGTTACTGTCCCTTCAATTATGCTTCCCTCTGGACGCCGACGGTTTTTCATTTTCTTTTTCAGTATACCCATATATCTCTCAAACGGATACATGTATCGAAGGTATAACGGACCACAATGTTTGATCTCTCTAACAAGATGAACAAGTAGATGCACCATAATATCAAAAAACGAAGGAGGAAAATACATTTCCAACTGACACATGGTGATCACAAGGTCATTCTGTAGTTTATCCAGCGTCTCCACATCAAGCACTTTACACGAAATTCCTTTGAAGAAAACACATAAATTTGTAATAGTTTTCCTGACATCAGCTGGAAGGATCCACGGAGCAACCGGAAGTAAGTGCTGCATCAGCACATGATAGTCGTGAGACTTCATCCCTACCAATTTAAGATCAGACATTGATACCAAACTTGATATGTTCGATGAGTAACCGGATGGCACTTTAATATGACGAAGAGAACTACAAAAACTTATTTTCTCTTCTTTGGATAATGTATGACAAGCGGGAGGCAAGAATGTTCTTTTCCCTCTTTGTTGTGGCGCGAGTTCTTCTCGTATACCCAATTCAACCAGATCTTTTCTACCCTTAAATGGTTTTGTCTTTCCTTTCACGTTTAGTAGTGTCGCAGATACACTTTCACCAATGTTTTTCTCCACGTGCATAGCATCAATGCAATGTCTCACCTCTAAATGTTGCCAATATTCAAGTTCCCAAAATATTGATTTTTTCTTCCAGATGCTCTTTTCAGTGGCTTTAATTGGTGGACCGAAGTTGTTCACAACATTCTTCAACTGATTGTAAGTCTCAGCAGCAGATAGTGGTGGTCGTGCGACTGCATGATCCGTTTTTCCATCAAACTCTTTTGTCATCTTACGGTATTTGTGACCTTTCGGGAGGAATTTCCGATGGCCCATGTACACATTTTTTCCACTGTGTTTTAACCGTATACTGCAAGTTCTATCTCCACATATAGGGCACGCTAGAGCTCCTTTAATTGTGTATCCCGAGAGGTTGCCGTATGCAGGGAAATCATTGATTGTACAAAACAACATAGCCCGGAGCGTGAAGTTTTCCATACCGTATGAATCATACACTGTCGCACTTTCATTCCACAACAATTGTAAATCGTCAATAAGTGGTTGCAAAAACACATCAATTTAGTTTCCCGGTTGTTTTGGACCCGATATCAACAGAGAGAAGAATATGTCTGGGTTTCATACAAACCATGGCGGCAGATTGTATTGTCAAAAACAGGCCAAGTACTGTATACTGCTCAAAGTGCCATAAGGGTTCATCCCATCAGTACATAAACCAAGTCTTAAGTTCCTTGGGTCTGTACCGAATTGAGGGTATATTCTGTCAATGTTGCTCCATTGTGGTGAATCGGCTGGATGTCTCAATTTACCGTCATCCTTTCTATGGGTAGCATGCCATCAGAGGTTCTCAGCATCTTTCTGAACTGCAAACAAACGTCTGAATCGGGGAATAATCGGTAGATACCACAACACCTTCGCAGGAGAACCCACGTTAGTGCTTATTTGGTTTGTGCAAGAGAAGAAAAAAAGTAAAACTGTGAGTAATTCTATGTTTGAATTGATTTTCCATTCTTTAATAGAAAAACAAGAATAAATTTGAAACATTTAAAATACCAACCTGATGAGTACTGATGGTCAGCTGGCGGGAGGTAGAGGAAGAAGAAACGTGATGCTAACACCTAATGATATTATGATAAGGTTATAATTAAAAAAACATGAATAATTGAACAAACGAATAAATTTTGAACAAACCATGTTTTTGAATCATTCTTAAAATACTAACCTAGTGAGTAATGATGGTCAACTCGGAAATGGGATGGAAGAGGAATTTTTCAACCGTAGTAATACCTATCCAATAAAATAAGAATAAGGTTTAATTCTGGAAAAAATTGGGCATGACCTTTGCGTATTGCAACAAACTCCACACTTTTTTTAAGCAGAAACAAACACAATAGGACCAGCCCAAAACACTTAAACGCATCAAGATGTGGGATCCATAACAAACTCACGAGAATATATGCATGCGTTCAGTACACTAGGAAATGAAAAGAATAAAGGAAGTGATCAATTTGAACATGTATGAGCCTCATTTATTGTGACATATCTCTTCATTAATATAATTAATCATCAGGGATTGATTGATTGACCGATCGATCTAGATTCTTTTGGCCAGAATTTTATTCTCTCGAATCTTACTAGATCCCCTTAATAAACAAAATAAATGTATGGTTCAATAAAACAATTAAACAACCGAATACTACTAGATTAATTATGATAATAAACATGTGTTTATATATTAACTATTTGTGGCAGGCTTTGTGCTGTATCATATACTCATATGGGGATAAGGAAGCGTAATGGGGATTTGACCGACCTGTTTCATTAGTTACTAATATTCCTCTTTTGTTTACAATAGCGTTGTATATGTCGATCTTGGATTTAAGCGAAAACAGGTTAACCATCATTTTGAGCCAATACCAACAACCCAATGCGGGACCAATCCAAATTGGTGTGCAGATTTTGTTTGATTTCCCCCGATAACATCATCACCAATCAAACTGACATTCCAAAAAATATATTGAGGTAATCCAATGTATAGCACATGGCAGATTCAAACCAAACCAGCATAAGCAAAGGTGGTTTATCATAATTTCCTAACCAAATCCAAAGGAGCAAGACATATATTAACATCGATTAAGTATCGGTTAGACAAATGAAGAAAAAAAACGAACCATATTACCTTCGAGCTGGGCGGCGCGCGGCGTTGGCAGGTGGTGGCTCATGGAGATGGTGGAGCTCTGGCGCGGCTTCAGACTCGTCGACGACACCGACAGCGGTTGGGGCGGTGGGGGAAGACAGCGGCTTTAATGGAGTCTGCGCGCGGCTTCAGGCGATGACGATGTCAAGCTAGGGCTGGGGGAAGACAGGAATCGAACAGGGCGGCGGAGGAGAAGTCGATGGCGACGGCGACAGGGGCTAGCACCAGTGGCGACGGCGGAGGTGAATGGCTCGACGGGGAAGACGAATCGCACAGGAAAATCGAGAGAGAAGTCGGGAGGAAGAAGAAAATGGGGCGTCGGGGGTATTAGTAAAATACTTTTAAACGACGGTTAATTTAGGAACCGTCGTTTAAAGGCTATGCGGTGATAACAATAAACGACGGTTATAATAATAACCGTGGTTTTAAATTTTTGGAGCTTAATATAAAACGACAGTTCATTGAGAACCGTGGTTTATAAAGACTTTATACGACGGTTGAGTTAGAACCGTCGTTTTTTCTTCTAAACGGTGTAATTATAAACGACGGTTCTTTATGAAACCGTCATTTATCTGATGAGGCGTGCAATATAAACGACGGTTCGTCCTGGAACCGTGGTTTATAATGTTTAAACGACGGTTTTTTGTTTAACCGTGGTTTAAAGTGCGTCATTTTAAATCTTTTTTCTACTAGTGAGCTCTGCTCATTTGTAGGATATTGCCTAGCTCTCTAGTCCTCTGCACGCTCCCAAATCAATTTGGTTACACCTTCTGATGTCGTTCCGGACTCCATGACGAGTTGTACATTTTGCTACCTTCATGGGTGCTGCTTCAAGGATTTCGATGCTTGTTTACTGTCTGTCATTTCCCATCCTTGAGTCGAAGGTTTCTGGTTCTCCAATGACTTTCACTATGTGGTCGTTTGCGACGGTGTCTCCGCTCCTTTAGACTTGACTTTTCTTAGAAACTAAGGATATCTTCACTTTAGGCATTGATTTCACGGTGTTTAAACTGGGTATTTTCCGGTTATCATGTGCTTTCCCACAATGCTTGTTCAACCTGGTTCATGTTTGCACCATTACAATTCATACTTGGGTATTACCATGTGAAGCAGCTACATTGGCTAATGTCTATAGATGTGTTGATTTAACTGTATTGACTTGAGGTATAATGGTTTGGACTTCTCTCTCTAAGATTGTAGTGTCTCCTGGCCTTGGGTAGGTCGCCGTTTAATTTCGTTCTCCTTTACTCTCCTTAATGGGGTTTAATATCATCTTCAATGAAGAATGATCTTGGTGGTTGTCCTGGGAGTTTTGATCCCGGTTATTACTGTGTCACTCGTCTTCCTAAAATTTGTAATAGCATCTTGTAGGTTGTTTTCTTCTTGGTATTGGCTCATTCCCTTTTGGTTGTATCCTCTATTCCTCTTCCAAGGTTTGGGATATGGTTATATGTGTATGTATGTTTATATATTAGGCACTGGTATTCTATTTCTCTGTCCAATATGTTGGATGTTCCCTATTTGGTAAGTTTCAACTTTATGATTTCGGAATATTCTTTTAGGTAGGATTTCTTTGATTTTTTTCCCTTTCGTTTCTTACCTTCGATGTGGGTGGGTCGTCTTTAAGGTGCTGTAATGTGGATTTGGCACTCCATACCGGTAGTGTCTGAAGTCGATGCCGTCGGTGTAAGTCCTTTGGGTTCTAGGAGTACACATCTAAGGTTGGAAATTGTTACTGGTAATTGTAGCGTTAAGTAAGGCTGACTAAGTTTGGCTCCCTGCTTCTAGTATGTTCCTTCAAGGTTACAATAGTCAAGCTGTTAGGCTCCTTCGAGGTCTCGTCTTCCTGATCTTTTGGGTTCTCAATCCGGTATACATATTTTCTAACTGTAGCATGCTGCTCCTGGCCATTACGGCTTCCCTTATAGTTTCGTTGTGGCGGCACTTGCTATAGCAAGTGCGCCATGCAAGATGGTTTACCGGTACGCTATGTGGCGGTTACTGTGCATTCTTCTGGTCTCCATACTTGGCATCCTGTCGGATCTTCTATTGCGCTCTCAATATTAGGTGATTGATGGTCTAAGTCGCTCCTTAATCGTCCTTGGTAGTGCTTCCCCTTTGCTTGTTGGGCAGGGTTATATCGACTGCTAAGCATGTCGATCCAAGTTGCCGATAAAATTGGTCTTTCATAGGTAGGATTCCATGGGCAGCATCTTTAAATTTTACGCTCCAGCCAGAAACTTCAAATATTGGAAAACTATTGTAAAACAAGGTGGTCTTCCCAAATTAATTATATATATTATTAAGTAATGCCAGATCGGGTTTCCTCAAGTAAGAGGAGACTTTCTACCTCTCTGGCATTCTTTCCCTGAATAATTTGAACTAGGGATGTGGAGGGCGGGTGTAGGTGTCTGTATATATATCCAGTAATCACTGGGGAAAAATCCTAACTAATGCGCCTCTCGCACTACTCACAACCCTTAACCCACTGTTAGAATTCCTATACTCGCTATTTCCAGTCATCAGAGCGTAACTACGCTCTGATACCACTTTTTGTAACACCCCAACTCTAAATCCCGTAATTAACTTCTAATGACCTCCGACATAATCAACAAACCACAGCGGAAATAACTTAAACAGATTTGGTGTTACCGCCGCCAGCCACCCACGTGACTGACAAGGCCTTTCCTCCCAACATGTTACGGTCCGAATGACTGGAAATACATTATAATCTCCTTAAATTACATACCGAGTCACTTAGTCATAATTAATACAACACACGTCTAAATACATCTTATAACAAAATCAAAATGAATCCCAAGTCCTAAGTGTACCCCGCCTACTCTCGGTCAGGTTTGATCTCCTTCGCGTACCTGTGAATGGTTGGCCATGAAATGGCTCAGCAAAACGAATTGCTGGTATGGAATCGTGTAGCCCACGTGCGACCGGGCTACACTCAACTAATTGGTCGGATGAACATGCGGTTAATTTATTAACAGACATGCATACATAATGAAATACTGCAAACACTCAGCATACCAATCACATAGTCAACAAATAATCAACAAGTGATCCTACTCAACGGGATCAAATCGTCACAACAGGGTTAGCCTTCTTTAATCTCTTAACCTCAATTTACGTTTTAACCCTTCAGTCCTCCCATGCCTTTCTCTTTTAGATTAGTGCAATGCTCTCATTGGTATTGTTTATGTTCAAATATTTTTCCTTACAATCCATACAACGGAATTGTGCATATACATTTAAAGTCCTCAAGACGGTCTGAATTTTTGAGACTACTTACAATTTTAACTTAGGGCAGGTGGCCCGTACCAAGTGAACGCTACACATCACAAACCAATAATCTGTGCCGATAGTGGCATATATACATAAATATATATACATATAACTCACCCCTGTCAATGATCATATGCCAAAGACGGGGAGCCAATCGCTTGGCTCCGGGGCAGCGCAGTCCGTAGACATACTCCAACGAGGTTGGTTCTATTATAGATACCACCCTCTCAATCCAATAAACACGTGTGCCCGGTCTACCCGGATCCTCTCGTCCCCCCCAATAGTTAGCGTTAGTCAAATTCTTATAATCTCTTCCTTAGTTACTTCGGGACATCACTCTGATGTCGTTAACATTTAATAAGGAAGTTGTAAGTTAACATTACACTCATATAAATCCATCCTCCTAATCTCCTTAAATTCTCCATTCGTGATCCAATTCATTTCCTCGTATAGTAGGCTACTCTACCGTGTAGTTAGCAGCACAACACATACCAAGACGGATTAATCACCACACAAATACGAGCAACAATAATAGTCCAGTTTACATGCTTTAATCTTGGGGGTCGTTTTTCACACAAACAACTAGCACACAAGCCGAGTATAACTCGGTTGCAAGAAGGCTACAAGAAACCATACCTTGGCCTAATAGACGTCCGCCTAATCTCGTCTAGCAGTCCCGACTATCCAATCCGAATTCCGCCTATAGTCATTATTTGAATGTATTAATAACTCATCCGGTTACTAGTTCATTGTTATGAAACAGTTTCTTACGTTCCGACCCTTACGTGCGTGTGCATGCTACCCATGCATGTACATACTAGTTTCATACCGTATTACAATGTGCGTACGTTATTCTTGTTAGCCTAAGCGATATACGATTACCGTTCGTTAATATTTCTTTCATCCCAGTACCTTATTTGTTATTAAGGTTTCGTTTGTTTATTGTAAAATCTTTATCTATGAGACTTATATTAGTATGTAGTCTTCTTTTAACCACCTACATAATCCCATGTGTACATGTTATTTATCTCCCTTTGATTATCTAAAAATCTTTAAAGGTATATACATGTATATTTAAATCACATGTTTGTAATTGTCTAAATATGCTAGCAATTTTACTAACTCCTTAATAATACTCCTAGGTCCCATATGGACCCGAATATTTTATATTTTACTTATTTGCATCCTAATCCCAAATAATATTTTATTGTTCACTCATCAACTCCTTATACTTATATAACCTATAGTTTTAATTTCACAATTCCTTAAGTCAAGATTTCTTTTCTAATTCCTCCAATATCCACATAGGACCTATTATAATTTTAATTCGAATAAAGACACTATATTTTCGGTTATTTACATTATAGCCCAATAATTTCATAAACTTTACATTTTACTTTTAATTACATTATATTATAGTTTTAATCCCTTACTTAATTAAATTATAATTCCACCTCTATTATTTAGGTAATTACTAGTTGGACACAACAATTTCGGTAATTACTATTTGGCCCCATTTATTTTCACTTTTGCACTAAACTTTTCTACATTTATATTTCACCCCTTAAATCTTATAACATTTACATACATATTATATAACCTATATTTTTAATATTTTATTCTGGCTAATTTCGAATGTACCACTATACTTCTGTGATTTATACTACAACCCACAAATTTAATTCAGTTTTTTTTGCACCTAACTTTCCTTAATTACATTTTCACCCCAAAACTTTCATAAAATTTATATTTTATGTTATTATTTATTTTTAACTCCAATTTTCGGTCAACACTTTGACCAATAACTAATTTAATTCTAATACACTAATATACCCAGAATTTTATTTATTTCTCAGTTGGACCATAAATTTTCAAGAATTTACAATTTAGCCCCAAACTTTATAATTTGTTATTTTAAATCCTTAGCACTTATTTAACTTACCCAAAATTCATAATCTAAGTTCATATACTATATTACATCATTATACAGCCTAATTTATAGTTTATTCTCGGCCTTTAATATTTATGCACCATACTTTTGAAAAATTACACTTTTACCACATAGTTTATTAAACTAGTCATTTAAGCACTTATAATTAAATTTATCATGCCCAAAATTTATAACACAATTTTGTATACTCATATAGCTTATTAATATCCCATTTATACAGTAGGTTCTCGGCTGTAACCAATTTTTAACATATAGTTTTATAACTTATGTTTTAAGGCTTATAATGCCATAAAATGCTCATAAAATATACCTAAACATTTGGCTAAGATAACAAACTATTTTATACAGTTTAAATACATCAAAATGTCCATATTACAACACTTTATTTTCGGACCTAACAACACAGTACAGCCGATTACAATTTTATTTGTATAAAATGTTCTTAAACTTTATAAAATGATATTTATGTGTCTAAATTGTTTTTAAACCCAACCAAATGCTCTACATCATTTTATAGTCACTTAGAGATCAAATCAAGCCCACTTTCAACAGCTAACTCTCGACCATGACAAGATGTGTACTTTAGATATTTTAAACACTAAGTATGCCTTAAGCTTACTTACCTTTTTAATGTTCCAAGTGTGGTCTCCAAGCCTTCTAGCTCTCGGCCCCCTTCTGTTTTGGTGAGGAATTAGTTAGTTTTTTTTGTTTGCCTAAACTTAAGGTTAATGAGAGGTTAGGCCATTAACATATGATTTGTACACTTGCCATTCTTTGAGTGTGTTTTACAACTTGTTCTTCCCCTTGTAATTTCTGGCAGCTACCACTGATTTTTTTTAACTCCATTACAGCCATGGTTAAGAGGGGAAGGAACACATAGTTAGGCCTTTAAGACACCACAACATAATCAAGGTAGATTTAAAGGTTTAGGGCACTAAAATGTGCACTATGATTAGAATTTACCTTGAAGCTTAAGGATGGGTATTTCCCCTTGGAGCTCTCGGTTTTGGTCTAGGAATATAACAAGGAGTAGTCACTTGGCTGTTCTTGAAATGAAAGGTGTTTAAACACATGTAAAGACTTAGATTAATGGACTTTACCTTAGGAAAATGCAAGGAGTTTTCAGCACCTTGGAGCTTGGATGTTTTAAGAACTTTGCCAAATGAAATGATGAATAAAATGGAGTCAGGAAGGGTGGCTATTTCGGCCATTAAGGAGGCAAGGAAATGGGTGAGAGTTAGAGTATAATTTACCTTGGTTAAGTGGTCTTATTTCTCCTCTTATTGTGCTAGCTCTCGGTTTACAAGCAACCCTCTTTGGGTGAATCTTTCGGCTTCAACATGGAGCACAAGGCAAGGTTGTTTGTTAATGAGAAGAATGAGGTTTAAGGCTAAATGGAGCTATAATGAGTCAAGACGTCTACTCTCTACTGGAGCCAACAAAAGAAGTGAAGTGAATGAGGGGGGAAAAGATTTACCAATCCGGTTGCAAAAAAAGGGAGGAGGATGGCTGGTGTTGTACCGGCAAGGAAAAGAGGGAGTGAGGGAGTGTTGTTTTATTTGGAATGAAGGTAATGAGTAATGAGTACTTCTACATGTTATTTTAATTCTAGGCAAGTACAAGCTAGTAGTCATCTCTTTTCTTTACCCTCTCTTGTTCCTTTGTCATTTCCGATCTGCAAGTGGTTAAAGAGGGGGAAGGAAACAGCATGGCTGCGTAATTCTTGGGAAGAAGGAGATAGATTTGACAATGGATTAGTAGCTAGGTGTGGTAGGTAATGTACTTGTTAGTTTTCTTTTCCTTTCTTCCTTATATCACTCGGCTGAACAAGAGGTGAGGTGGTGATAGATTTTTCTTTTTTTTTGTTCCTCCTTCCTAGATTCATGATCACATGTTGTACTTGGTATGTGAATATAGTAGTTTAATTTTCTACTCTCTCATTTCTTCCTCTTGGTGTTGTCCGAGAGTGAGCAGCACAATGGGGCTATTTTGCTTCTTTGTTTTCCTTAAATCATGGGATGATATGTATTAACTTGCATATAATATTGTATAGTAGGTAGTAGTAGTTTATTTATGTCTTGCTTTTGTTTTCTTGTTTCTTGTCCCATATCTCACGGTTGCAAGTTCTGGACAGCAACTTTTTTTTTGTGTAACATTGTACAATTGTATATCATTATATCATGTATTTGGCAAGTACTATATCACCCAACTCTTCCTTATTTTACTCCCTTATATTCTTTTTTTCCCTCCTAGTTACGGTAATAGCAGTAGAATTCAATGGCTTAGTTTGCTTCCCATGACATTGTTCAATTGTATATTACTAGACAAGTACAACCTACCAACTACTTTCCCTTATTTTACTCATCTTAATTCTCTTCACATGCTTATGTTTGCTCTCGGTAGAAACAAGCAAACCGGTAGCTTTATTTGCTTCATTACTTTGTATTTTAGTATAGTATAACACATATATTTGGGCAAGTACAACTTCCCTTGATTTACTCTCTCATGTCTCATTCTCACTCTTCTTATTTCTCATATTACTCTCGGATAACACTACTAAATCAGCCCCCTTTTTGTTTCTTTTGTATTATTATACTATGTAGCTTATGACATGCATTAGTTTATTTTACAACAAGTACAAACTTGCCTTATTTCCCTCCATGTTTTCCTCCCCTCACAAAGCTCTCTTATTTCCTTTGTTACAATGCATTTACGGTACCCATTGCTGGAACCGAACAGCAACAATTTTTTTGTTGTTTTATGCCTTATATAGTATATCACTTGTACACTTATGTGTTTGTGTGTTCTTTATTTTACTAGTATATATATTAGTAATTTGTAACATGTATTTATGTGTTATCTTTGGACTTGTCCAATGTGTTGATTCTTTTTTTTTTACTTTTATGGACCACACAATGTATTCATATCAATACTTTAGTGTATATCATGGTTCTCCATGATTAAATCCATAAGTCCTTATAATTTAATAATTCATCCTCGTTCACGTTCTCATTTAATTTAATTTACTCTTAATTAAGGTAATAAAGGTTCGGGATATTTCAGCACGGGATTTTAGGGCGCATTCCATGGACGGTGGATGAAAACCTCCTGGTTTTAGAGCTGGTTGAAGTGACGAAGGCACCAAGTGAGCATGTCTTTCAGTGGGTATACCAATATGGCACGGGTTCATGGAGTCCCGATTATGTTCCTGCATAAGGAGTTCGCTCAACGGATTGCTATCCGCATCGGTTTCTTCATGGAGTACATTGAGGAGAGTCATCGCTTTGGTGGGGATTTCTTACGAGTTAAGGTAAAGATTGATATTACTAAACCCCTCCTACATTGTGTCAAAATTACGATGGATGGAAAAAGTACGGTTCTACAAGCATTTGCTTTTTGTGTGGGAGGTTTGTGCATGGTTCCAGAGACAGTCCTTTAACACCCCTCTCCTTAAACACGTAATAATCTCTCACGTAGCAATAAATAAAACGTCTTACGGCGGAAGAATAAATAACAATAACAATACTCACTCGGGTGTCACCGGCCATTACTCGCCCATGCGAGCAACGAAGCCAAACTACATCCAACTTCCAACATAAACAAACTGCTGACCGCTGTGATAACGAGAATAACTCCTATACATCATACTATGTCCATACTCATAAACATCGACAAGTGAGCGTCTACCCAAATCCCAAATATACATAACTGTACCATAATACATCTCACCATCTTCATTGATGTACAACAAACTCCATGTGCGGTAATTAAAGTAAACTCTAATTACCCTGTTCCCGCACTTCGGCTTCGGCGATAATCAACAACCTGCATATGGTGTAGTATCAGCGATAGACGCTGAGTATGCCGGGCCTGGACCCTAATGGTCACTTAGTCATTTTAACCATCTTATTATTAGATTGGTTTCATGCTTTACCATTTTACAGTTATAATCAATACTGTAATATACATGTATAATATACATAATCCTCCATCCAAATATTCATAAACACTTAACCATCCATCCAATCCGAACATTCGTTTAATATCACAAACAACAATTGTATATCGAACGTATCGAAATAATAGCAGTATAATTTACAATGTACAATCACCGTAGCGTACAGTTTCCATAGTTAATTTAATTTGGCCTTTAAGGCCCCATCCATCCAAACCATGTTTAATTAATACCAGTTGGGCGTCATGTTAAGACAACCCGATAACCTCACCATGGACAGTAGTCCTCCCGTACACACAAAGGTGCTCATTTCGCCAGAGGTCCGGAGGCCCCTAACTATTCTCTTATGTCTCGTAAGACGTCCATATAAAAGCCGTAGCTACCTGACCCACGATCCAAATAGGGCTCGTTGGGTATAAGCCTGGAGCGGAATCCAATCGGAAACCCCTCAGTGATCACAAATGCGCAACCAAGTAGTTCGTAAACTACCGGGATTCCTTACCTCAACTCATACCATCTCTCTCTCATAATGTTTAAGATCTGCTCTTAGTCTTATGGAGAATATATTATTACTCTCGGCTGCCCAATGGGTCTCACGCATACCTAGAAGTAATCTAGGTCATATTCATGTTCGAGATCCATGCTCTAGAGACCGACAATGTCGTGACTCGTTTCCTAAATGTTTTACTTAGGTTCCCATATACTTAATATTAATACTATGGTATTATATCAAGTAACCGTCATGTTATCACATTAACGCATATGTATGTTTATATAAGCCAATCTATAGTCGACGTAGTGTTAGTCCCGTAGGACGCTCGTGCATAAATAATTAATGCAGTAGCACACAATCACATACATGTATCCAAAACGCTTAACACACAAGTGATATCAACCAAATCTGAGCCCAAGGAGTTTCCTTAGGACAACTCGAATCAAACCCTTTACATACCGTTCACCAAGACCTAGGATGTGCAGTGTAGACCACTAGCTCGTCAAGCACCTTCGTCTGAAGTATGATCTAAACGGTAATAAACTATAAGTCAGTCTCCATGACTAACTACATCCAGTATTTCTGAATAACAAGTAACCCGATAGTTCATCCCCGGATTTCTATAGTTATTTGTTACGGGTTTCTCTAAACCGGTCGGCTTTGTTACTAAAACTCGTATGTCAAAACATTTCGACTGTTAAGTTTAATTCGTTACATTCCTTTAATCTTATCCACCACTAAACTTAGGTACATAACCTATAGTTGCATGTATGCATGCATGACTATATTATATTGTATTATTTTCCCACCATCAATTATAATACATTGTATTATATACTCCATTATCTTAGCAAGTTATATTTGCATTCAAAAACTTATAACTTATAGTTTGTAACTATTTTTCATGTAACAACCACCACCATTATTTATATGGTCTCCAACTAATGGTGGCCATCGGGTCCGGTTCTACCCGGAACCGGCGGTTCTACCCGGAACTGATTGGAACCGGAACCGGCCGGGAACCGGTGGGAACCGGAACCGGAACCGAACCGCCTCAGCCGGCTCCGAATACGAATACATGTTTTGATATTCGGGTCCGAACCGGGCCCGGAACCGGAACCGGAACCGCCTGGAACCGCTTGGAACCGTCTGGAACCGTCGTCGGATTCGGATCCGGGAACCGGAACTACAACCGGTGGAACCGGAACCGCCCCGGAACCGGTTGAAATTACCATTGTAATCAGGCCAAAATGACGTCGTTTTGGGTCTCGGGCGAGCGCTCCTCTGAAGAAAATAGCCGTTAGATCCCAAGCACGTGCATTGCAATATGAAGGCCAACATGATGATTGGTATGAGATGAATGGGGATAACACCACTTAGGACTTCTATCTTGTAATATTTTAGAATGTATTAGTAATTTAGTATTACTTTATTTCCATGTAATCTTTTTTTTAAGACGTGCAAATTGAAATCATGTAACCTCTTAGTAGCTGTACTCTTTTTCCTTATTAGGGTTTTCCCAATGGGTTTTAACCTAATAAGGTTTTAATGAGGCAGTGAATCATATAATAAAATTCTCTTTGTTCCTTATTTTTTATAAATTCAATAAATTCCTAAGTCTTTGTTTCTTACACATTTAAGATTATAAACTTGAAGAATAACCTATCTAGGAGTAAAGTGGATGAAAAGAGCAACGTGTGCGCTCAAACGGATCTCAAATCAGAGCTAAAATGAAGCAACTGGAGTCGATCGAATCTTTCCGGAACGCTCCGGAACCGCTCCGGAACCGGTCGGAACCGATCAGAACCGGAACCGGAACCGGCCGGAACCGACCGGAACTGGTTTTTTGACCGAATTCGAAGCGAATCCAGATTTCAGAACCGGAACCGGAACCGCTCGGACCGGTTCCGAATACGAATACACATTTTCCGGAACCGGTGGAACCGGACCCGTGGCCACCATTATCTCCAACCATATTATATATTCATCCTTATATACATTATTCTTGTATATGTGGTGGGTCACAGTAACTGACTTCAGCCAGTTCGTTTCCCTGGGCTGTGGCGGGTGGGCTGGTGCTCCTCCAATCTGAGTACCAAGCTGTGCGAGAACGGCAGCAATCGTCTCAGCAACATCTGGAATCACGGGGTCACCGCCTCCACCTCTACCAGTACCACGCCCTCTAGTTCCCCCAGACATCTGTAGTACAGTATGTCACATAAATACTCGGTAATTTACCGTACACAACCAGTAGATATTGAATTGCCTTAAAGGCTAAGCTATCACGCAATTTGCGTTTACTAGACACAATATCTTTTAAGACAAGTCATCTCGTACCTCACAAACGTTTCCCTTAATTTCCCAAGTCCTAAGCTCACTATCTTAACCTATTTTATCATCATCAGAGCGGTACTCCGCTCTGATACCACTTTTGTAACACCCCTCTCCTTAAACACGTAATAATCTCTCACGTAGCAATAAATAAAACGTCTTACAGCGGAAGAATAAATAACAATAACAATACTCACTCGGGTGTCACCGGCCATTACTCGCCCATGCGAGCAACGAAGCCAAACTACATCCAACTTCCAACATAAACAAACTGCTAACCGCTGTGATAACGAGAATAACTCCTATACATCATACTAAGTCCATACTCATAAACATCGACAAGTGAGCGTCTACCCAAATCCCAAATATACATAACTGTACCATAATACATCTCACCATCTTCATTGCTATACAACAAACTCCATGTGCGGTAATTAAAGTAAACTCTAATTACCCTGTTCCCGCACTTCGGCTTCGGCGATAATCAACAACCTGCATATGGTGTAGTATCAGCGATAGACGCTGAGTATGCCGGGCCTGGACCCTAATGGTCACTTAGTCATTTTAACCATCTTATTATTAGATTGGTTTCATGCTTTACCATTTTACAGTTATAATCAATACTGTAATATACATGTATAATATACATAATCCTCCATCCAAATATTCATAAACACTTAACCATCCATCCAATCCAAACATTCATTTAATATCATAAACAACAATTGTATATCGAACGTATCGAAATAATAGCAGTATAATGTACAATGTACAATCGCTGTAGCGTACAGTTTCCGTAGTTAATTTAATTTGGCCTTTAAGGCCCCATCCATCCAAACCATGTTTAATTAATACCAGTTGGGCGTCATGTTAAGATAACCTGATAACCTCACCATGGACAGTAGTCCTCCCGTACACACAAAGGTGCTCAATTCGCCAGAGGTCCGGAGGCCCCTGACTATTCTCTTATGTCTCGTAAGACGTCCATATAAAAGTCGTAGCTACCTGACCCACGATCCAAATAGGGCTCGTTGGGTATAAACCTGGAGCGGAATCCAATCGAAAACCCCTCAGTGATCACAAATGCGTAACCAAGTAGTTCGTAAACTACCGGGATTCCTCACCTCAACTCATACCATCTCTCTCTCATAATGTTTAAGATCTGCTCTTAGTCTTATGGAGAATATAATTTATTACTCGGCTGCCCAATGGGTCTCACACCTAGAAGTAATCTAGGTCATATTCATGTTTGAGATCCATGCTCTAGAGACCGACAATGTCGTGACTCGTTTCCTAAATGTTTTACTTAGGTTCCCATATACTTAATATTAATACTATGGTATTATATCAAGTAACCGTCATGTTATCACATTAACGCATGTATGTTTATATAAGCCTCTATAGTCGACGTAGTGTTAGTCCCGTAGGACGCTCGTGCATAAATAATTAATGCAGTAGCACCCAATCACATACATGTATCCAAAACACTTAACACACAAGTGATATAAACAAATCCGAGCCCAAGGAGTTTCCTTAGGACAACTCGAATCAAACCCCTTTACATACCATTCACCAAGACCTAGGATGGGCATGTAGACCACTAGCTCGTCAAGCGCCTTCGTCTGAAGTATGATCTAACGGTAATAAACTATAAGTCTGTCTCCATGACTACTACTACATCCAGTATTCTGAATAACAAGTAACCCCGACAGTTCATCCCCGGATTTCTACAGTTATTTGTTACGGGTTTCTCTAACCGGTCGGCTTTGTTACTAAAACTCGTATGTCAAACATTTCGACTGTTAAGTTTAATTCGGTTAATTCCTTTAATCTTATCCACCACTAAACTTAGGTACATAACCTATAGTTGCATGTATGCATGCTTGACTATATTATATTGTATTATTTTCCCACCATCAATTATAATACATTGTATTATGTACTCCATTATCTCTTAGCAAGTTATATATGCATCAAAAACTTATAACTTATAGTTTGTAACTATTTTTCATGTAACAACCACCACCATTATATTATATGGTCTCCAACCATATTATATATTCATCCTTATATACATTATTCTTGTATATGTATATATTTACCATATAGGTAAGTTCCATGAGTTATAAAACTCTTATATTATATGTTACATTTTATCATCTTTTATTAGATGATTATCCCATTAGTTGTATTTATTTTATACAACTTATATTAAGATTATTATCCTAATATTATGCAACATTTTACGTTGTATAATCACAACTCCTAAGGTTTAATCAATAAATACCTTAGTTTATAAATCTTATTTATTTATAGTTTGTCATATTATTTAATGTGAATATCCTTACTTATGTTAATTCCATTAAGCCATTAACATTATGTAATGTTATACCACATATTAATATCATATAATATGATATCTTTTTCTTGTGATTTATAACATATAGTTTTTATGCAAAACTATTTAATATTGCCGCATGGGCACAATATAAAAACCTTATTCTTTTTCATAAACCATAGTTTCCTTTATTTACAAAATCACCACATTAATTATACCATGTTATATATATCATATAATATAACATTTTTAACTTATAAAATTGGTATAACCTATGGTTATATTTTGTAAAATTCCGAACAGACCCACCATATTTTAATTGCCATTTGGCCAATTTTATAACATATAGTTTATAATATCATTAAAACTATATATTATACACATATCTTAATAAATATTCTTATATAATTCTAAAAATCACCAAATTTCACCAAAGGGTTATAATTAACCTTACTAACCCATATATAATCGGTTATTACAATTCACCATCTTTTATTCCAAAGTGTCAAATGACATAATAACTATATATTATAATATATAGTTATTTTAATTCCAAAATCAACCCAATAAATTCCTAAAAATCCCTAATAGCCCATGGGTGTTTATAATACCATTTATACCCTTAACTTTCGGAAATAACATATATACCACATATGTTATAAAATTGTTACAATAAATACTTATCTTATATATAAAACCTTAAATAAGTTATCTAACTTATTTAATTTGGTCAAAACCTAGCATATGGTCAAGGTTGACCACCTTAATATTTCCTTGACCATTAATCTCCATAAATTACGGTTTATACCCATATTTTCAGAAATTACCATTTAACCCCAAAACTTTATATAATCTTATAATTTTTATATAAACTCATTTAAACCTCTAAATTTCGGCCATATTAATATATAGCCCCCAAATTTAGTTTATTTACACTATAACCCCAATTACTTGTGGTAATTTATTTTTAGCACCTAAACTTAATTAAAAGCTTATAAATGCATAAATAAAATGGCCTAAAGTACATGGCCTTATTACAAACATTAGCTTATAAAATAAATTACACATAAATGCCCAAAAATGCATTAAACTCTCGGCCTTACCATATGTTTCCTTATTTACCAATTTTCCACATAATGTCTTAAATTTGACAATTATGCTAATTAATTAGTTATAAAATTTACTAAACCATTCCTTAATCACCTAAGGTCAAAATAAGACCTTAATTAACCATTCAATCACGGCACAATATATGTACATATGTATAAACACATATTAATATACCAAGTGTAGGTTTAAGTGATTTATACCTTGTTTTTGCCTAGTTAAGGCCTTGTTTGGCCACGGCCTGCTTAGGATAAATTTCCACAGCATCATTTACATGTTTTCCAACAAAATTAAGGCATGGTTAGTCTCCAGGCAAGATCTAACCATAAGAAGTGTTTAATGTCAATTTTCAAGGTAAATTTACCTTAGAATACCAAGGTAACCAAGGTTGAATTCGGCCTGTATTTACAGTAGGTAAGGATCATCAAAAGAGCTACTAAAACCAAGCTTTAAACTGGTATAACTCAGATTAGAAGATGACTAATTTTACCTTGTTTAAAATGCCTAAAATGGTGTTTTTGGCTTGGATATGGCTATACCTTGAAGCTCTTGATGTACCAACTGAAAGTATGTTAAGAAGAAGATACTAAGGCTAGGAACAAAGTTCACAGCCGAATTTGAAGGGAATCAAAAAGATATGTGCTTAAAGCACATTTTATACCTTAAGAGCAAGATTAGCTTTCTCCACCTTCTTCCCTGTTAATGCCGAGATACACCCTCCATTTAACCTCCAAAAAAACCTAAGAACATTGATGGAAGTGGTTGATGCTTAGCTCCATGGAAAGGAAAGAATGTGAAGAGAATGAACATTTAAAGGCTTAATAAGCTTACCAATGGTAATTGTTGTTCTCTCTGAACTTGATGAGTAGCCACGGTTTGGAGAAGCCAAAGGAGGTTTGAAGAGCTGCTGTCCGCTGGGTATGCAGCAAATGAAGAAAGGTAAGTGTATTTTGCTTATAAGTTACTTATGTTACTTTAATTATTACTTTAGTGTATAGTATTTGATGACTCATTAGATTAGCTGTATAACTGATTGGAGATTGATAATTGAGTGGGCATTACAGCTGTAGGAGGTCGGCAGCCCTTGGTCAAGGCAATGGGTGCCTTTTGACCATGGTTTAAGTTTAGTAATTAAAATGTTATTTTTTGGTACTATTCATACTAAATTGCCCATTTTGATTTTATTTTCAAACTTTGATTTAGACTTTATAATATAGTCTATCATGTCACATTAATGTTATAAAGAACTTAATATAGTCTTTACAGTGACAAAAAGTTATTATCTTAGAGCTCATAGACAAAAAACATGCTTTAAGGAATTTTAGTGCACATTTTGAGTCGCAGGGTGTTTCTGAGCTCTGTTTTCTTTGAGAACAGTTTTTTTGTGTTCCTTACATGATATTTGATCATGGTATCCAATTTTATATCATTTAGAGGTCATTAGACCTTTATGGTTTCCTTAGAGCACATTTTTGCCCTACTTGACCTTGAAGCATGAAAATGCTTGTTCTTTGTGTTGGAGTGTTGTCCAACAATTTTATTATGGTTTAGTATTGTGTTAATAAGCTTAGGACAAAGTTTTAGGTCCTAATAAGTTCATTTGGGTATTTATTTACCCTTAACAGTCAAAGGGTGCAATATGTTGCTTTGTGTTGACCACTGTTGTTCTTAGTTGACTTTTAAGGCATGTTTAGGCCTTAATTAATGTGATTAGATGTTTAATCCATGTTTTATTAGTTTGGGGTATTTCAAGTCGTCTTCATTCTGATGTGGTTGAGTCTGACCCCCCTTATGGGCCATGGTTACGCGCGGGGGCCTAAGCTTGAAACGTCTAAATCCGTCTTGTCTTGGCGAAGGTTCAAGTGGAAGGTTTAAGTTTGCCGTTAGTTAGACGTTCGGATGGAGAAGTGGATGGCGAGGAGTGTTGCAAGTGTTCATGCCTGTTACTCCGGGGCCTCATTCAGCTGTAGTTTCGAAGCCCAGCTTCTGGTCAGCCTAACCGTGATGCTATTGTCTTACTACCATTGTCTTGAACGTGATGGTTGGAAACGAAAGACTAGTGTGGTTGACTATGATGCTACTTTGGATGAGTATTTGGACAGAAAGGTTAATGAGCGGGTGTCAAAGAGAGGAAGGTGTGATGATTCTCCTTTTTCTGGTGAGGCGACCCTGGGGGATCCCGGGGTCACCCGGCATAATGTCTTGTTTTGTGGCGAACTATCGTGGGCTTGGCGATGCTCGGACAGTTCGCTGGTGAAATACCCCAAACCTTAATTACGTAAATTTATCATGAATTAATTTAATGGAATGATTTAATCAAGGAATAATTAAGAATAATGAACCTTGATTCAGTAAGGAATTTTATCACCTCTAAACATATATATATATAAACAAGTATGTATAGTCCAAAATGGGTACTAAACCCCACATAAAAATAATGGACTAAAGAGAGAATATTATAAAGGAGGAAACAACTCCTAAACTAATGTAACATGTAATACATTAGTACATGAATTAAGATCACAAATCATGTGAGAGAATTATGTGGTATAGTTTATATATTCAGAATAAATAATAAAGTATACAATGCTCAAAAACACAAGAAATACACCTTAGAACAAGGTAGCAACATGTTACAACTAACACATAAAACAAGTTCAAAATGTACAACATGTGTGTTTCCATCCCCATAGTCGCATGTACCCCGATGAGGACTCAACAATCAGGAAAAAAGCCAAGTTCTCTATCGGCCAGCCAGGACCAACTGGATTGGGTTACACAATAAAACCCTGGTCGACTCCCTCGTTGCATCAACCCCAGCTGACTCCTTCACTGCATCAACCCAGCCTCATCAGGAGAAAAAAAAACTCATGACCTAGCACGCTCGACTCTGACATCTTGTCTCATCAATCCCATCAGACAACCTATCATTACCTGCGCAGACAAACCGACCAACTCCAATAACCCGTCGTTTCTAACTTGAACACCCCTCTCACACATCATTAATACCCAAATACTGATGTGTCCTTTTCATGATTAAAGGGCAACCAAACAAGGGAAGGAAACTTCGTTTCTAACAAGGCCATCCGAGTGACGTCAACCCCATCCCACGTGGAGGTAGCCCACATCACCAACCCGGCTAGAAGACAGGCAGCGAGCCGGGAAAACGAGCTGACCTACCTATCTTTTTCCCTATGAATAAGCAATAAATTCCTCATTTATTAAACACACTCACGCATGTACTCTTTTTCTCTCCTTGCTTGTATTACCTTAATTCTACTAAAACCTCTATCAACCCCCGTTACAAGATCATTTAAGATTGTAACACCCTGGATTTTCTAACATTTCACTAGGCCAAATAATTAGCAATTCCAATTTATTATTAGGCAGCGGAATCAAATCCTAAGCCAGGGCATTATTCCCTCACTCACAAATAAATGAGTGTTGAGGCCTAACAATTAACTGAAAACCAAGTTGCTATTATTAATAAAAGAAAGTTCAACATCATCATAATAGTTCCTTAAAACTGTAGAAGTCTAAAAGCCTAAGATAAAATTCGATTACAATAACCAGCCTATGTGGAGTATTTTTTTTCTAAACGTCAAGGGCATCATCAACACCTGTGGCAGAAATCTAAACAAACACACAAAGAGCCATCATAAAGTTAGAGACACTGAGTAAGCTACCACTTCACTGTGTAAAAACATTTTCTCTTTTGAAAACCATTTTAACTATATAACCACACAACATATAAATCATTTCAATAATATTAACACACAACAATAAAATTATCATTACTGTAGAATACTCCATGTTTGGTTACTTAGTGAACTCAAAAATATAATAGCCAATTTTATTATCTTCCTTCTCCCAAGCCGCAGCCAGGACAAACAACTTTTCTCACTTTTGGGTACAACACCCAGCAATAACCCGGACACCAACACGCAGCCGCAAATCCAACTTTTTTCACTTTTGGGTACAACACGCAGCTGTAACCCGAACCCAATACACAGCCGGGAATCCAACTCGTCACTAAATCCTTAAGTGTGCACACCCCCCCCAATAGTACAAAGACTAAGGAGTAAAATAGAGCTAACTGTGTCCTAATGTGGCCCAGAGTAGTGATGTGTTCTAATGCGCCCCGCATTTATCATCTCATTCATGTGTCCTAATACGCCCACATGCACCATGGTTTTCTCCTCTTTAAAATTCTTTATAATTATCATTATTCACCATTTAATCAATCAAAACCCTCTTATACAACCATAAAATAAACTGTGTGATAAATCGTCATGATTACATAATTCCTTTTTATATATTATCTAATAATAATTCCATAACAATTTTCCATTAATCTCTTTTAGAAAGAATATGCAAATAATCACCGATATCCATTACAAAAATAATTCATTCACATAAGAAAATGCAATTATCATAACTCACAACAATTCAATCTCAAATAATGGTCACACACAAAATTCACATCCGCGTTAAAATTTATTTTTGTAAATTTAATAAAAATTAGTGAACGTGGTAACTTACCTGATATTCTAGCTATGACTCATACCAAAACCAACTAAGAAAATCAACTACTACTTGTTATTCTACGCGTTGCTAACTACCCGCCGCCGATTACACAGAGAAAAAGAGGTGTATATCTTGTTCTTTTTTTCCTTTGTTTGCGCCTACGTAAGTGATGGTAAGGTGAGGACGAGTGACGTATATATTTGTTTTTCTTGTGTTTGTGAACCTAAGAGAAAATAAAGAGGAAAGGAAGGAGCAACATGTATGGCTCAGAGAAGGATGCAAAAAAAAGAAGACTAGAGGGAGATAAGCAAAACATGAGACTAAATTGGTAGAGTAAGATAGGAAGATGATAGCCTATATATTGCCGGTCAGAAAGTATAGAAAGTGAGAGGATGTGAACCGGAAGGAATATGAACTAACTTATTAATGAAGATGGTTAAACTGTTTAATTAAATTCTAAAAAACCAAAAGTCGGAAAGTATGGATAGACATATCCGAAGTAATAAATAGATTTGGAAAATACAGAAGGATAAAACTGACTTATTAATCAGGTCAGAAAATGTGGAAAGATAAAACTGACTTATTAAATAAAGTTAGGAACTATGAAAAGATATAACTGACTTCTTAAATTAAGTACAACCATTATAGCATTAAATTAAGTAACAACAACTAAATTAAGTATAATCAATTATAGCCTTCAAAACATAAAATATGATTATAACTTCGTTTTAAATAAATAAATAAAATAATTAGAAAATATGAGGATCATTAATAGGAAATTAAAAATCACAACTGATCTATTTTTAAACGAGTTATTTTATTGAAACGAATTCTTTATTAAATACTAGTATATAATATGCTTGTAAAATAATATAATATACTCATAAACTATATAATCTACTTGCAAGCTATATAATATACTTGTAAACTATATAATATATGTATTTTAAAATTGAAGGGTATTTCAAAGATCAAACCACGTAAACCTCTAAGTCTTCTTCACTATCATAAATCTTTACAAATCTCACATCGTCTTACCCTAAAGAGTTAATATAAACCTACAACACATACTATACTCTAACATTTGGCGTCATCTGTGGGAAACTCTTCACCATCACCACAAAGCTCTCTCTACCCACCATGAAAAAAATCCTACAAATGGCACCACCCCGAGGCAGGAAGCCCAGGAAAAACATCCTTCAAACAATAACCTCGCCACCCACGGAGGAAGAAACACCCCCCATGGACACAAGAAACATCCTCTGATAACATCAACAACACCAACTAGTAAGCGGTATCCATGGAAAAGTTCTTGGCCCTACAACAACAAATGATTGATCTAGTCGAGCGTTTCACCCATCAACAAGCAACAATAGACACAGATAGGGGAAAAGTGGAGGACCACGGCCCCTTCTCTAATAAGGTGAATTAAAATCCACTTCCCACCAACTGTGCTAAGTACATCCCGATATACGACAGCTCAGGGGATCCCGATGAACATTTTATACCCTTTAAATATGCCATGGTCGTGGCCCACATCGACGCCCACGCTTAATGTCATCTCTTTCCATCTTCTCTGCCAGGGTGGGCGCTCACATGGTTCACACACCGACCAAACAAGTCCATCGATAGTTTTAAAGAGCTCAACAGCTGTTTCTATCACACTTCACGGTCAAACGATAGACCAAGAGGACATCTTTCAAACTCCTAGGTATGTGACAATGCCATTACTAGGAGGATGTCAAGGAGTACAACAAATGACTCCGCAAAAGCTATCACAAAGGTTGTTGAGCACAAAGACTCGGTCATTGGCTCTTCCTACTGTTACAACTTGGCAACCTCTAAGTCTTATGACGAGCTGATTACTGGCCAAAAGTTACATCAAGGGAGAGAAAACCATTCACATAGCCCAAAAACTGGCCAAAACAGCTACATATACTTTGACGATGATGAGCCCTTCAAGAGAACGGGAAAAACACAAAGGTCACATGGGGAACCAAGACTCCGGGTATTGCATCGGGGAAACAGTCACAACAAGAGCCACAACCCTGAATCCCAGACTAAGCCTATGACCACGACAGCTCGGCCAAGCAGTAACAACCTCAGCATGGGAAGCGGACTAACGTATCAGAACTCATGTGGCTTAATAGGCCGATGATGGAGGTCTTTGCAATTACTACAAGAGAAGGCCTTATGGGGGACACCCAGCTCACTACATGTCTTGATGGAAAAGGTTGAAGATGTACTACGAGTTCCATACCCACGCTGGTCACAACACAGAAGGCTGCAATGAACTCCATAAAGAGCTTGACTAGGCCTCCCGCCAGGGTGCTTTGGACTAGTACATCAATCGCCCAAACACCTCAACCGGTAAGGGAGAGAGAAGGAAGAAGCCCCAATCGAACAACAACTTTGATTCTGAAAACTGCCATCCCAAGAAGCAAAGAGACAGATCGGTGTTCATGATAGCCTACCGAGGCTATGACATCAATCGGGATCAGAAATGGGCCCTCAATGAGCCACATAGTACCAATTCAAACAGACCAACCAAGAAAAGCGCGCCAACCATCAGCTTCACTGATGACGATATGAAGGATATAACCTTCTCCCATAATGACATGTTTGTCATTACAACACAAATCCACGATCGAGACGTGCACCGGATTTTAGTGGACGATGGCGATGGATTCAGCTTAATCACTTTGAATGCTTACATGTAGTTGGATGCCCCCAAAAAATGGGTGAATGACTTCAGTTGCGGTCTCACCGACTTCCTAGAGACAGAGTCTCATTCAAAGGGTACAACCAAGTTGCGGATGACACTTGAAGACGGTGAACTCATATACATAGAGAGGGTCAAATTCCTTTTAATGGACGACCTCCCTAGCTACAACACCTTCCTGAGATGCCCTGGCGTCCTCGCCTTACACTCCGTCTCAAGCACGATGTGCCTAAAGCTGAAGTTCCAGACCCACTATGGGAAAGTAGCCACTATGAAAGGCCATCGGAAGATGGCACTATCTGCAACGTGGAGGCATCCAAGGTAAATACTCGGACTTCAACCCCCTGAACTGGCTAGTGCCCGCCCCTTTCTCCCTCGCCAAAGTCAGGTAATGACCAGATCTCTCACCAGGTATACCCCTTCTCTAACTCCCCAAGCTAAATTCTAATATCGGCAATTCATTTTATGACACAACTCACACCCCACTAGTAAGTCTTCTTGTTTAAAAGAAAAAGCTTTGCCTGACTAATTTATATATTGGCACTGTTGAGTCTCAGACCGCAACTAAGCTCTATGATCTACTCCATTAGTCGGTAAAACTTTTGGGGGGTACGTGTGCACACTTAAGGACTTAGAGTGAGAGTGAACTGGATCGGTCCCAACTCTGTTGTGGTACCAATTATTGGAACTTGTAAATTGTGGAACTTTGGTAACTCCCATCATTCCAGAATTGTTTGTGATATTACTGATTGGTAATTGAGATTATTTTGATGTTATTGTTTGATTAGTTATGTGGCTATGGATGTTTATTGTACTCAAATTGGTTTTCAAAATGTATTTGACAAGGTGTTGTAGGGTTTACTCAGTTTCTTTGATTTGCGCGGTCCTTTCTTGTGTGTTGTTATGTTTTCTGACCGCAGGTATAGATGATTAAGTTGCTGGGACTAGGGGGCGCGTAACGACTAGTATTTGAATCATTTGCTTCAGGAACATTTGAGGAGATCTAATGTTTTAGCATACACTTGGGGTTTTATCTTGTTTTTGTTAGGTTTCTGTCGCCAGCTATACACTAGTACAAAAAACGCCTATTTCAGCGGTTTTATCTACAACCGCCGAAATAGGTTCATTTCCCGGGATTTTTTTCTGAATTTTCAAAAGGCCACTTAAATTTTAGTCTATTTCGGCGGTTGTTAGTAACAACCGCAGAAATAGACTTTATTTTATTACATATTTGCTCACTGGCCTAATCTCTTAATCTTCTCTTCTCTCTAATTTCGCATCCCTAACTGGCGAACATGGTCTACGCCTCTCTTCTTCACTTGCTCTCATGGTGATTTCGCAACCGAAACGGTGGCTCTCTCATCCCGTTCTCTCACGGTAAATTCACAACCCTAACTGGTAAACAAACATGCTCTGCACACCTTTCTTCATCCTCTAATCTCACGGTAATTTTGCAGGCGAACTTACATGCTCTGCGCCTGTGTTCAGTTTCTTCTATTGTGGTAATATACTCGAACTTATCTTATTCTCTCTGGGAACCGGTAATATACTCGAACTTACATGCTCTGCGCCTGTACGTGTTCATTTTTTCTCTCGTGGCAAACTTACATGCTCTGCGCCTTCATTCTCGTGGTTGCGCCTCTTGAAAAATGCTGGAACTGCTGCTGAGAAGTTGAAGACGACGACGCGGAAATCGATTTTTTTAAAAAAAAGGACCTATTTCGGCGGTTGTTATCTAGGAACCGCCGAAATAAGTATTTTTTTATTTTAAAACGCGCCTATCTTGGCGGTTTTTAGCTAACAACCACCAAAATAGATGACCTATTTCGGCGGTTGTACAACCGCCGAGATAGAATTGTAAACCTATCTCGGCGCACTTCATTTTGGCGGTTCACAACCGCCGAAATAGGCTATTTGGAACCACCGAAATAGACTGTTTTTGTACTAGTGATAATATATAAGCCTTAGCACTCATAGGCTGAGTGTGACGATAACATCCCGGTTAGGTTTTACTTTATTTATGTTTCCGCTGCAAACTATTAGCCACATTGCTAATAAATCGTGATTATATATGTTGTTAGAAACCGGGGTGTTACAGGTGGACATGCCTGGGATTGACCGGTCCATATGGAATAGATCATTCAAGATTAAAACCATGTAAACCTCTGTGTCTCATTGTTATCATCAATCATAATTTACAAAACTCACATTGTGTCACCCTAAAGAGTTAATCTAAACCTACAATACAAATTACACTCTAACAACTCCCGTAACCATGTCTCGGTAGTTTTCTTTTTTACTTCGTGATGTGAATCAAACCCAAAACTCCGTCTTAACTATATGATTACATTTGGTTCTTGATGAAGCTAAAGTTCTTCCTTTGTTTTTCATGTGTTCTAGCATGCTAGTCAGTTGTTATAATTTATGTTATCGTCTATTGACATGAGAATCTAAGATAGATGATTAGGTTATAGGTAAAACCGGTTAATTCAAGTTATCAATCAATTTATAAAGTTGGTTGCAACAATTAGGGGTTATGTTCTTAATGCTTTAAGTTTATTCAAATTTACTACTAAATAGCGATTTTTGTCTTAACTTATTAAAATTGCTAAGTCATCATTTGAGAACTAATTAGGATAGCCATTATCAACTTGAGAATCATAACCATCACATAGTAAAGGTAGGATAGAAGGTGAAGTATCCGTCCCAGGGTGCTTTATAATTTAGTTAATACGGTCACAACTTTATTTCTTTAGTTTAATTTGAAATCAACAATATTCCCCCAACCTCTAATGTTATGTGTTGATTTGAATTTTTAAGTTAGTAATACGGTTAACAATTATTTCTTTATGTTTCTCTGGGCTCAATACTTATTTTTACTTATTTACTATTAGAAACAATAAGTGTAATTACCTTTAATTGTTGACTATCTATTCTCGGATCAGTATACCGTTTCTGGTGAGAGATGATCATGTGAAGGTCATTGAAGATAAACCCATATCCAAGTTGGACGATCCTGAGTCGCTCTCAATCACAAGGGACGGCGTACCATAAATGTGTAGTTCCCTAAGCATGCTTAGTGAGGTAAAAAGATACTATCATGAAGGCCTCGCAGGATAAAGCTTATAAAGTGGTAATGTATTAGGCAGGTTTTAGGGTTTAATGTCATATTGGATTGTTCAGATGACAAAGAGAATACGTAGTATCAAATCCATATTATCTGAGAATGAGCGTTAAACATAATATTGAACATATAATATAAACATTACTAATTTACTTTTCCTACAAAAAAAAGGTAAACTCCAACTATAAATCCCATAATGTAAAAGTTAAATAAACTATAGCTATTCTTAGTTCCTTACTAGTAGATGGTGCAATTTTTTTTAAAAAAGATAAATATATTCCGCAATTAATGATGGTCATGGTTCCGGTCTGTTCCCAAACAGAGGATTTGGTTTTAGATTTGGAACTTTTTCCAGGGCGGTTCCGGTTGGTTTCGAAGGGTGGATTCGGAACCAGTTCCGGGTGATTCTTAACAAGTTTCAGTTTGGTTCTAGATTTGCTTCCAATTTTGACTATTTTTTTTTCTATTTTTGTAAAATTTGGACCCAATTTCGATTCTGGTTCCAATGGTAAAAAAATTCATACGTAGCTGGGGCATATTGACTGGTTTCAAGCGGGTTTAGCGGTGCTGGTTCCGGTTCCGTGGACTCAGTCTCATATCAAACGTACTCGTTTCTAAATCCGATTCCAGCTTGTTCTAACCGGTTCCAGGACAAATACAAGTCCCAAAGAGAAAATTTGGAACCGCTTCAAAAGAGAGCGTTTGTTCTAAACTGTATCCAGCTGGTTCTAGTCAGTTCCGATTCCCAACCAGTTCGATTCAAGTTCTCAACTGGTTCGGTTCCACCAGTTCAATTAGATTGAGTTACATTGACCACCGTTACCAACAACTAGACTCTGACGGGCTCAATCATCCGACCACTAAAGTCGTGCGGTATCTTATTCAAATTTTCTTTTTAATTATGTTATCTGTTTTAATATAAATGTTTATAAATAGGTTATTATAAAATATAGTTCAATAATAAATTACAATCAAATTGTCATTAGTCGACTCCAATAACAAATGTGCTCACTAAAGCTCTCTTTAATAAAAAAAGGAAAAAAAAAAAAAACCATTCCCGTAATCCCACTGTTTTCTCTACTGGAAAAAGATCTGATGATAGCCTCAGGTAAGGTTTCATCGCCACTGCCGCCCACGACCACAGATAAAGTATGTTTGCTAAAGGCCTAACCGTTATTCAAGGTCTAATGCCCCACGCACGGCAGAGCAGTGAAATTGTACTATAAAATCAAGATAATTTCTAGTGGACAAAAGTTGCAGTGGGTGGTGGAGAGGGAGGGTTAGCTGCAATGACAGCCTTGACATTAGAAGTCCATTCGACCTTCACATGGCTTCCAAGTCAGCAGGGTCTTCGCAGCGCTCAGAATTCTCCTTCCACCGGTTTGAGTGTTCGTTATAGTGGAAGGAGAAGCTCTTCTAATAAAATCAAAACCGGACGAGTTCTCCACCGCGACCTTCACCACGGTTATCTGTCTTGCTCTCACAAGCCGAGAAATGTGACCAATTCTACGTCTTCTACGACGACCCCGTCCTCTTCTTTGAATGACAGTGAGCAGGGGTTTGTGCTAGATGTGGAAGAGATAAAAAATCGGTGTCAAAAGTGGCAATGGAGAGGCCAGTATTCAATTAATTACCTCGTTCAAGGCCAATAGAAGGAGAAACAAGACCGGCTCTGCTTCTTGTTCATGGTTTTGGCGCTTCAATTCCTCATTGGCGCAGGTTCTTAATTTCTCCCTACCTCTCCATCGCCTTGCCCAATCTTTGTTTCATTCTATTTAAACCGCCCAAGTACGCAACCTTTTTGTTGCAAAATTATGTTGCCGAATTAGGTTTTTTGGTGCACACCATTTTTTTACCAATGCCATGCCATACCATACCAGGAGGTGCTCATCTTTAGTCCAAGACTCCAAAGCCAAAATGTACAAACTAGTGCGAAGAGGAAAAATGATAAAACTTTTTTCTTTTGAGGAAGTAGGAAAAGTATTAACAGTTTAAGCTAGAGCCATATTTCACAGTTTATTCTCTTATAGACACATAGCTATTTGGCTGTTGGGTGATTAAAACAATGTTCATGGGTTGAGGGTTATGAAGCAATTATTTTCAAATGTAAGATTTAACGTGGCCCAGAACTCCGTTGTGTAATAATCTCTCTTGCTTGTTAATTGAGATGACATGCTTTTTCCATCACTCTGATTTTGGTAGTTCTGTTTTCAACTACGGGACAGTCTTAGAAGTGATACATGTTCTCTGTCATAACACAACAATGATGGTTTTATACTCTTTCTAGAAGGCTAAACATTGTGTCCTCTTTCTGGAAGTCCGGACCATGTTAATCTGACCGTGGATCTACCTATATTAGATAATAATGGATACGCAGCTTCTATGTTTGTCAACTTACTAACAGTGCTAATAACTTAAATGATCTTTCACTTACAGCCTACTTGCAGCAAAAGGAAGAAAAAAAAAAGGCGAGAATGCTAACTATAAAGTGCTCCCTAGTCTTGACATCAGAAAGAACCACTCATCTTTACAATACTTTTCAACATTTTAGCAATTCTCTGTCTGAAACCATGTATTAAGAAATCACTCTTCAGCATCTTGGAAAGATAAACAGCTAACCATGCTAATAATTATAGGCTTGTTGTGTTGAAACATCCCATTTTCATCTCAAAACACTCTGTTTGCTTATCCCTTTGTATCTCAGAAATCAAGTTTCCCACAGTGGTCTTCGTCTTCCTTCTTAATCAAGCATCTTTCCTCCAAAGTGTAACATCGAGACTGAGAATCCTTAGCAGCATCCATAGATGCCACAGTACTAAAAAAATTCTTGTCTAGTGAAACCCAAAGTTGAGAATGGAAACCATTATTGAAAGGAAATGTGTTCAACTTATTCCCTCTCCTGATTCGTATCCCTTGCATAGCACGTTTCTTAGTTAGTAGTCATTCTAACACTGCCTTACAAGAGGGAGATATGCTGAGAAACACAACTATTACCACAAACAACTTTCCGCAGCACGTCAGTCCTCCTAATTGGCTTGATATCATCTTTTAGTCAAGATTCTGCTATTAACCTCTTGCAGTTGTCCTACAACTCTTTTACAAGTGAGCTCTTATTGTGTCTTGCAGCTGCTGAATATTCCTATGGGTACTAGAGGTGTCCTGCCTAATAGGCACATAAATAGCCTCATCTTGTCTTGTAGTTCATTATTCCTTCTAGGAAGCTTATAGTATGTACTATTAAACATGGCCTATGTTACAACACAGCCTTTCCTCTCTTATTAATCCTCCAAAGAGGCAGCAAAGTTCCGATTACAAACCCTAAATCCTCCCCTAACCCCCGAACTGTCCTTATATACTAGTTTAAGGCCCAAATTACTAATAAACACCCTAATTACTAATAGACCCTTATCTTAAATAACAATCCCTATTTTAACCCTCTCCTAACATCTCGCCCCCCTAAACCCCACCTGTCCTCAAGGTGGGCAGGAGTGAATAGTCTGGTGCAGCTAGCCGTAACCAGAACGCAGCACATCTGCTCCTTGGTATTGGTAGTATCCTCCTCTAGGGAAAATGACAAATGCTTCTTCTTCGCCAGTCCCATTATCATCGGTAAGAAGTAATTGGAGACCCGATGTTTTACAGCGGTCCGTTGGACTCCATTTGTCTCCACATTGATAGCAAAGCCCTATTGATCGTCGACACAACATTTCGGATTCTAGAACCTTGCGAAATGTTGAGGGGCGACCCCAAGAAGAGGCTGCGCTGCAGTCTGGCGCTGTAGTCTTGAGCGCATGTGATGGGTTGCTACTGTGGACCAGAGAAGACTGTTGGCTTGGATTCACGGGCGCCTTGTAGGTCATTTGGCTCAAAAAGGGCCAATTCTGCGCGAATTGGTTCCTTCAACCCCTGTGCGGAATATACTCTGAAAGATTTCATCTGAGATGTTCTTGAGATGGGCAGAGTAGAATTCGAACTGGCTGCGATAGTCTTCACTGTGGTTCTTGGCGCAAAGAATAGAGGAGATCCAAGCAGTTTCCCATAACAGGCGGACCAAATCTCTCGAGCAGCATCGACTTGAATCCCGGCCAAGAAGGGAGGCCAATGTCGTTTTCAAGCCAATCGAACCAATAAAGTGCCAATTCTTCCATGCAGACACTCGCCAATCGGACACGATCAGAGTATGCTATTCCACTCAATGAGAAATATCATTCCGCTTTGTGTATCCAACCTTGTGGATCTTCTCCCACAATGATTGGCAATTCAATCTTGCGAATCTTGATGTCTCTTTCTCCCTTCCTATCGTCGCCAAAACCAGACTAGTGTTGCTCTGATCTCCTGGAATTCTCCGCTTCTTCCTCTCAGTTGCAGCCTCCTTTCTGCATCGCGGCAACAATCTGAGCCAAATTTCCCATAGTACTTGCGAGTTCATCAAGCTTCCTGGTGAGTTCCGTAAGTTGTGTCTTGATAACTGCCTGTTCCTCCTTCATATTCTCTATCGAACCCCTGGTGGAAACCATTCAGAGCCACTGCCCCGGAAGGTTGCTCTGGTACCAATGTTATGATACAGCCTTTCCTCTCCTATTAATCCTCCAAAGAGGCCAGCAAAGTTCAGATTACAATACCCTAAATCCTCCCCCAACCCCCGGACTGTCCTTGTATACTAGTTTAAGGCCCTAATTACTAATAAACCCCTAATTACTAATAGACCCTTATCTTAAATAACAATCCCTATTTTACCACTCTCCTAACAGCCTTGGATCATAAGAAAATGCAATCGAAGTATTATTCTAATTTTTACTTGTTACTTTTGGTTACTCCAAACAAAAGAATGGGAATGGACTAATCTATAGGGATAAAGGCAAGTAAGAGAGCTGAACTCTTTTTATTATGTTTCTTTTCCAGCTATTCTTAGGGAATCATTGTCCGTCTTATTTTTTCATATTTATTTCATTATTATCCCTTGTAATTCTGCTAATCAAAACTTTAGTAGGACAATTCAGTGCGATTTCTTTCCTTTGGTCATTTGGATTTGATATAAAATTTGATTAGGCTTGTAATGAATTACATTATGAGAGGTTATAACTTATAAGTTCTCTTTTTAGCAAAAGTTTACAGTCTTTTGCCGCATTTTGGACACTACTTTTTGAAGAATAATAAATCATTGCTGCAGAATCTTTTGATTCGAGGGTTTACTGTTGTTAGTTGATTAATCATCTAGTTAATCAAACGAGTTTATCTACATCCAATTTTAAGCTTGACAATTAGCAATTAGCTTGAACTTGTTAGTTGTATTTGCAAGCTTGAGAAACTTGACGCTCGAGCATGATTGGGGTCAAACGTGGACATTTAGTTTTGCATGGTTGGATTCCTTGCTATGGAAAAATAGAGAGACATAAATACTTTGACAGAAGAGTTCCAAGATGTTTACCTCACCATTAGGGTTTGAAAACTAGTCACTTTAAGTCCTTCATCCTCACTTAGGCCTAAAAGTGTAAAGTCTTGTTGTCGTACCCAACTCATATATATCCTTATAAACCAGTCACATCACTACTCATATCTCAATATGGGATGCGGGTATTACATAGTTCTCCATGGACCTTCTTAGTAGGTGTCAGGTAGTCAATCTTGACGTCCCAAGTCGGCTCTGATACCATTTATAACACCTCATATGTGCAACTGTCCAACAACCTAGCTCTCAAACCTTCAGGATTGAAAACTAGCCACTCTAAGGCCCAAGTAGATAAAAAACTTAAAATGACTAGTTTTCAAGCCCAAAAGGTTTGAAAGCTAAGTTGTTGGATAGTTACCTATACGAGGTGTTACATTATATGAGGAGGGAAGGTCAAGTAGGTTATATAGTATGTTGTTAAATTATTCTGTCTAATTATTGAATCATGAAGAAACAATTGAAGAGAGACAAGTGTCAAACTGTGTGCACATGGATACTGCTATATTCACTATGTGAAAGCCTTTCTTGCATATACCTTTAGACTTGAGTAATTCTCAATGAAGGATTGTTAAATGACTGCCTTTAGCATGCTTGTGAAACCATAACATATGGTTTGTGGTGTGTGCTCATGTCTATGCCCCCTTGCATGAGGGAGAGTGTTATTATATTTGGTCCTTGTTTCGCTTACTTAGGACAACTCTTCGCGGGGTTAGCTTTTTTGAGATGGAAGTATTGCTACTGAACAACTTTTAAGTACATTCCCGTTTCAATCCATTTGATATTACAATTTATAATTTTCCTAATTATTATCAGTATTTACACAGACATTGGTCCGATTATATGTTTGCATTTTTCACCTTTCGTTCTTCCATCTGCTCCTGCCTTGTGTTTCTTCTAAAGCATGTTTTCCCTAATTGTGATCACTATCATAACTTCTCCTGTGCGTCCAGAAATATCTTGACATTAGCAGAGCACCATGTGGTATATGCAATTGACCTTATTGGTTTTGGTTCATCAGACAAGCCGAAAGGGTTTCAGTACACCATGGAAAGTTGGGCCGAGGTATGATTTCCCCTAAAGCTTGATACTAGTAAAGACTTGCTTATCTATGGTTAAGCACTTAGTTATTTTAGAATTGCAGATCACCCAAGTTGAATAATTTTCAAACAGCTACTTCTTGATTTCTTGGATGAAGTAGTCCAAAAGCCAACTGTTCTTATTGGAAACTCTGTGGGAAGCCTTGCTTGTGTAATTGCTGCCTCAGGTTTGATGTTGCCTTTATAGATCTTCTTTTGCTATGTATTGTAAACATGCTGCGTGAATCATGATGCAAATGTTAGTGAATGGCTCAAACCTTGAAAAGAAAATTGGGGAGCATCTTTTCCAGCTTTATTTTTTTCATGATGTAGAGTCTTCAAGGGGTCTTGTCAAAGGAATTGTATTGTTAAATTGTGCCGGTGGTATGAACAACAAGGCGATTGTCGATGATTGGAGAATCAAGCTACTTCTACCTTTGCTCTGGCTCATTGACTTCCTGCTCAAGCAAAGACCAATTGCATCATTTATATTTGAACGGGTGAAGCAGAGGTAGCATTCATCTGTCTTTTCAATTTTATCCTCTTATTCATATTACCAAAGGACTAACTGGTGTTTGTTATCATCATGCAGTGAAAATCTAAAAAATATATTACTATCTGTCTACGGGAACAAGGAAGCTGTCGATGATACTTTGGTAGAGGTATGTCCTGCATTGTTGGTGCGTTATTACTTTCATATGATCATCTTGTTCATTCTTCCTCGGAGCAAAATGGTGCACTCATCCTATACCATGTGGTACTAAATGTACAGATTATCAGGGGCCCAGCAAACGATGAAGGAGCAATAGATGCTTTTGTATCGACTGTCACGGGCCCACCTGGGCCTACCCCTGTGACGCTACTTCCTAAGATATCTTTGCCTGTCTTGATTTTGTGGGGAGATACAGACCCGTTTACCCCTCTAGACGGTCCGGTTGGTAAATACTTCGTATCTGCAGCTTCCAGCTTCCCGAATTTGAGCCTCTTTGTATTGGAAGGAGTGGGTCATTGCCCTCATGACGATAGACCTGATTTGGTGCATGCAAAACTACTTCCATGGCTGGCTGAGCTTCAAGGTTAATACGGATTAATTTGTATATAAGCTGTTTTTATGTGTATAGAACGCCTAGATGTTTGGTGATAGGATTTCAGTACTGATAAGCTCACTCTATGTTTCTATCTAGTTTTTTTATGGTTATACTTATACCTTGGCCAAACCGAATAGCCACGAATTCCTCTTCAAACATATTAAATAACTGACAAGAGTCAAAAGCTATATCCTAAAACTGTTAAATCCGGCTGGCAGTGGACAGTCGGTGATGAGCCAGTGGAATTGCCTTGTTTTGAAAATCACTGCCTAATAGTAATGTCTTGATAATAACCTTCTCCTTACTCCACATTGACATGGCGATTTTGTCTCCACATTAACCTTCTCCAGTGGTTAACAAGATTTAGGCTCTGTTCGGTATGGTTGTTTTGTGATTATTTTGGTATGGCTGTTTTGTGGTTGTTTTATATATGGCAGTATATTATTGGAGTAGAACGTAGGATCCACGTGGGACCCACACGGGGACCACCCCCTTTATACCACAAAACAACCATAATACTACCAGGGTGTGGGTCCCACCCCCTTTATACCACAAAACAACCATCATACTACCAGGACCGAACGCCGCCTTATCCAATGGAATGCTAGCGATAGAATAGAGCTTTTCATACCAGACTGCCCCAACCCGATCCTTCTTGGAAAATAGTATACCAAGTCCAGACCTTAAAGGGTTAGTAAGCAGGCCGGAACTAGAATCAAAACAGAATAAAAAATCTGGTCAGCCTAAGGTATAAACTTGAATCTGGGGTAGGCTTAATGTTGGCCCAATTTTATTAGTATTTATATATAATTTTTTAATATAATATATATAAAAAATTCTCATATTTTATATGTGTAATTTTAATATAATATAATATAATATTTAAATTTTATTTTATGTTATAATTTTCCATATATAAAAAAATTATAACTTAAGCTGAGCAGGTTGGGCATGGGTAATGCCCTAAAAATTGGACCTAGCCCAATGTGACTCACAAGTAATAAACCGGGTTTTGGATATTAAAAGCCAGCTTCATGAGCCTATAAAAATCATTATAAGCCTGCCTGAACCTCTTCCATCTACCTCCACAACAATAGGATAATTACTCTATCTTATTACACCTTCATTGGTTGGCTCATTATAGGGTTAGGCTTTGTATCTAAATATAGCACTTGTGTTTAGTGGCATGGGATCATATGGTTTCTTAAAGGTGTCCTTATCCACTCAGTTATTGAACGGACAATTTGGGACATGGATACCTTCTTGATGGTATTCTAAAATTGTATATGTAACATTCCCAAGTATCCATTGTTGTGATATTGTCCTCTTTGCCACAACTCACGGTTTTGTTCCCGGAGTTTCTTAGCCCAAAAAACATCACAACAAGGGGAGGTATCCCCACCCATATAAGGTATGGTTTATTCTTCACTCCAATCGATGTGGGAGGTAACCCTCCCCGGGTGTTACACTCCACCCCCCTTGGGAGCCCAGCACCCTCACAAGCCACACCGACACACCGACTTGGATTTGGCTCTGATACCATATGTAACATCCCCAAATACCCACTATTGTAATCATAGAAAATTGTACCAATAATGACAGTACGTACAATTACATTATTGATCATAGAAACTTGATTTCATTGCAAATAAGGTCATTTTGTAAGGTGTTTGGAACATAAATTTCTCTAATAATATATTTGAAAAAGATTCAAAAAATTATTTTAAAAAAACTACTAAATAGATAATGTAGAGGCTACATACTAAAATGTGAACACCAAACTTCTCATAAAACTGGCTTATAAAGCATAACTAGCAATGCAATTGGGGCACGGGGGGGGGGGGGGGGGTGTTTGAATTCATTTTTTCTTTTAAATTTGAATCCCGAAATTGGTTTTGACTGTTGTGAATCATTTCCTAAAGCATTAAAAAGTATACTAGAACTCGAATAATTAACCAAAAGTTAGAATTGTATGAACTTGACATTAAAGAGGGCTTTTGAAAGAATTAAAAATATTTTAAATGTGAGATTGTAAATAAGAGGGCGGTGACCATAAGTTTCAAAACATTTATACCTCATGTGCAACTATAAATTCTAATAATAAAGTGTTTTTTTGTAAATGACTACCTAAACTATAAAGTCTAACAAGAAAAACCAAATCTAAAATGCAAATGCATTGATAAGTTTCATTTAGCAACAAACGTATTTTTGACCATTGTTGGGCAAATCAAGATGAATAATGCAATGCAATGATAAGTTTTTTTCCTTTGTGCGTGAGAACCCGCAAGTGCTACTTTTCAAGTGCGCTCTGGGTAAACCCATTGGGCTGACGCGAGTGTTGCGACCCACACCAATCGGGTAAATCACACAAGACAAACCCTGTGTGACATGAGGGAATGAAAAGAGGAGGTTGAAGGATTCGAACTGGGACGTATTGATCCCCTACTCCACCCTTCCCTAACTCGGATGTCCTTGTTTGAACACATTGATAAGCTTCATTTGAAAAAAGTCTGAAATAACCTCTTTCTAAAATAAATCCATCTATTAGTTTCTTTATGAAACTAATTCCTAAAATAACATTCCATGGAGAAGTCGTGTCTTCAAAAGACGATTTCATTAATTCCCCATGTTGAAAACGATTTCACTTAAACCTGCCCAAACTCAATGTTCGAGTCAGCGAACTGGAGTAAGGCTAAAAATCGTCTCTTAAACAGACGACTTCATAAATCGTCTTCCAGAGCGGCGATTTCAAAGTTTTCTTAAGTTTGTGCCTATTACTTGTGTAAAGAGACAATTTCACAATTTCTGCTAAAAGAACGAGCTTTCTTCTTCTTCCCTGTTCTTTATCTTTCTCGTTTTCTCATTCACACTCAATCCTCACTCCACCCACACTTTTCCTCCTGATATTCATTCCTGCGAACAACCTTCCCACCACCCTCTACGTTGCCTGCTGAAGGTGGAGCCGCTGCCCACGCCGACGCCGCCGCCCTAGCCAACATCACTTGCACAAGAAGAGTTAAGGTAAACCCTAACATATAAAATAAAGTTAGAATTCGAGGGTTTTACTGAAATTAGGTATTAAGTGTGGTTTAAAAGTTATGTTAGTATAATTTTGAAAGATTAATATGCTGGAAATAAATGAGCACTTGCTATTGTGAATTTGTGTGAATTATTTTGAATGTTATCAAAATTAAATGACAAATTATAAAAAAAATCAAAATTAAATGACAATGTAGTATTTATTACTTATTGGAAATGTGTGGTTTGATGATATGAACTCCCAAACGAGGGTTAGTGCTAGCAAATGCAATAATTCATAATTTTAAATACTTTTTATTAAATATTTAGCCACCTTGGATCCTGCTTCACCGTCAAGTTCTGTGAGAGCAACTCAAACAATCACAGAGCATCCTCATCAGGTGTCGACACGAGTATGGATGTCAACTACTTAACGCTTGCGGCAAACCTAAGCTTGTGTTCCACTTATACCCTTGGAGCCCGTTTTAGGGATAGAGATCCCCAACATCATAGTGATCGTGCACTTGATCCTATTCTCGTGCCAGTAGTTGGGAATCCTGCACCCGGAGGGTCTAGAACTTATATTCATCGTAAACGTAGATGATATCTTATTTTTATTTCATTTTGTAAACAACTGAAGTTAAGGATTGTATAATCACCATTTGTCTTTGTCAATGATTATTGATGTATGTTTCAATTTATTTATTCTATTTCTGTTATGATTGTGTTGAAGTTGTGGAATATTGACATGTTCCAAGTAAGTTTTGAAATGTTGACAAGTTGTGAGTGAACTAATTGTGTTGAAGCTGAGGAATATTGATATTGTGTTTTCTACTCAATATGTGGTGCTCCAATACTTGGACGATTACATGTATATTAGGCACGTGTATTAGTTAGCATGAAATTTTCTTATGAAAAGACCATTTTATCCTTATTCCATTTGGTGACTCAGATGTTGAGATGACCCAGGAATAACTATAATTGATAAAGCGCTCTCTAAGGGATTTTTTTCCAATCTCTGAAAATACACATTTCTTTTTAAAGGACATTATTTCAGTATTTTTTTCAGCTTCATTTAGCAACAAACGTCCTTTTTAATTAAAAAAATCAAATTAAAAAAGGCAACAAATGTCTTTTTTATCGTGTGGGGGGCAAATAAGAAAAATTTCCCGGGCACGGTCAATTGGCCCCCTCAATGCCCTGAAACGGTCGAATTTGTAGAATATACCTGAAAACGGGTTTTTTTCTTTGTACTGAAGCCGATAATTCATTTATCGGCATTCAGAAGTCGATAAATGAATTATCGGCTTCAGTACAAGGATAAAAACGACCGTTGGGCCTTTGTACTGAAGCCGATAATTCAAAAGCCCAATAAAACAATGCATCGTGTATGAACGTTTTGACACAAGCTTCATTTTTTCCAAACTCCTCCAAATCCTTCCAAATCCTCTCCTCTCATTTGCACTCTCCTCTAAAATCCTCTGTTTTCGTAGAATCTACAATATGGGAGACCAATATCAAATGGGTGAGCAAGGTCCGCTGGAGTCGCAACCATTCAGTTTGCAGACGACTCACATATCTGCTGCGTACGCCTTTGACGACCCGATTAGTATGTACTAATTAAATTATATTGCATTATTATTGTATACATGTTATAATAGGTTAACAATTAACATTAGTAGTGTATTTAGTTATTTGATGATGTAGTTAAATAAAATGTTATAGATATTGTACCATAATTGTTAATTGTAGACTAAATAGTTAAAAATAATCATAGTTTTTTTTATATAATGAGTATAATTAATTTTTTTAGTCTTTGAGATTATTTAAGTATAGGTGGATTATATTATCTATCTGCGTAACAGTAGTTTAGTTTAATTGTTAATCCAATGTAATTGTTTAGTTTATGCACCGTATGACTTAATTGTAGATAATGTACCATATTATTTTTGTAAATTATATTCTAGTTAATTATATATGGTTTAGTTAAATAACACATACTATATGTAGTTGCTTAGTTTAATTATTTATTTGAAACAGTTTAAGGGAATGATTGTTTTCTAAATTGTATAATAAATTGCTAATTTAATGTGTAGATGATTCTATTGTAGTTAATCTATTAATATTTGAACTATTTTCATGTATTTGATATTTCTTAGTGGTTGGATGATTAATTTATTACAATTGTTATTAGTGATCTATTAAATTGTAATTCGTATGGAATGTAGCGATACGTACAGTACCGAAACAGAACATTGAAAACCAGATCCTGCTGGAAGGTGCTACAGCCCCACACGATGCTATATTACCGTATGTTACTAGAGCTGGTTTTTTTGGGCCAGCAAATCTCAGGTTGAATAACTGCACGGGCATCATTAGTGCTATGATTGATAGATGGCGTCCTGAGACGCACACATTTTTGATGCCATTTGGGGAGGTTAGCATAACCTTGGAGGATGTGAATGTGTTGTTTGGTTTGGCTATTGAGGGGCGACCTATCTGTTTCCCCACCAGTAATGTGGATGTGAATGCTGTGTGTCTGCGGCTTCTTGGTGATGTCCCCCTACTCACAAGGGGAATCAGATACCCATTGTGTGGCTAGCTGAGAGATTTATGGAGACGGACGCTGATTTTGGTCAGCGTGCTGATATTATTCATCAGCAGCACGCTAGAGCATACATTCTGAGACTTATTGGAGGGTTTCTGTTCCCCAACTCTAATGGGGATAAAGTTGACATCAGTTACTTGATGCTACTAGAGGATTTTGACTACAGTGGTGGACTTAGCTGGGGGTATGCGCTTCTTGCACATTTCTACAGGGAGATGTGCAACGCCACCAAGTTTGACACAAAGTATTTGAATGGCTGTAGTAAGCTGCTCACCGTCTGGGCGTATAAGCGTATTCCTGCATTTAGGCCACGACTCACCCCTGATCGAATAAATCTTTCACCTCACCTTTCCCTTGCCCATAGGTAACAAACTACGTATTGTATGCTTGTTAAAATAAAATTTAGTTGAACTATGGTAGAATCCTAATTGTATGTCATGTTACAGATACAATGGTAAGGGGAATAACATTAGTGCTACCATAGCTCGACAAACTCTGGAGTCATTTAGGATTCCACCAAGCGAGGGAGAGGTAATATACAACTAAACATTATTACACTACAAATTTATTTGTTATAAGTTGTTTGCATGATTTTAATATTCATTTCGATGTTTTGTAGTGGATCTGGCAGCCGTATGGTGACAGATCACCACACCCAGAGCACTTTATGTAGTGGTATTTTTAATCCACTACAATGTTATCGAGGGTCACCAGCCAGACAGGGTAATTCGCCAGTTTGGGCTTGATCAGCCCATTCCTGCTCCCCCACTCGATTGTGACATGCTTCATGTAGTCACCAGGACAGGCAGGCCATATGCGACATGGTGGGAAATATTTCGAGACCACATTCAGATGTTGAAATACCCCAAACCTATGTATGTTAAGTAAACATCAAGTTATGATGTAATAAGGCTAAAACATGCCTTAGAAACATTGGTAAACAATCTAAACCAAAGAAAATACAAGGAAACGTCATAAGAGCAATTTAGGCAAAAACATGCTCTAAGCTGGGAGTAACTTTGATTAGCACCCAAATATCATTCTAAGACCTTATTAACATGCTAATGGAGATGTTAAATCAATTATCAAAGAAAACCAAGCCCAAAAACAAGCTTAAACACAAATTGTGCTTTAAGGACTCTTAAAGCATATTTTTGAAAAATTGTCTTAGAAATGGGTTTTGAGTGGCTAAATGACCATGATTGCACCTTAATCAATATGTGTACTAGTTAGTATCACATTAGGAAGCCTAATAAATGGGAAACCAAAATTTTCACAAATTTGTGCACTAATTATGAATAATGCCCAAATAGTACCTAGTTTAGACTTTAGTCAACTTTACTTAAATCTTTGGTCACCAAAGACCATAAATATCTTAACTAAACAAAGGGGGCCGGTTTTTGAAGGTGGGTAGTCACCACATGAGCCAGCCAATTAAGGAAAGAGAAGGAAATTAAAGTAGAATACTATTTTGCTTTTAAGGAAAATATCTCACCTTTACCTCTTCTCTCTCCTCTCTTCTTCATTTCTCCCCTTCTCCACCGTATTCTTCTTCTTCCTTCTGCTCCAAACCGTGAGTTCCAGCCTCCATTCATACTCCACCTTGTCTTGCTCTCCAAATGCTCATTTTTGCTCCAAATCAAAAACTAAGCATAGATTTCTCTTAGTTGGAGCAAGCCCTTTAGTTCTATCTTCCCAAATCTGCAAAAGCATAAGTTTGGTGCCATGGAGAAACTCCATTGAAGGGGGGAAACCAAGTTTGAAGAGCTCCCTTGCTTCTTCATTCATTCAACGTAAGGAAAGTGAAAGAAAAATCAACTTTCCTTCCATTTTTTCTTAATGTCCGAAAATTGCCTCTCATAGAGTCTTGTTTTACTCCTTGAACTAGCTTTGTTTCAATCTCCAAAGACTAGAAGGAGTCTTGCCTTGCTTCATTATCAAACCCCTTCCAAATTCAAAGGTAACATCCATTTAGTGCATTGCAATTCTTATAAACCTAGGGAATGATTCCTTAAGTTAAGGTGAAATATTTAGCACTTATTACATTATTTGAATGTGGATTAGAATATTGGAAAGAGGATTGAAGTCCTTGGCCGAGAATCATCCAAGAAAACCTAAGGAGGAAGTTGAGAGGAAAGTTTGGAAAACAAGGGAAATAGCTTACCTTAAGGTGTTTTATTGTTTTAAGGGGGTGGTATTTAGATAATTACTAAATGTAGCTTAAAGCTTACATTAGGTAATGGGTTATATAACCTAGGAAAAAGAATTTAAACAAGCTTGTGAACTTGTGACTAAGGAGCCAATGGAAATGAGTTAGTAAGATAAGCATAAGGTGGATTATAAGAACACTTATGTTGCTATGGGAGCATTATTGTGTGTATTTACAGGTTGAAAGCTTTTATATGTGGGAAATTCAGTGTTTAAGTTTAAGTCATTTAAGGGCCTAAGAGCCATGTCATTTAAGAGCCTTGTCATTTAAGAGCCTTAGTGCTATGCAATTTAAGATTATTGCACCATATTGAGTTTGTTGTGAATGGCTTGGTTTGGTGAGAAATATCATGAGAGAGGGGTTTTGTGAGTGTGAGATGATTGAATGAGAAAACTATGCATTTGGGCATGATATATACTAGAGAGGCTATGGCGAAATTTGAGTAAAACCAAGTGTGTTTAGTGGTTGTTGTGAGTTTTTATGACCTAGGTTCTACTAGGAGTTATTAAGAGTTAAATTGGTGGAAGTGAAGGAATTAGGTGACCTTTAGATTTAGGATGTCCTAGTGCTTATTAGGAGGAGTTTGAGGTTGAATGGGTGATTAAACACTCCATGATTGAGATATAAGTATGTATTAGATGGAGCAAAATTTTGTAGGAGAATGTTGTAAAAATGTTTTGAGAGGTTTAGATGTGAACTAGTGAGTATAACCTTGATGGTAATGAGAGGACTTAGATTTTGAAGATGAAAGTGTTTAAGAGGAACCTTAGTGGTCAAGATGAAGGAGAAAAGATGTAAGTGTTAAGAGTATGATTAGTAATGCATACATATGTTCAAGTTGGGAATGATGAGAAGAAAGTGTAAAGGAGAGGAATTATGCATGGAGATGCATATGACTTTGAGAACTTTGAGTAGCTTGGGTAAATGAGATAAGGATGAATAATGATGCTTGAGAGTAGTTAGAAGGTTGAGAGGAAACACTTTGGTTAGTTGTTTTAGGTAAAATCTACATGTTGGAATGTAGGAAACTAAGTTATAAGTGTTAGGAATTTGTAAGAGTTTGAGTAAGTGATCAAGGAATTGGGTATGAGTTGGTGGATGAATTAGGAGTTTTTAAAGTGTTAAAATGAGGGTAAAACATATCATAACACATGTGGAAAGGTTAGGAAAAGATTTGATAAGAAAAGAGGTTGGAGATGCACTAGTGTGCATAAGTGTTGAAAATGGAAATTTAAATTGGTGGAAATGAACAAGTTGGATGATGAGTTTAACCAATGATTTAGGTAGGTTTTAAGAGTGTTTAAGGTGTTTAAACATGTTTAGAAAACATGTGAAAAGATTAGGGAAGAAACGGGAAGAAGAACGGAGTTGAAACGAGTCAAATAGAATGTTTTCTAACTTCGACCTACCCAGGATGTTGGGTCGGTCGTGGGTCGATCGGGTTGGAATCTGCAAAATCGAGTTTCTGACTTCGACCTACCCAGGGGCTGGGTCGGTCGGACCATAAAAAAAAACAGAAAGAAAGGGTGGTATTAGTAGTCCACCATTAGGAGGGTGATGATTATTAGAAAGGTAAGTATATAAGGTTTAAGAGATTAAGTTAAGTAAAATGAATTAAGTGTTTAAGGTTAAGTTATAAGAACTTAGTGGTTATGTTGGGGATCATTAGTAACTAAGTAAGTTAGGTTAATTGAAAGTAATTAACAATCCATATTGGATGAATGTTTTAGTACTTGAGAATTGGGACTCAGAAGAAGAATAGGCAAACCGAACAACCGATGGTGTACGATATGGTTTTCTTGTAGCCTACTTGCTAACGAGGTGTTCCCTCGGCTTGTGTGCTATTTGGTTTAGTGTGCCGACTAACAAGAAAACATGCAACCAACCGGTTTATAGTTGTTGTGTGTGTTGAAACTAACACAACTTACCTTTGAGAGCTTACTAACAATGTTTAGTAAAGAATTGTGTGAGAATAAGGAACACTCCAAATATTGTTTATTTCGTAACCGAAAGAGGTTAACTAACAAAAAATTGACTTTGAGATTTCTACTAACTGGAACTTGAGGGGAGTGAGGATCCGGGACTGACTCCGGTCATGCATGTTAAGGAAAGGGGGTCGGTATCTGAATCAGATCCGACTCCCTTGAGGATCTGTCTTCAGACTTGTTGCCTAGAGTCTAATGTTGACTCAGCTACCTTGGATTTCAGTCCAAGGTAGGAGGCAAGATTAAGATGGTGCGGTGGGATCACCTAAATCCCAAATTTAAGATAAGTTGTTTATTTAACCAATGGAGTTAATAGCTCATTGGCTAGGGTTACTTGTGACCCGACAAAGGTAAACATTAAGATAAGATACAACCAATTCTAATTAAAGAACGGTTTGTATATTGAGACTGAGGTAAGGAATAAGGTTGTGGTAAGATAAATGTGGACTGAGATTCAGAGAAATAATAACTTAAGAAGTTAAATGATTAACTCACTTATTAAGGGAACGCTTTTAAGTCATTCATTGTGTGTGAACTATGTTTGTTCATATGTGGCTTGTTGTTTATTGCACTTCTTACTTATGTTGTGTATCTAATCAACTTCATGCTATCGACAATTAGTCGTCGTAGTCCCGTTAGCTTGGGGGCTATGAGAGAATCGTACCAGCAAAGGTGCTGACCCCCTCAGGGGCAACTATTTAAATTTTACAGGTGAATGACAGAAGACGACCGTCCTGAGATTAGGATCGGGTAGAATTACTTCGGGTTGTTTTCCTTTTGATATACGAGTTGTGCATGTACACTCGTTTAGTAAATGGTATTAGATGTTAGTAAGATGTAATAGGATATGAAATACTTGTACTGAGGATATGTATTGGTTAAGTATACATTAATGTTCGGTATATTCGGGTCCATCAGACCGTAGCTAGATCTTGGAGTATTTAGTATGCTTAGTTAGTCACGTGGGTGACTAACGGCGGTAACACCAACTGTTGTAAGAATTCCGCTGTAATGTTGAGATTTGTAAATGGAGCTTCACGAGTTATTGTCGGTTTATGAGTTGGGGTGTTACAAAAAGTGGTATCAGAGCGTAGTTACGCTCTGATGACTAGAATTACCGAACTTAGAAGAATAGTGAGGTTGAGTTTGAGTTATGGGTTAAGGGTTGAGAGATAGAGCGAGAGGTGTGTTAGTTAGGACTTCCCGGTGTTTACCGGATACCTACAATACCTAACCCGCCCTCCACTCCCCTAGCTTTTAGATATGGGGAACAAAGGCCAGAGAGAAGAAAGCCTTCTCTTACTCGGGGAAACCCGATCTGGCAGTTAGTTAACAGTAGGCAATACGAGAAACACCTCATGGTACAACAGTTTACGAGAACTCGAATGTCCTAATTGGAGCGCGACAGGCACTGCCAACGGAATTCTACCATTAAGAGGACGGTAATTACTGGCAACATGGGTCGACATGCTATGCAGTCGAAATAACCCGTCATACCAATAATAAGAAAAGCACTACGAGTGCAATAGAGAGGAAAAGAGAAGCGGCATGAGTACCGGACAACGGTCCGAAAGAGCAAAGCAGTGGGATAATACATAGCATGAGAATTAAGACTACCGGAACTTCCAGTTAGAAACGGGAACTCCAAACCCCATACAATGAGAAAGGTTACAAAACCTGGCCGACATAGCGCAGGCGGCGATGAAGACGCGTACAAACTGTATACCGGAACAGGACTACGATGTAATGCCTAGAGGAGAATCAGTACTTAGTAACCACGACAACGCGTGGAAACAGGAGCGAGGATTAGGGCGTAAGTAAATAACAAGGGGTTCCCTCAGAAAGAGGAACACCCTGATAAGTGACTTTACTGTCAAAACAACTAGGAAATTGCCGTAAGGCCAGTTATCCAAAACAAGAGAACATCGAAGGAGTCCCAAGGACTACCAATTACATGGAGATTAAAAGAAAGTACCACTACTGACGTACACAGTACCGATAGCCCATCTTGCATGGCGCGCTGCCACGATAAAGCTATACGGGAAGCCATCATGGAAAGATAGCGGAACGCTACAATTACTATACATATTGTTACCGGATTGCAAATCCTTAAGAACCAGAGAATGAGACCTTGGAAAGGCCTGACGGCCTGACCATGGCGAGCTAAGTCGACACACCAGTCAGCAGGGAGCCGAACTTAGATAGAATATTAAACGATATAAATCTTGGCAACGGTACAACCTGCTACAACAACAACCGACAGTACGGTGAGAACACCAATCCCGAACCTTGAAGAGGAGAACCTAAGATATCGCTCAGTGATCAGAGCAAAACACTACGTAAGTGATAACATACAAGGAACGTATTACAAGATACAATGAAGACAGTCGACGGAACAACTTTCAACAAGAACGGGATAGAATTCCCGGGATGACCCTTTAGAACACCAGTAATAAACATTATTCATTGAAGATGTTGGTAAACCCTAGAAACAGGGACAGAGGAAGTGAACTTAAGCTATAGCCTGCTAAGGATTTAAGACATACAATCTCGACAGAGGGAAGCTCAGAGGACAACCCCATAGAGCGGGCGTAGTCGAGCCGAACAAACCGGTGAACGACAGTTAGCATTGTTGCCTAACTCATTAACACCCAAGTATGATTGATCATTGACGGGTGGCGTAGTCAACAAATGTTGAACGAAGCATTGAGAGGGAAACACATGGTAACCAGGATAATTACCCAACTTAGACACCATAAGGCAGATGCCCAATACGAACCAATCCATAATCTTTTAGAAGGCGCAAGTCTATGGAAACGATGGTATTGTCACAGACACTGGTTAACGCCAGATCACCAGAAATAGCGGGAAGCAGGTTACAGCAACTTACCATGAAACCCGGTACTACATCTAGGATATAATCTAATGGTTAGAAAATTTAGAGAACCCGAAACTTATGAGGATAACCTACAGATGGGTAAGAGTACAGCAGTGAACCGAGTACCGGCTCTCACTCGAGACATTAAGCACTAAGAGCCTACGAGCCAAGGATGCTAACCACATCAGAGCCCGAGGCCATGAACGAACTACAATTTGTAGATATGAACGGTTACAAAACCTATAACTTAGATTGTGGAAGAATTGCCAAGAAAGGGCACCAATGAGAATATTGAGATAACGCTATTGACAAGGGCGGAGAACAAACCACTCCTTTTAGGGTGGGGATACCTCTCCTTGATGTGAGGCCTTTGAGTGGGAATAAACCCCTCAAGAAGGGCTTTAACTTATTAGAGATAGAATACTCTTTTATTAGAGAATGGAAACCGTAAACCCTGAAATTACCTTAGAATATTCCAGTTACACATAAATAATAAGGAAGGCTGCATAGACAAACCTCATATCCAACACCCAGGATTTAGGAATCAGTAATCGTTATAGATAAACGTTGTGAGTGCAGAATATGGCACGTCAAGTGACCAACGCTCAGAAGAGCTTGTGACTCAATGGATGAATTCTTCTGTAACCAGTTAAATTACTTGGTAAATAACATCATAAGGGATGGAAGAACGTGAGAGGGACTAACCTACACATGAACACGAATTGGAAGCAAAACATCTTCGCATTAAGAGATAACGATCTTATGGCACGGTACGACAACTGCCATACACCTGGAATTGGAGAACTCCCAGTGTGTTTACACCAGGACGGGATTGAGTATAAGATAAGATGTTAGAATAAATGATTAAGTAGTTGCACCATCAATGGGCAACAGAGTAAAGGCCAGCTGCCACGGTAACAGAGGTCATGAGGACAATACCTATATAAATGGATTAAGTCATGGTGCGCAGTAAAGCGACCAATATGTATAAGCCGTCAAATATTGACACTGAGGAAATTAGATTTATGAGATAAGACTGATATAAGTAAGGAAATAAAATGGTAGACGAACTGTGCGTTGATGCCAGTAGTCTAGACCAGGCGAGGTAAGATTTCACAGGAAGCACACTTTCCATTCCTTAAGGAATTGGAAGTGCGTTCCTAGTAGATCAACATATGAAACAAGATAAGAGGCTCTATGGAAAGAGACCTCAGTTACTAAGAGATCGAGTCAGTACGGAATACAGAAAGGAGCTAGAGCATACCATACCCAAGAACACAGTAAATGGATTTCCCTTGATTAAGTTCAAGAAGAACAATAAGTGTTATTATGGAACGATGAAAGAGGAGATCGACAACAGAATACTTCATAATTAGCAATAGCTATGCGTGTGACGGACACTACGAGTATACTAAACGAGATATGGGATGACCGCACTCCACAGGAGCTTGCGGGCCTGGGAGACTCATTTATGAGTTAGTCGGGTAAGTAGTAATGTACCAGTAAGGTACCCCATGCATGTAGACGAGTAGTGTAAGGGACACGGGAAGTAGTCGACTCCGTACCACGGTCAACGACGCAAGATCAGACAAGGGCAGCTACTACCACAAATAGTTGAAGAGAAGGAACTCAGTTGAACCAACGACACAAAGGAATCAGAGAACTCGTTTTAGATAGAAAATAATTAAGAATTATGAAGTGCGAAGAACATGGATTAGTAAGTGCAGACATGGGACATGTCTTAAGACGTTAGAGATAAAACTGTAAAGCACAATAAGCACTAAACAGTAGTTTCAGATTAAGAATCATCCTCAGACCAAAGGTCGGTTGGAAAGAACGATTTAGACACTTGAGAGAACGCTAAGAGTATGAACATTAGATCTTCAAAGAGAATGGATAGACAAGCTACAACTCATTAAGGCCGTGTATATATAAAGATAACACGTGTCCATTGAGAGACCATTAGTACTAAATTATAAGCATGCAGGAGAAGGATATACAATACTATGAAGGGATAAGAAAGGCAAACTAAGCCTAAGGTTATCAGAGTTGTGCAGCGGAAGCTAGCAGACCGGTACCTTAAACCTAATGATCGGGAAAGAAAAGATGTACCACACATCTTCTAGTTGGATAAATATACGACTTATCGACCGAATGCTTTAGAACCTTCGAGGCTAAACCCGAACACATTAGAGAGACTGGTATATATACCGATAAGAATCCTCGATACAGAGACTAAGCCATTAACCTGGTTATGACCCTCTGATCGAATCATAAGTGAGATAGACTACACGGAAGCCAGAGTGCCCCATAAGACTTAAACATCTTGATCCAATGTTCAAGTATGATATAAGGTTGATTACGTGGGCGTAGTCCATTTTAAGGGGGGTAGAACGAAAAACCGCTAAACGTATGTTTATGTACTGAGTACGTAAACTACGGTGTGCATGACACAAAAGAATTTGACAATTTGTTTTACATATACATATGTATATATTCTGAGATTAATTATGGTTATTGCGCACAGAAGATGTGAATACCATACGTATTAAGTACCTATCTTGTTAACTCCGGTGTGAGTACAAGTTAAGAGAATTAAAGAGACTTAAGGAATATATGAGATATGAGTCGGTATGAAACTATATGTGAGATAAGAATAAGATAACACTATGAGATATTATTTGATATGAGTATGAGGTAGGAAATAGTAATGCTATGAGGTAGGAATTGGTATGGAGTAAATATAGAACTTAGTAGGAATTAAAGTCCTAAGGTAATTACTAAGAGGTGAACTGAGAATGACCGATGGACTGAGTCCACATTTGGAGATGTATTGATTATGATTAAAATCACTAAAAAGATAGAAAATTGGAAACGAGTGAATTATTTGATGTTTGAAAATGACGTGGGAGGTGGAACTTGATTTTCTAGGGATCAAGGGAAACCGAACACAAATTGGGGTGGAAGGATAGTTCAACACTGATGCTGATCACAACAGGGTCGAATGATTCCTGAAACTCCCTACAAGTGGTCACAATTAAATCACGTTAAGAATAGAGGCATTAGAATAAAATGGAATTTGAGTTGAATGTATTTTCAAATAGAGGGAATTATTCCTCACTTGACCTCGTAAAAAGGATTTCCTTTTTACTGAGTCTCGCCCATGAAGTCGAGGACGCATGAGCCTTTGTCTTCAGACCAGTGACATGAGGAGAACAGAGTAGTTTTGTATTCTTGCTCATGAAGTTGAGGACAAATGTGCCTTTGTCTTCGGACCGGTGACATGAGAGAATACGACAAAAGTATATGACTGTTTTAATCTTCCTAAGGACCGCGGACCAGAGAGCGTAAGTGTCCAGTAGTCGGTACCTGCGGATGATATCTTGCATCACTCGCTCATGAAGCCGAGGACCTGTGAGCCTTCGTCTTCTGACCGGTGACATGGGGACGATGCAACAAAGGGAATTTTGAGTGCTATACATGCTTAAGCATGTTGAGTGATAATTGAGTATACATATATGTCAGACCTGATGAGTGAATAAGTTTAAGTTTATATAAACATGATCTATATGGTCTATGGTATGAGATAAGCCATGTAATCTAATAAAATAAGATGCATGAGAACTTTGGGGACAAAGTTCATTTAGGGGGGGTAGATTGAAATACCCCAAGCCTAAGTATGTTAATTAAACATCAAGTTATGATGTAATAAGGCTAAAACATTCCTTAGAAACATTGGTAGACAATCTAAACCAAAGAAAATACAAGGAAACACCAGAAGAGCAATTTAGGCAAAAACATGCTCTAAGCTGGGAGTAACTTTGATTAGCACCCAAATATCATTATAGAACCTTATTAACATACTAATGGACATGTTAAATCAATTACCAAAGAAAACCAAGCCCAAAAACAAGCTTAAACACAAATTGTGCTTTAAGGACTCTTAAAGCACATTTTTGAAAAATTGTCTTAGAAATGGGTTTTGAGTGGCTAAATGCCCATTATTTCACCTTAATCAATATGTGTACTATTTAGTATCACATTAGGAAGCCTAATAAATGGGAAACCAAAATTTTCACAAATTTGTGCACTAATTATGAATAATGCCCAAATAGTACCTAGTTTAGACTTTAGTCAACTTTACTTAAATCTTTGGTCAGCAAAGAACATAAATATCTTAACTAAACAAAGGGGGCCAGTTTTTGAAGGTGGGGAGTCACCACATGAGCCAGCCAATTAAGGAAAGAGAAGGAAATTAAAGTAGAATACTATTTTGCTTTTAAGGAAAATATCTCACCTTTACCTCTTCTCTCTCCTCTCTTCTTCATTTCTCCCCTTCTCCACCGTATTCTTCTTCTTCCTTCTGCTCCAAACCGTGAGTTCCAGCCTCCATTCATACCCCACCTTGTCTTGCTCTCCAAATGCTCATTTTTGCTCCAAATCAAAAACTAAGCATAGATTTCTCTTAGTTGGAGCAAGCCCTTTAGTTCTATCTTCCCAAATCTGTAAAAGCTTAAGTTTGGTGCCATGGAGAAACTCCATTGAAGGGGGAAACCAAGTTTGAAGAGCTCCATTGCTTCTTCATTCATTCAACGTAAGGAAAGTGAAAGAAAAATCAACTTTCCTTCCATTTTTTCTTAATGTTTGAAAATTGCCTCTCATGGAGTCTTGTTTTACTCCTTGAACTAGCTTTGTTTCAATCTCCAAAAACTAGAAGGAGTCTTGCCTTGCTTAATTATCAAACCTCATTCCAAATTTCAAAGGTAAACATCCATTTAGTGCATTAAGCAATTCTTATAAACCTAGGGAATGATTCCTTAAGTTAAGGTGAAATATTTAGCACTTATTACATTATTTGAATGTGGATTAGAATATTGGCAATAGGATTGAAGTCCTTGGCCGAGAATCATCCAAGAAAACCTAAGGAGGAAGTTGAGAGGAAAGTTTGGAAAACAAGGGAAATAACTTACCTTAAGGTGGTTTATTGTTTTAAGGGGGTGGTATTTAGATAATTACTAAATTTAGCTTAAAGCTTACATTGGGTAATGGGTTATATAACCTAGGAAAAAGAATTTAAACAAGGTTGTGAACTTGTGACTAAGGAGCCAATGGAAATGAGTTAGTAAGATAAGCATAAGGTGGATTATAAGAACACTTATGTTGCCATGGGAGCATTGTTGTGTGTATTCACAGGTTGAAAGCTTTTATATGTGGGAAATTCAGTGTTTAAGTTTAAGTCATTTAAGGGCCTAAGAGCCATGTCATTCAAGAGCCTTAGTGCTATGCAATTTAAGATTATTGCACCATATTGAGTTTGTTGTGAATGGCTTGGTTTGGGTGAGAAATATCATGAGAGAGGGGTTTGTTGAGTGTGAGATGATTGAATGAGAAAAACTATGCATTTGGGCATGATAATATACTAGAGAGGCTATGGCGAAATTTGAGTATAAACCAAGTGTGTTTAGTGGTTGTTGTGAGTTTTTATGACCTAGGTTCTACTAGGAGTTATTAAGAGTTAAATTGGTGGAAGTGAAGGAATTAAGGTGACCTTTAGATTTAGGATGTCCTAGTGCTTATTAGGAGGAGTTTGAGGTTGAATGGGTGGATTAAACACTCCATGATTGAGATATAAGGTATGTATTAGATGGAGCAAAATTTTGTAGGAGAATGTTGTAAAAATGTTTTGAGAGGTTTAGATGTGAACTAGTGAGTATAACCTTGATGGTAATGAGAGGACTTAGATTTTGAAGATGAAAGTGTTTAAGAGGAACCTAGAGTGGTCAAGATGAAAGAGAAAAGATGTAAGTGTTAAGAGTATGATTAGTAATGCATACATATGTTCAAGTTGGGAATGATGAGAAGAAAGTGTAAAGGAGAGGAAATTATGCATGAAGATGAAATATGACTTTGAGAACTTTGAGTAGCTTGGGTAAATGAGATAAGGATGAATAATGATGCTTGAGGAGTAGTTAGGAAGGTTGAGAGGAAACACTTTGGTTAGTTGAGGTTTTAGGTAAAATCTACATGTTGGAATGTAGGAAACTAAGTTATAAGTGTTAGGAATTTTGTAAGAGTTTGAGTAAGTGATCAAGGAATTGGGTATGAGTTTGGTGGATGAATTATGAGGCTTTTAAAGTGTTAAAATGAGGGTAAAACATATCATAACACATGTGGAAAGGTTAGGAAAAGATTTGATAAGAAAAGAGGTTGGAGATGCACTAGTGTGCATAAGTGTTGAAAATGGAAATTTAAATTGGTGGAAATGAACAAGGATTGGATGATGAGTTTAACCAATGATTTAGGTAGGTTTTAAGAGTGTTTAAGGTGTTTAAACATGTTTAGAAAACATGTGAAAAGATTAGGGAAGAAACGGGAAGAAGAACGGAGTTGAAACGAGTCAAATAGAATGTTTTCTAACTTCGACCTACCCAGGACGTTGGGTCGGTCGGTGGGTCGATCGGGTTGAAATCTGCAAAATCGAGTTTCTGACTTCGACCTACCCAGGGGCTGGGTTGGTCGGACCATAAAAAAAAACAGAAAAGAAAGGGTGGTATTAGTAGTCCACCATTAGGAGGGTGATGATTATTAGAAAGGTAAGTATATAAGGATTTAAGAGATTAAGTTAAGTAAAATGAATTAAGTGTTTAAGGTTAAGTTATAAGAACTTAGTGGTTATTAGTTGGGGATCATTAGTAACTAAGTAAGTTAGGTTAATTGAAATTAATTAACAATCCATATTGGATGAATGTTTTAGGACTTGAGAATTGGGACTCAGAAGAAGAATAGGCAACCGAACAACCGATGGTGTACGATATGGTTTTCTTGTAGCCTACTTGCTAACGAGGTGTCCCTCGGCTTGTGTGCTATTTGTTTATGTGTGCCGACTAAACAAGATAAAACATGCAACCGGTTTATTGTATTGTTGTGTGTTGTTTGAAACTAACACAACTTACCTTTGAGTGCTTACTAACAATGTTTAGTAAAGAATTGTGTGAGAATAAGAAACACTCCCAAATATTGTTTATTTCGTAACCGAAAGAGGTTAACTAACAAAAATTGACTTTGAGATTTCTACTAACTGGAACTTGAGGGGAGTGAGGAATCCGGGACTGACTCCGGTCATGCATGTTAAGGAAAGGGGGTCGGTATCTGAATCAGATCCGACTCCCGCTTGAGGATTTGTCTTCAGACTTGTTGCCTAGAGTCTAATGTCGACTCAGCTACCTTAGATTTCAGTCCAAGGTAGGAGGCAAGATTAAGATGGTGCGGTGGGATCACCTAAATCCCAAATTTAAGATAAGTTGTTTATTTAACCAATGGAGTTAATAGCTCATTGGCTAGGGTTACTTGTGACCCGTCAAAGGTAAACATTAAGATAAGATACAACCAATTCTAATTAAAGAACGGTTTGTATATTGAGACTGAGGTAAGGAATAAGGTTGTGGTAAGATAAATGTGGACTGAGATTCAGAGAAATAATAACTTAAGAAGTTAAATGATTAACTCACTTATTAAGGGAACGCTAAGTCATTCATTGTGTGTGAACTATGTTTGTTCATATGTGGCTTGTTGTTTATTGCACTTCTTACTTATGTTGTGTGTCTAATCAACTTCATGCTATCGACAATTAGTCGTCGTAGTCCCGTTAGCTTGGGGGCTATGAGAGAATCGTACCAGCAAAGGTGCTGACCCCCTCAGGGGCAACTATTTAAATTTTGCAGGTGAATGACAGAAGACGACCGTCCTAAGATTAGGATCGGGTAGAATTACTTCGGGTTGTTTTCCTTTTGATATATGAGTTGTGCATGTACACTCGTTTAGTAAATGGTATTAGATGTTAGTAAGATTTAATAGGATATGAAATACTTATACTGAGGATATGTATTGGTTAAGTATACATTAATGTTCGGTATATTCAGGTCCATCAGACCGTAGCTAGATCTTTGAGTATTTAGTATGCCTAGTTAGTCACGTGGGTGACTAACGGTGGTAACACCAACTGTTGTAAGAATTCCGCTGTAATGTTGAGATATGTAAATGGAGCTTCACATGTTATTGTCGGTTTATGAGTTGGGGTGTTACAGATGTGGAACAACAGGCATCAGTTCCGGGTGGTTACCCCACAAATGCCAAGAAGCGTCATCGACACATTTCATCAATGGAGATCCCTTGCACTATCTTGCTTGACATTGAGCCAATCACCAACGATTCAAGTTTGTATTTTGCCAGAACATATTCCACTGACCATTTCGATTTGGATATCGACATGGATATTACGTTCGCTGAGTTTGACAATGTTGTCGAGACTAGGTTGAAAGAGCGTTACAGTTACTATTGTGTGGTTGAATCGATACTTCACCGATTACTGTTGTGCTCCCAGCCATGCCCCGTATGGGGGCCATTGCAAATAAATGAGATGTTGACGTTCAACGAATGATTGAATGTTTCGTGTTTAATCAACAATTTTATACTCGATTAGAATTCTATGTCGTATATGGATTTAGGGAAGATAACCCAACAGGGTTACCACCAACGAGCATAGCCTTGGCAGAAGAGTATAATGAAGATTACGTTTCAGATGACAACGAAAATCAATGTTAATATGAAGGTGGATGATGCATATGCAGAAGGTTATTTTCTGAGTGGTTAAACTGGTGTAAAATTAAAAGAAAAGAAATTAAAAACTCAAATTAAACGTCGGGCTGCAAACGAATCCCGGTCGTAGTAGTAAAACAAGTGTCGTATCCACAGGGAAATTGTTCAATTTATCCTAGTCTTGGTAGTTACTTAAAAACTGTAAAAAGGGGTTTAGCCGGAGGCAAGCTTGATTTGTTGTTTGATCAGTGCAAATATAATAAAAATAGTAAAAAGGTGAATTAATTGATGTGAATGGAAAAATGTATCCTAGGATAGCGGGGGAATTTCCTAAATTACTTAAACAGATTTATAACCCTGTCTCAATTATTTATTGCCTATTAGAGTTAATAATTGTCAGTTACGAACTCTTAATAAAAGCCTTAGTATTTCCTGCTCAATCCGGAGTGTAAATACTAAGATTAATTCCTTTGTGGTACCTTGACTATCTCAAAATCATATGTTGATAGTTACCAAATAAATGCAGTCGTTTGTCGCGCAAAGCATTTATCAATATTAGTTGAAAGGAATTAAAACAAGTTAACAAGTGAGACAGGTGATAAATATTGGTTTACGTAATATTAGAAATCAAACCCCCATCCTAGGATACAAAAGAAAATTACCCAGACATTAACGGAGATAAGAAGATAGCACAGATAGATTTTGCCATTATTTCAGAGGAAGAACCGGTCTGCTCTCGCTCTCACTGCTGCTCTTCTATTTCTTTTGTTACTGCGTGAGTGTGGAATGTTGTGGTGTTACGGGAGGAAATTAAATGGAAGGGAATGGATGAGTGTGGTGAGCGAATTCTTCAGACTCCCGTCGTGCGTGGTGTATATTTTTGGTGTTGAAGGGGCGAGTTTATATAGAGGCAGAGGAGAAGAAGGTCCGTACGATTTTGATTGCCGGTTGATTGCTCTCATTGATTGTAGGGGACAGAAATGAAACGCGTGAGAGATTTAAGGTAGGCGGTGCGGCGGAGTAGATGGATATGGCAGAAGCGAAGTTGCAGACACTCGGGGGAAGGCAAGTTGCAGACGAAGACGAGCGAAGAAAACTGTCGCGTTTGTGTAAATATACACGTGTCCGCGTGTGCGTCCGCCTAAAACTCATGCGGACGTGACTGAGCCGTCCGCCCGGCCACTTGTGCCGTCCGCTTCCGTGTCCGCCTGAAATCCACGCGGTCGTCTCTGTCTCGTCTCCGTTCCTCTGTCCGCGAAGTGTCCGCCTGGTTTTCATGCGGTCGTCTCTTGCGTCCGCACTTGCGTCCGCCCAATATCCATGCGGTCACAAGTGTGGTCGTGACCATTTTCTTCCAACTTTGACCGGCTCTAGATTCTTCGTTTGGACTCCGTTTTCTGAGCCGTTTGCGTCTATGCGTTCGTCTCTTCGTCTACTTTATTCCCAGCTTGGTTTTCCTCATGTTAAACCAATAAATTTGTGAGATAAACAATAAAACATAAACTAGAGGAAAACTAACCAAAGTGGAGAAATGAGCAAAAATGTTATATAATATATGAAATACACCCATAAAACATGCTCATTTAGACACTTATCACACCCCCACACTTACCTTTTGCTTGTCCTCAAGCAAAACCATGTACCCAAACAAGTAGGGAATGCTCAATATTAACAAATACTATTACGAAGGGTAGGATAAAGAAGTCAATAGTACATGATCTTAAACTTTTTAGAGGAGTGTGATCCATCACCTACTGGTGGCATAGGTGTACTCAGGGCAAATAAAAATTAGAGTTTCGGGGTATGATCCGGAGTACTTCAATGCTTCTTAGTTAAGGTGACTTTGAGAACTTTTACCATGGCCAACTTCTCTCAAGAATGGGCATTGAGGAGAAAACAAAAGGAAAAAATAGAATTATGCATTTGTTTCACTTTTGCATAAGAGATGAGAAGATAATATGTAGGCATTAAGCCTTCGTTTTTTAAAGAACACTCAACTCTCTTTGTTGGTTACCAATGGTGTCTCGCAAGTCCTTTATTTATTTTTTGTATATATATTTTTTGACAGAGAAGCACCCCTTAGCAATCCCTAAGAAAGAAGACAGAAAGAACCCCTGAGTAATAAAAATCCATCCATTTCAGATCATTTGGTCACACCGCATAAAAATGCTCCTCAAAAGTAATCAAAATTTTAAAATTTTTGTACATTTTTGTACCATTTATCCCACAATTCATAACAGTATTTATTCTTAAAGAGAACAACCCACATAAAAAGGGTCCACGATATTGAATTTGAACAAACGAAAGATAAGCAGAGAGATTAAGCATTTTAGCATAAAATGTCACCGAAAAGGGCACACTCCCCCACACTTAAATTGAACAATGTCCTCATTGTTCAACAGAAAAACAAGGGAAGGTTTCAGAAGGCCTTTTCGGTAAGTAGATAAAATAGAGAGAACACGAAGCTCACGTATAATCATTTAAGCACATAAATTCTCCTCTGCATGATTTATTTAAATAAAAGCATTAAAGAAACTGGTACTCCCCTGATATTATTTTTGCTTCTGTAAAGGACTTCCCCCACACTTGAGTTTCAGCCTCAAGTAGCGTAGCTTGGTTGCGGTGTAATCATGAAGTTGCACCTGCATAAGACACTAGAAGCAACCATACTATAAACGGGGTTAAGAGTTAGCAAAAATAAAATTTAAAGGGAACCTGAAAATTAAAACAGCATAAAAAGCATATAAAAGATAAGTTCGTCCGGGTTGCCTCCCGGAAAGCTGCCCTTCTTTAACGTCTTTGGCTAGACGCTTTGTCGTTAGATCGATCCTGGGGGGTGGTTATGAGGAGGAGATCCAAAGCATGACTCGATGGTATTTTTGAGTGTCCACCGGGATGCATGTTTTCTTTTCTTATCCCGCTCTTCGTCCGGAATTGGTGGTGGTGTCTTTGTAATAGACATGCCGTCTGGAAGGGTGATAAACAGAAGTGGGGATGATGATGATTGAGTATCCCTTACGAACTTGAGATCTTTGGTTTTGCTATCTGGAGATCTTCCTGATGCAAACTCCAGCTTTTCGTTATAAGCCTGAAGGGTGATTTTCCCCTGGGCTACCCAAATGTGCACATCGGCTGTGGCAAGGAATGGTCATCCAAGGATGAGAGGTGTAGTGGAGTTCTCTTCGATGTCTAGAATGACAAAATCGCATGGGAAGTATAAGTGCTCCACTTTAATGATAACATCCTCCACCACTCCGCTTGGGTATGTTACCGAATCATCTGCCAGTTGCAGGGTCATCTTGGTCTTTTTCATCTCTCCAATTCCCAGCTTTTTGAAAGTGGAGAGGGGCATCAAATTAATGGAGGCACCCAGATCGCATAGGGAGTATGGAAATGAGGTGCTACCAATTGTGACTGGAATAGTGAAGCTGCCCGGATCATTGCATTTTGAAGGCAGTGGTTGTTGCAAAATAGCTGAGCAAGCTACATTGAGAGGTACCGTACCGACTTCGGCCAATTTAGTTTTGTTGGATATGAGGTGTTTGAGGAATTTGGCGTAGTTTGGCATTTTGGCAATGAGGTCTACAAACTGTATGTTGACGTTTAGTTGCTTCAGCATTGCCAGAAACTTACCATATTCATTATCCAATTTCTGCTTTTGGAGTCGGTGGGGAAATGGTATAGGCAGTTCTTGTGAAGAAGGTTTTGAAGCTGATGGAATAGTGAGGACGGTGGAAGGTGTCTTTTCTGTTGGAACCTCAGCTTTTTCTTCACTGTCCTCTTTGGATCCTTCTGATCTTTGCGGGATGTGAATCTCGTCGGTTTTCTTACCGCTTCTCAAGGTTATTGCCTTAACCTCTTCTTCTTCTTCTTCAAAGTCGAGCTTTTCATTTTCATAACCAGCCACCAAGTGCTCAAGGTAGGTATTCTCAGATTGAATGCGATTTTTATAGACTTTGGCGGTGCTTTCAAGTTCAGCTACATTCTTTTTGGAAGTTTCGATTGCTACAACCCACTCTTGGAGGGAAGGGTGTAGTTCTGGAACTTTAGCTGTTTTAGCCACCTCCATCTTTTCTTCACGATGCTCTTTCACATAGATGCATTTGGCTTGCTCTCTTGGATTTGGTTCATTTTGGCTGGGGAGAGCCCCTGGCGGTCTTCGAGCAAGATGTTCTGCAAGTTGATTGAATTTACCTTCGATTTTCTGGTTGAAGGCTTCTTGTGCAGAAAGCTGGTTCTGAGTCATAGTCATGTAACCCTTCATCATCTCTTTCAGTTCTGCGTTTGGATCAACAGAGGATGAAGATGGTTGTTGTTGTTGCTGTTGTTGGAAACCTGGAGGGGCACCTTGTGCTCTATAACCCATATTAGAGTTTGATTGGGGTCTGTTCCCCTGATAGGTATTGGAATTGTTGTTCTGCCCTCCTTGGTTCTGATCATTATTTTTCCATGAGAAATTCGGGTGATTTCTCCATGGGTAGTTGTTGTTGATGTTATTGTTGTAGGAATTACCAGGGCGGTTTCCTATGAATTGTACTTCCTCGTACTGGCCTTTGCCTTCGCACTGATGGGTTTCATGAGGACCGGCGCATATGACACATCGTTCTGTAGGTGGAACTGGTGGTGAACTTGCAGGTGGGGAAGCTATTGTTTTTACGATTTCGTTTTGTGATGTTGTTAGCTTTTCCACCATCTTTGCAAGGGAAGAGATCTGGGCTGATAAATGATCTGTAGGCTCAACGTGGAGTAGGCCTGCTGCTCGTGGCGTTCTTCCCTTGGATCTCGTCTACTGTCTGGTATTGCTCGTCATGGTTTCGAGAAGGTCCATTCCTTCTTTAGGAGATTTCATCATGAAACTTCCTCCTGCAGAGGAATTGACGAGTAGTCGGTTCCCATCATCCAGACCGTTGAAGAATGACAGGCAGAGGGATTGATCGTCGAGACCATGGTGGGAACATTTCATTAGCATATCCTTGAATCTGTCCCATGCGTCGTATAACGTTTCTCCTGGCTCCTGACAGAAAGTGTTGATCTCACTGATCAATTGCCTTGTTCTACTGGTTGGGTAGTATTTGGCAAGAAATTTTTGGGCCATTTGCAGCCATGTGGTGATTGATCGGGAGGGAAGGCTTCGGTACCACCTGTTTGCTGAATCCGATAATGAGTGAGGAAATAGTTGTAGACGGATTCTTTCTTTGACGTTACCGGTCTGACCAAAGGAATTGCAGAAGTCTAGGAAGAGACTCAGATGATTTGGGGCTTCATCTGGGTTCGCTCCACTAAACTTGCCTAAATCCCGGACGGCGGTGATGTAGTGTGTTTTGAAAACCCATCGTCCGGCTTCTTCTGGTGTTAGTTCAGGGAGAACTATGGCTGATGCTCTTCCTTCGGTGTTCGGTTGGTGGTAATCAGATAGAGCACGGTGTTCTGGTTGATTTGCATGGTCCATTTCATTTATAATTTCGTTATTGGTCATGGCTTGGTTTCTCAGGTTTCTTTGTGCTTGTAATAAAGTGCGCTCGGGTTCGGGTCTCGGACTGATCGGTGGAGAACCTCGGGTTCGAGTATTTGGCATGCACAGAAGATAACTTGTGGTTTGTGAGAAACTGCAAAATTAATTAGTAAATAGATAAAGAAAAGCAAATATATTGGTTAGGCTGATAAACGTTAGTTAAACAACACTGATATATTTTTTTGTTTTTTTTTAACAAGAGTAAAATGACAGAATATTAAATGACAAGGGAAAGAAATGACAGAAAATTAAAGTTAGGAGTTAGTATACTGGAAATTATAAGTTAGTAGTTAGTATACAGAAATTTGAAGGACAATGGAAATGAAATGTTAAGGACAATGGAAATGAAATGTTAAGGACAATGGAAATAGATGACAGGAAATTTTAAGTTAGTAGTTAGGGACAATGGAAAGAAATGACAGAATGACATAATAACAATAATATTAAGATGTCCGAAGTTAGATGTCCAAGTCAGATGTCCAAGATTAACAATTTAATAGTATTAACAGATTATTATAATATTACAAGTGAACTACCGGAAACTAGGGAAATTGATGGAATCAATCTCCCCGGCAACGGCGCCAATTTTCAGAAGTCCGCCTGGTTTTCATGCGGTCGTCTCTTGCGTCCGCACTTGCGTCCGCCCAATATCCATGCGGTCACAAGTGTGGTCGTGACCATTTTCTTCCAACTTTGACCGGCTCTAGATTCTTCGTTTGGACTCCGTTTTCTGAGCCGTTTGCGTCTATGCATTCGTCTCTTCGTCTACTTTATTCCCAGCTTGGTTTTCCTCATGTTAAACCAATAAATTTGTGAGATAAACAATAAAACATAAACTAGAGGAAAACTAACCGAAGTGGAGAAATGAGCAAGAAAAGTGTTAATATAATATATGAAATACACCCATAAAACATGCTCATTTAGACACTTATCAGCATACCTCGTCCATTTTAATGTATCAAGAGGAGTGATATGTGGCTACTCCTATGACAGACGTTCTTGCTTACAACAAGCACGTAAGACAAGATAAATAACTATTACTATGTCGTTGTGTAACATTATGTTTTTTTTCCTGCGTACTTGTAATAAAACAATGATGGATGTCATTGAATGGATCTACATTATTATCATATTCAAACGTTGTTTATATTCGCCACTTTGTGCATCTTTCTAAAACAAAGGAACAAAAGAGAGGTGAACAACAACTACTGTTTCAAAATGTATGCGCAAGTTGGGGAACATACACTAAAACATACCAAGCCAAGTTATACTAACCACCACAACTTGGCCATCATCTCTCAGAGTGATGTCGTTGACCTGGTAGACATTACAATAGTGGTTGACGAGAACTTCTTCCCTAGAGCAAGTCAGAGAAAGGTTAGTAGCCTTACTAATCACCACAACTTCTACACCGTTTCTCAGCATGATGTCATTGACCAAGTACACATTAAGAAAGTGTTTGAGGATAATATCATCTCCTCGGTACAAAGTCATCCACATGTTGGTCGAAGACATCACTCTGATCTATGGTTCACCAGTTGAGGAGAGGTGAGGAAATCTACTATGAATTGAAAATTGTGCAACGGTTGAGGAAATGAGAGGTGACGACATCAGTCCAAGGTGTACCCCTTTTATAATTGAATTTTTTTCTGCTACATTACAATAGAATACAATTCCTTATCTTAGAATATTGCCTTTGCCAAAAAAATGAAGCTTTAATTATTCCTTGCATGTGGACTATCGTGTGGAATACCAACTGTAGTGTTTCAAAGCGATCTTTATTCGTTTGTGGAAAACAAATACAAAGTAAAGATAATTCATTACAAAAGACAATGGATAAATTACATTTTTTTGGTGTGCTTGCTAAAGGCACGACCTTTCCAAGCAGGAGCATAATTGGCTAATGCAATAACATACAATAATACTGGGGAATTAACTATAACTTGTATTCGGGCATCTTGTCCTCACATGACCCCGTTGGCGACATAGCCCACAATGTCTTGTTTCACGCTCATAATTCTCATCTATTTCATTATGAATGCGGGAGAATGTGGGCCGGCCTCTGACGTTGCGCATCATTGCTGGATCTGGAACAATAGCAAGTCCACCATATATAGGCCACTTCCCTTGATTTCCTAGTGGCACAAACTTGTTCTCGCTGTAAGCCTGTATCATCGTTTCAAGTCTGTAAACTTGATGAACATAATTCCTCCAATCCAGGGTGGTAGTAGAGCACACAACCATGACATGTGAGCATGGATACTTAAACGCCTTCCATTCACCGCATTCACATTCCCTTGAGTTGATTCGCACAGTAAATTTACCTTTGTCTCGTCGTAGGTTTGGATCCCCATTGTCAACCACCTCAAACACCAAATCCATAGCGTCGATAACAACCACACGGTGGTAGTTGGCAAGTGTTTGGTTCTCAGCTACTTTGTCTAGCAGGTGTTTGGTGAAAACCAACCCACTATTCCTTTGTGCAGTATAGGTTTCTAAGTTATCTCGAAAGTAGTCAATTAACTTGTAGAAAGTGCTTTCAACAATAGCCGTTACCAGTAGGAGATGTACCCTCTTCAGCACCCCATTCATGCACTCTACCAGGTTAGTTGTCATATGACCCCACCTTTTTCCATCATCATATGCACGTGACCACTTCTCGGGGGGAAGCTTGTTGAAAAAAGGAGGAATAGAGGGGTGCAGAGCAAGTAAGTGATTTAATCTGTCCTGAACTATATCCCTTCTGAAATAGTAGCCTGCACAAGTAATATCATCAGATTAGATACCTAAACAATATACGAAAAGACGAAAACATACAAATCTCTCACAATTACCTGTGTTGATGAGGTACTTCTTCCACTCCTTGTTTCCAAATCTTGTCTGAAAGTTTGAAGCAATATGACGGATACACCAGAAATGTTGGGCATAAGGAGGAAGCCAGTATGGTTCTTCCCTCATTATTGACATTATAGTTGCGGCCCGATCCGTAATAAATGCCACATCAGTCCTAGCTCCAATGACTATGTTACGAACACGGTCAAGAAAATATTTCCAGTCATCCCTAGACTCGCTAGCAACGATACCAAAGGCCATTGGTATTATCTTGTTGTTACCATCTTCAGCCATAGCAACCAATAATTTACCTTTGTACTTACCGTACAGGTGAGTAGCATCTATTTGTAGAGGTTTCATATACTTGAAAGCAGTAAGGCATGGCCCAAATGCCCAAAAACAACGCTTAAACCGTGTAACAGAAGTGGTCTATGTTTCATCTTGAAACACAACAGTTGAATCTAGGTCGACATACGAATTAGGTATAAAGTGTTTGATGGTTAAGATATACCTGGGTAATTCAGTAAATTACTGCTCCCAATCACCATAGACCCTTCTTATCGCTTCTGCACAGCCTAACCAAGCTTTCTTGTAGCTAATCTTCCTTTTATATTCTGAGCGGATAAGTTGAATCACAGTCTTCACTTGTAGTGTAGGGTTCTCTTTGATCCTTGGTATCATGACTTCAGCTATGAAATTGTAAGTCAAAAAACGATCATTACTCTCGTCTAGGACTGGAGCGCGTGTGTGAGGACTGAATTTCCGTTTCCGCCATTCAAATGAATTCTTTAGCAGCGCGGCTCGAAATCTGAAACTGCACCCTTGTCGGCACCTTAAGGAGTAAATTTTTCTGTTATTCTCGGGGGCAATGAAATCTACGTTTCTCTCCAAGTGGTACTGTTTCACTGCAGTCACTAGAACATTTTTATCAGCGAATTCTTGCCCCTTGACGAACTCATGACCTGGCCTCCAATACGGCACACCACGTCCATCAATGTCTGATGGTATCTGGCTTATGGCCTCTAGATCCACTTGCGATGAGAATGGGGCTGCAGGAGTGTACGGTGTGGAGGGCCCAGCTTCATCAACTATGTCATCGTCGTCAGGTAAATCTTCTGGCTCCATCTCAGAATCATCATCCGTACTCTGTAGATTTTGATCTTCGACTTGCTGATGCTCGGAAAAATCGTCGTCGGTTTCATTGTCTTCCTCCGGAGAAGGTGTAGTTACATGCTCGAATTCAACTAGCACAACCACGTTGTTCAGCAAATCTGAATTCTTGATGAAGTTTGATATCATCAGCTTCACCTGATAATCGCTAGTAATTTTGAGTGGAAGGTAGGAACAAGATGGATATTTATTCTCCAACTTTCTGCAAACCATGTCGGTGATAACATAATCTCCCCCGAACTCCAAGTCGACAAGATTTTTGACAGTATCTTTGAAGGATTGAAATGTGGAATGCTCGGAAATTTGAGTATGGATGAATCTCGACCAATGGGGATTAATATGAAAATATACACCATCTGGATTGTGTTTGAGCTCTACATTTAGATAAAGAGTACATGGGATATCCATCTCAAATATCTATAGCAAATGGTTGAAAGAGTGAGGAATGTGTAAGGATGAGGACTGAACAACAAATTTTGATTTTACAGAGAAAAAAATAGCAACGAAGTGGCATGAAAGTAGCAAGGAAGTAGTATAAGTTAGAAGAGCTAAGAGATCATTTATAAAAACTCAAACCAGAAACTAGCCGTTATATGACCGTTGGGCCTTTGTACTAATTCAGAAGCCGATAATAATTATCACTTCAGTACAAAGACCCAATAGTCATTTTTTTCAATATACAATTATCGGCTTCTGAATGACGGTACAAACGAAAAAAAAACCCCATTCCAGGTATATTCTACAAATTCGACCGTTTCAGGCAAATAAAGATGAATTTCTTGCTGCTCTACTGACATTTCCTAGTTGGCGGCTAAACCATCGAAGAATAGGAAGCAAAGAACGAGCTGAAGTGAAAATGGAGGATCAAGCGTCCACCGAGCTCGAATATTTCGATAACATGTGGAAGCTGGAGTCAGAAGCCTCTATCCTCTCTTGCTTTCAGGTTTGTCATCTTGATGTAGCTGAAATTTGTAGTGGCTTCTAAAGTGCATCTAGTAGTACAATTTCTTTTCAATAATAAGTTGAACTACGCTCTTGATTGGAAGGGGGAGGATGGAAGGTGGGCGATGGTTCTCGATTCGACAATATTCCATCCCCAAGGAGGCGGCCAACCTGCAGATACTGGGTTGATCGCCTCTTCCGATTCTCTTCTCAAATTCGTGGTTCAGGATGTTCGCTCTAAGGGTGGTGTAGTGAGTCGATTCACTCGAATAATTTCCATCTTTTCATCATCTTATCTCCCTTTGTCGGTTTGTGTTTACATTGAGATTGAGCACTTCTGAAGGTATATCATTACGGGAGTTTCGAGGATTCAGTTGAATATTCGCGAACACTAGAGAGAGGAATGAAGGTACGCTTGCATGTAAATGAGGCACGCCGAATTCTTAATTCCAGGTACATCACACACTATCCAATTTTTGCTGGTTGCTTGTATTCCTCATAAACTTCATATCATACTGCGGAGATTTTTTATCCTTGTTTGGTTATGATGAATAACTAACCTCTTTTGTAAACTGAACAAACTGGTTGTGAATATGAAAAGAACTTCTTAGAGGGAATGCCGCTAAAGCACTATCATACAAGTGAGCCCGGGAGAGGAGGTTGGACAAATACGATTAATTTGCGATTTATGGTCTCGTGAAGCTTGCCTACTGAAATCTATTCCTACTGAAAGTGATCAATACATTCCATCTTGAGCTTAACTGATTAGGTCATAAGTGTATAAGAAGCTGTTGATCTGAATAATTGGTAAAATCCTTGGGAGTCCATTGCAGTTAATACAATTTGGGGGCTGTTATATATCACACTCATCTGTTTGAAATGAAGTATAGCTGTCTTCTTAATCCAGAGTTGCCTAATGTGTTACCAAAGGAAGGCATAGAAGCAAAGTGAGGAAAACTCAAGGATGAACCTTGCCTAGAGTCAGAAGAACATCTTACCGGTATTCATTGTCTGGAAAGAATACCCTCTGCACTTCCCCGTTGCTATTATATGTATGTTTGTATATTTATATCTGTCCTCTGATGTACATATTCTTTTGCATAACTACACCGTTGTCACAATAAGGGTGTACAAGATGAGGGTGCGTAGGGATATGATTTGATGTTATAGCTTTCCAACTTTATCTAGTGAGTCGGAAATAAATATAAGCTGGTATGAGATAAGGTTGAATTGATGTAATTGCATATTTAGGAAGATTTCAGTTTTAGTAGCATTAAATTATTGGGCCGGGCAGCGGAATAGGGTCATCAGATTGAATTCTTCATCTCAGCCCAGCTATCCTGGGTTCATGAGTCTATTACATTTGACTTGTGCTTCCTTTCTTTCACCAGGTACAATTTTTTAAATTATCTACTTTCCCTAATCCCAAAGTTCAGTTCTTTACTCCATAACACCTTAGTTTTCTAGACCACTTGTCACAGATTTGTTCCACCTCCTTTTAGTGCACCTTTGATATCCATTCATAGTGGGTGGCGCTAGTGCCTGTGTGTGCAAGATGAAGCCAGAAGTAAGAGACTCAAGCAGATATGGGAATCTTTCTCATAAAGGAAGGTTCGAAGAACTGGCTATACTTTATGAGCAGCTCCAAATATGGGAGCAAAGGGTATAAATGTGGTTCTAGTGGTAAATGTACTCATTGGCTTGACTAGTTCCAGGAAACTACAAGAGTTTTATATTTAGCTGACCTCCCAAATAACCTTCATTTAGAAACAAGGGGATACCAGACATGATAAGACAGTTTGTATAGACGAAGAATGATGCTGGAGTTGAACTTGAGAACTGCATGCATAGTGATTTGTATTTAGAAGCCCATCATGTTAGAGTTCATAAACACCTCTGTCATTACTAAAACCCCAAGTAATCCGGTCCCACCTTCTCTACTGTCACAAGAAAGTACAATTTGAAGTGCTTTAACGGTTTAAAAAGGATTATCAAGTAAGCGTATTTCAAAAGCGATCTTGAAGTATTCTAACAATCATGCTTAATAGGATTTGGAGCTCTATGCTTTTTATCAGAAGACCTATATAAAATTTGTCGTTGTAGATATTGTATTTTGGTTTTTGTGGATTAGATTTTGTCAGCTGTAAGCAAGATTTATCTTAGAAAGAGACAAAAGAAAGACAGTATAGCTCATTTAAATGTTCCTCCAATATGTCTTCTAGCTCTAAAGCTCTCCAGGGGAAAATAGGCAAAACAGCTCATAAGTTAGTGAACTGTTCCCCATTTGCCTTTTGGTGTTTTCTTTCCCAATATTTTGTTTCATTACAGTATGATATAGTAGTATATGTTTGGTGTAGGCTGCACTCAGCTGGACATTTGCTGGACTTGAGCATGGCAAATGTCAATTTAGGTCATCTTGATCCCAGCAAAGGCTATCACTTCCCTGACGGGTATGATTCTAGCAACCTTGATCTTACTTTTGTAATTCTTTCTGTGTAGTTGATGACAGTTGGCTAATATCTTTTCCACTTATATTTCTCTAGCTGACGACTTTTTCCTGTCTCTATGCTATAAGAATAAGAGTGATTTTTTGGGTCAGCTGGAGTCATTTCTTCCTTACATATCTTCCCAAGAACTGGCTACCGATTTACAATTTGCTATTTCCAGTGAACAGAGAATTATATGTCATTAATTTTTACTGTGTTTTACGAATGACTTTTGGCTTTGTATTATAAGTTTTTTTTTCTGCTGGTAATGAGCAGCACTAGTTTTCATTTGGTTTCTTTGGATGAAACTGTTGGTGACATTTTTCTAAGAGGCAATATGTTGAACCCGAAAGGCCTTGGGACTTACTTGTGAAAGGTTTCTGATTCTCCAGGCCTTTTGTTGAGTATAAAGGAACTATTCCACAAAATGAACTGGAAGATAAGCGACAAGAACTTGAGCTGGATGTCAATGCACTAATATCCAAGGGTGGGAAGGTACCTCTGGTTTCTCCTTGATAAAAGCAGTACTTAGTTGTAACAATATTTTGAGATTATCTAAGGTAGGCGTGATATAGATATGCATATTAGACTGCGTAAGCCATTCTACAAAGGTGATTTATCCAAAGAGAGCTGTACATTTGAAAGTTTCCCCCATAAATGCTATGATTCATATCCATGAAATTGATGCTAGGCAACACTTCATCGTTTATGGTGTTAGAGCCTTTATCCATCAAGGATTGATATATTGACTTAAATTCATCCTCGGAAACTGGACTAATTGTACATGCTTATATTTTGTTGAAATCGAATTAACAGAGTAGAAAGACTTGTATCTTCCGTAGCTTTATAAAGTGGAGGATTATCAGTGTTGTAGGTACAAGAGAGCATTTGAAATATTCATTTTAGGAGGTTTTATAGTGTAGAGCAGGCCGTTACCATTGGTTCCTAATACTAAAAATTCTATTCTTCTAATTCTAGGTTTCATAGCCAAAAGGCTCCTAAGCTGAATTCAGGTTCTGTCACACCTACCACCCTCGGTTATTGGTCTGTTAGGGATATAAGAGTGCTCTGACACTTCTCTTTTTTCAGAATAAGACTTGTCTTTGCTAGATGAAAACTAGGATTACTGAACGAATGTGTAAATTCAGGTTTGTCTCATGGACCAGATCTACCCCAAACCAAAACGGCTTCTTTAATGAATCTAGTTCTCCTTCGGCACCTATCAATCTTCATTTATTTATACGCCTCTTAGGAATAAGAGTAATTTTTGAGCCCGTAACAAAAATTAAAGACTAACACTCTGCACCTCCTCTTCTATCAATGCTACCTGTTGGATTATATTATTGGGTGACTTCGGTTCCTTCTCTCTGACTTTAATAAAATGTTTTCAATTCACTGATCATTCTTCTTCAAGGTTTGTTCTACTGTGGAAACTTACGATAAGGCTGTTCAACTCTGTGGTGGTAACCTTCCAGAATACATACCGAAGGTGAGATTAGACCTTCTTACGGCCTTTTTTCTATTGAATGGTTGATGCGTTTGCGTATCATTGGAATTGACATGGAAAAATATACGGTAAAGCCTGTTTCAATCATGTATGACTTAGTCAGTCAATATATGGTGTACATAATCTTTTGATACTCTTAATGCAGGACAGCAAACCTCGTATTGTGAAATTCAGTGATAACCCTGGATGTCCTTGTGGAGGCACCCATGTTGCTAATATATCAGACATAAAAAGTATTAAGGTAATTCGTTAATCTGTGATAACGCTGGATTCCATGTTTAATATTCGGCAGCTCCATCTTCAGACATTACAATAGTGTTCATATTAGGTCTGTTTTTCCTTGAAGAGTGCTCAAAACTTGGTACTTTTGTCATTCAGGTATCTCAAATTCGAGTAAAGAAAGGAATGACGAAGGTTTTCTACCATGTGGTCGATACTTAAGCTCAGGAACGTAACACGCATGAGATCATTTGTCCAATTTGATTTTGATATCACCAATCTTCGAAGTTATGGGTTCTATGGCTAGATAGTGTTGCTGATCGCAGATGATTATTATATGCATTTTGGCCTTAACAGTGGAGCAGTATGGTATCCTCCAAGGTAAGAAGGTCAAGGGCGAGACCAGTTTCATATAGGAAATTACGAACAGATACATAGAATGTAGAGTTGCAGCTCATACATATGGCATTGCCGAAGATCAATTAATATTGTGACTATGATTTATACGTGCTTCACATTTATTAGACTGTTTTGGATTGAAATTAAATGAAACCACGCTCAACGTATAGGTTTGGGCTGGGCTTGTTTCCACCTTGCCCGGTCCCCGGGATAAAAGTGGAGGATATTTTAAACACTCAATTTTTTTTTTTTGGAAAAAAAAAGGTTAAAACGTGTTGTGATTCACCTTATAATATATTAAAAGTCACAATTCAACAATTCCACCTCACATCTAGTACCCATGTTCCAGCCTGGATGCCCACACATTAAGGTCCGAAGGGGATGATGTGGAAGTTGATGATGATGAAGACGCTATCCCGCTTAAAAATCTCATCTCAGCGGTATGAGCGGCAGGAAGAGGAACTTCCACAGTACGACCAAGGTTGATGAGATGTGAGATTATAAGTCCACCCGTAGATAGTCATCGGGTTTGGCATGGCACTTGCCGGTCTACCTCTACCTCCCGATCTGTTAATGCTCTACCCACTCTGATTGGATCATGGCCCCTTTGTGGTTCCTTTATCTCTAATAAAATCTCGTTGAGCCATCTTTTATGTTTGTTATCTATTTAGTTCTAAGACTGCTTTTCTACCCTCTGATTGCCGGTTGTTGTATTGCGATTCTCTGGTCAGTCAGAAATCTACCACCTTGTGTAGGTATATTTCAAGTATTTGCTCCTGGAGTTTGTCCCCGAGCATTCACCATCTGATCTATTTGAGGTCTATTTAATGTATGCTCCATTGATTTAATGTCATCGTTTGATTTGAAAAAAAAACTAGATCAGTAAAAGAAAAAAAAAGCAATCTAGTAAATAATGGCATGTGTGCGGAGCGAAAATGACGAAGATTAAGAGAGAGACGAAGATTGAGAGTGCGAGGAAGAATAGAATACCACACCGTGGCGAAAGAGGACAACGTGCTAACTTGAATCCCTAAATATGTAGTTTTATCCATATCCCCCCTTAATTTTAGTCCTCGTTGGGGAGTTAGAGTTGGGCTGAATTGGGCGAGTCTATGGAATGCACCTAATATGTACTCAGGATAGCAATATTCACATCAAGTGCAGCATGTTCAAGTAATTGATCAAACACGCTCTCAGGCGTGAGTTGCAGGCACAATCAAAGGGTTTAGGCAGAAGAGGAACATGGCAAAGGGGTTAATACATGGGGAAGTGTGTAGATAAAAGGACCATAGGTAGCTCGAACGTCAATTATAGATGATGGGGGAAGCTAACGTCAGAATTGAAGCGTGCCTAGAGAATGATTGCATTGAGGTTGTTGTTGGGGTTAAAACCTAATTCGACAAGTGTACCGGTCTTTGTAATAAGTTTTCCTAGAAAGTATTCCATAGGTTATCAAACCAAGACAGTGTCTAGTCTAATCCCTAATCTACCTAACTATTGAATTAATGAAATCGGAAAACAGGAAATTGGGGGGGGGGGGGGGGGTTAATTGATGAAATTGTATTTCTAAAGGTAAAATAAACAATAACAATAACTACAAAAAGGAAAATGTCGGTTTTCTTGATAATTTTGGAAGAAATCACGGTTTACTACTTCTCTTAATTCTCGGTTCCCTTCTCAATGTGTTTACCAAATTCTAGATTAAAATCCTAGATCAGATTATTTCACGTTCGGTCTCCCGCTCGGCGAAATCTAATTAGCAATTACCAAACCCTAACTCTCGTTATGAATTTCCTAATTACTAACAGCTTTAAGTACGACCTAGTTAGATAATCAGCTAATATTTAGAGGAATTGTCGTCTCCAAATTAACTGGTTTTGTTCCTATAGTCTATTGAATGCCGCAGTTCTCACTTGTAAGTAAACAAACCAGTAATCTCTAATAATTGGCCAGACTATCAGAGAATTAATATAAACAAAGAACAAAACTTTAATCGGATTAAAACTGGTAAAGCCACAAAGATATTGGAACTTCGAATTCGGATTACATAGCAAACCGGAATCTAAAAGTACTACTCGGTCATAAACATGTTAATAATAAACAAATCTGTAGAAAATAGTATTAGAGAAGTAGAACAAGAAGAAACTCTGGTTTGAGACTCCGTGGTGAAGTCTCTGTGTCGAATCCCCAATCTGCTCTACTCAAACTCCCTGTCAAAATCTTCAAAATCTGCTAACTCTCTCTCTCTGATGTCAAAATCTTACGTATAATGAAACTTTTTTTCTAAACTCTAGTTCAGCCTCCTTTTATTATGCGGTGTCCTCTCTCCCGTAAGCAATAAATTTTTTTGTCTTTAATTCCGTATCTTAACAGAACTCCGGCCCCTTTACTAATATCGGTCCGGGTTTGCAAACAAGTACGCAAACCCGGATCACCTCTTAAACTAGGCAGAACGTTTCTCTAAAGGATGGTCCGAGTTTACAAACAAGTACGTAAACCTGGACCACGTCTGAAAATAGGCAGAAAGGTCTTCGATGGATTGGTCCGGGTTTACAAACTGGGACACAAACCTGGACCAACATAAAAACACGGCAGAAGGTTGATAAAAGAGATGGTTCGGGTTTGCAAACAAGTACGCAAACCCGGACCAGTTGTGGACTTGAACTGTTACCTTCAAAACTCAACATTTGACTCTGGTTTGACTTCCATTGGTTGACTCAAACTCTAAAGTTTTCGTTTAAGCATCTTCTTGAGCATTTTACCCTGAAAACATATCAAATCAATCATAGAAGACAAATATAAAAAAAAAGCATAAATAAAACAACAAGGAGGAAATTTAAAGTCATAACATAGATAATTAAGCATGAATTAGCCTTGTAAACTTAGGCAAATTCCTGACTTATCAGTTGTAAATGATGAGGATGAGAGTGATATAGCTGGGAGCCACTACGAAGACTCTTTGAAGATCATGAGTTTTCCTTAGGATTTGAGCCAATCGGGAGCGAGACAAGTAATATCAACAAATCTCATGGTACATTGTCAGTGGAATGGATCTAAGAAAATCAAGCAAAGGTAAAAAATGTAATACCCCCATTCCATATCTGGATATGAGTAGTAATGTTAGTGGATTATGAGGATACATAGGGGTTAACTACAATAACAAGACCTTATACTTGAAGCCCAAAGGAGGACATATGTCTTAAAGTGTGTTGGGTTGGTTAATTAATTAGCCCATAGTATCCAGCCTAATCAAGATAGTTACTCTCTCATGGAGTTAGTAATGTCGGTTGCTTATTTTTCTCAGTTAATATAACAAAAAGACTTAGATAGATTTTATTTGCTTTCATATTCGGTTGTCATCTCGATTCTAATGTAATACAGTATAAAGGCATAATCAAAGGTTTGTTTTCAAATATACATACAGAAACACAATCACTGTTTATACTTTAAAGCCCGACCTTTATTTCCTCTCATTCTACTTGTTATCCTGCTTGTGAAATTCTTGGTTTCCATTATGGTATCAGATTCAGTCTTGGGTAATGCACCACTGTCTAATGGATACCCAAGTAGAAATGGAATGTGTCATGATAAATCTAGAAAAGGGACCGGGCAAGTACCGTAAAATTGGACTGTGCCACGATAAACCGAGAGAAAGGACCGAGCCAGTACTAAGTGGGGTCCAAGCAGGGTACAATATGGGAGGCGACGGGGGCGAGAGACTCACACTTAAGGGGGGATGTTAGAGATCAAGTGTAAGTCCCACATTGAAAAATTATATAGCTAGTAAGTAGTCAAAGAGGTAAAACAGAAGAACAAAATTTCTGTAATTTTTCAGGTAATATACCCATTTACACGTTTAACAAGCTTTGTTTTATGAGTGAAGATCTACGGTCCGAGAATCTATTTGTTGGTAAATGGATATTGGACACAGGTGCAATAGATCATATGCCTGGTAGTCGCGAACTGTTTCAAAATTGGAGGAATTTAGGGTACCAAGTACCAACAGACTGTTATATTATCTGATGGGAGACCTCATACAGTGAGTATGGTTGGAGACGTGAAATTGGCCGAGAATGTCTGGTTGAAAGATGCTCTTTACATACTCGACTTTATGTTTAATCTTATATCAGTGAAGAAAATGGTCAGACAGTTTGGCTATTCAATAATCTTTCCATCGGATAACTGTTTTGTTCAGGACCTTATCATAGAGAGGAATAAGACATTTGGACTGGGGCAAGATGGCCTATACGTTCTGTACAACGTCAAGATGTATAAGCTCCGTGAATCAAGACCCTAGGCTTAGATTCCACAGTCAGTCCCAGGGCTGAGGAGATGCACATTAGATTAGGTCATGTGCCATTTTGTAAGCTTATAACGGTGGGATTAATAAAAGATTGCGATTTTTCTGAGAAACACGTGTGTGATGTTTGCTATAAATCCAGGGCACAATACTTGCCTTTTGGGAAATCATGAGATAAAAACTAGACGACATTTTGAAATGATACACATTGACGTTTGGGGACCATTTAGCACTGATACTCACAATGGCTATTTTGTATGTTTTGTCGAGATTATACCAGGATGACTGGGGTTCAACTCATTTGTCATAAGGGTGACGCCTGGGAAGTTATAGTCAATTACATCAAAATGATACAAAGACAATTTGAACCAAAATCAAAGTGGAGAGAACTGATAATGCCAACAAGCTGGGTGGCTCAAATGAAGGGAAATAGTTTTATGCTTGTGAAGGGATTTTGGATCAGACCACCTGTGCTTTTACGGCACAAAAAATGTGATGATGGAAAAGAAACATAAGTATCTGATTGAGACTGCAAAAGCAGTCTACTTTCAGTCTAGAGTGCCACTCGCTTACTGGGGAGAGTGAGTTCTTCATGATGTGTATTTGGTCAATAGGCTTCCTACCAAGGCTTTGAAAGGGCCGACTCCTTTTGAGTGTTTGTATGGTACTGCACCACTTTATACTCAGATAAAACCATTTGGTTGTGTTTGTTACGCGACTGTTGTCGAATCTATAAGGGGGAAAGTTTAATCCAAGAGCCAAAGCATGTGTTTACTTGGGTGTTGATCCGAGAAAGAAAGGGCACAAGATCATGAATGTCACCACTAGAAGAATAACTGTGTGTCATGATTTTAAGTTTCATGAGCGAGTATATCCTTTCAAGACAGGTTTGGATGGATACATAAATAATGAAAATTTTGAACAGGAGTGGGCAAGGCAACCTGATGTGAATTCTCCTACTCTAATAGGTATGTATGATGATGATGATGTTGTGCAGTCTATTTCACTAGCTATCAGTAACGAACAATCAGAAAGTGTGGTTGATAGTAATGTTGTTGGAGCCGGGCTTAGACGTTATAGTAGAGAAAGTCACAAGCCTAACTATCTCGGAGATTATGTTTGTAACACATCTTTCCAGAATATTCTCGATGAAAGAGTATGGTCATTAAGAAGATGTGAATCTTATTCATAGGTGTGAAAGCTTAACAGGTGCTAAGCCTAGCACTTTTTGCACTTAGTACTGGGGGTGTGTACAAGGAACTTTTAAAAACGACAGAACCTGACAGTTACAGGGAGGCGGTATTACATCACACTGGTTAAGACCATGCATAAGGAATTACGAGCTTCATGAGAGAATGAAACTTAGGTTGTTGTGAATCTTTCCAAGGGAAAGAAGCATATACGTTGCAAATGGGTTTACAAGATCAAACTTAGGTCTGATGGCACTCTCGAGAGGTATAAAGCTAGACTAGTGGCAAAGGGTTTCACTTAGCAGCATGGTATTGATTATCATGAGAGCTTTTCCCCAATTGTCAAGCTGACTACCATACATGCTCTAGTCATTGTAGCACTTAATAAGGGTTGGATCATAAACCAGCTAGATGTTAACAATGCCTTCTTGCATGGTGATCTAGATGAGGAGGTTTACATGAGGATACCTCCAGGTCGGGATGTCACATGTAAACACAAGACTTGCCTTCTGAGAAATCTTTGTACGGTCTAAAACAAGCTTCTAGACAAAGGGATTCCATATTAGCTCACTTCCTTCGTGTTCTCCATTTTGTTCAGTCCAAGAATGATTATTTGTTGTTTTATCAGAAAGATGGTTTCAATGTTCTTTATATAGCAATTTATGTTTTTTAGATAATTTATGGCTAGTAGCCTTGCATTAAGAGAAAGACAAGTGTTCGTGGTTTAAAACGGGCCTCATTAAAACCTCCTAGGCAAAACCCAGTGGGAAAAGCCTATGGAGGAAAAAGAGTACCCACCACTCCCTTACAAACCTAACGTCTTGGTCTCTACATCTCTATTAATGCCAAAAAAAAGAGTCGCAACATAATACCCGAAGAAAAATCACACTACCATCCTAAAGGAACATCGTATCTTCCTTGAGGTTATTGGAGTTCAAGAATAACTCATACGGTATTGGGAAGTCTTGCCACCAATTCTTTCATCCACTCCATACCCCTCTCTTAGCCACTTTTGTAGCTGTCTCGATTGAGGGTAGTCCTTGCCTGAACACTACCTCATTCCTCAACCACCACATACTCCATACCCCATAAAATAGTGTCGATCTCCAAATTTTCTTAGGCCTTTTGTTTAGCGGTACCGACATCCATTCAACAAAGATCTGACTTGGATTTCTCGGAAGATGAAATTTATCTTCCACCAACTAATGAGATTACTCCACATCCGAAGTGCAAATTCACAGAAAAATATGACATGGGTTATTGATTCCATACAGCGTCTACAAAATGGGCACCGGGTTTGTCCGATGGGAATAACATCCCGCTCGAATAATATATCCTTCGTCATCAACTTACCGTATAACAGGAGCCACATGTGAATCTCTAATCTCGGTTCAGCTAAATTACTCCAGAGAAATCTCGTACATTCAGTACCTTCAACATCCTGATTTCCGCGAACAAGCTCCGGTAGACTACGTTTATTGCAAATCCATTTTCATCCCCCCTCCAGGTTGTTACATCACTGCTATCCTGCGACACCACTTGCCCTTCTAACATCTGTACCAGTTCAGTTTCCATTTCCTTTTCGAAAGTAAACAGTATCCGCCTCCATATTATATTCCAAACCCATGCACCATCTCGTCACTGCCCCATATCAGCCACCGTCCCATCCTTTTCCAAACAGATTGAAAAGAGCCGGGGAAATCGGACGTTCAGTGGCTCTTCTCCCAGCCATCTATCTTTCCAAAATAAAGTTGATCTGCCATTTCCCACTCTCCGTCTGATGCTGCTATTAAGTATGTCGCGCAGGGTGGTGTCTTCTAGGTTTGTAACCTTAACCACACTAGACCAGATCCCCCCAAAGCTCTTCAGTCGTCGCATATTTTCATCCTGGGACAGACCCCCATCCTTTCCATAAATATTTCTAATCACCCGATGCCACAGTGAGTCCCCTTGTCTGGCATACTTCCATTGCCATTTTGAGAGCAAACACTTATTTCTCATGCGAATGTCAACAAAGCCTAGGCCTCCATCCTCTTTTAGCTTTGTTAATCTTCTCCATGCTACCGGTACAATATATCTATTTTCCTTGCCCCAGAAAAATCCCTTTGTTTTTTTGTTAGTTCTTTACGTACCTTACTTGGGATTATGAAGAGGCTAGAGTAGTACGCTGGAATGGCCTCCATAACCGACCGGATCAGCACACTTCTGCCTGCTTTAGAAAGGGAGTGCATTTTCCATGTTGCAAGTCTCGTATCCACCTTCTGCAGTATTGGTTTCCATGTTTCTAAGCTGCTCATTCTAGCACCTAGTGGACAACCTAGATACGTAGCAGGCAACTGACCAATGTTACAACCCAGCACCTCTTCTACTAATTGTACCTCCTCAGGCGCCGCATGGATGCAATACGCACATGTTTTGCTCATGTTAAATTGTAAACCACTAGCACTTGCAAAACACACTAACACCCGTTGAAGTTCTACCAACTGCTCCCGGTTGAGTTCATTAAACACCATTGTATCATCCGCGTACTGTAGGTGTGACAATATAACACCCTCTCGACCAATTTTCAACCCGTTAAATCGTCCAGCACACATCACACTTTTAAACATTCAGTTTAATGCTTCAGCAACAATTACAAATAGCATGGGAGATAGGGGATCACCTTGCCTTAAACCACGTCGTGGTGCGAATGGTTTTGTGGGCGAACCATTTACCAGGATGGATATCTTTGTACTTGTCACACACTCCATGATCCATGCCACCCACTTTTCCCCAAAACCGAATTCCACCATCATTGATTGGAGAAAATTCCATGATATGCAATCATATGCTTTCCGGAAGTCCAGTTTCAGCAATACCCCTTTCTTCTTATTCTTCTTTAGCCACCTTATCACTTCATTTGCGATAAAGGCCCATCAAGGATATTACGCCCATGTACAAACGCTATTTGTGTTTCCCCAATGAGTCTTGGTAGTACTCGACTCAACCGTTTTGCCATCAGCTTCGCAATAGTTTTATATAGACAACCCACCATGCTGATTGGTCTATATTCATCCAGTGTTGCTGCGTCTGCATGTTTAGGGATCAGTGTTACCCATGTCGTATTGACCCCTTTCTCTAGCTTCCCATTGATGAAGAACTGTCGAACATCCTTTGCAAAATCAGCCCCTATGATGTGCCATGTTGCCTTTATGAATCGCATGTTGAAACCATCATACCCGGGTGCTTTAGTACCATCACACTCCCATACCACTCTCCGGATTTCACCAAGGCTTGGAATTTCCTCTAGTTTACTCGATTCCACTTCAGATAGTAGCGGGTGTTCTACTATTAAAGGTTTAATGTGAGGAATCATCAGCCCCTCTGGGTTGTATATGTTTTTGAAGAAAGTGTGTACCTGTTCACGGATTTCTTTTGGATCCGATACAGTACGATCATTCACCAACAAATTAACCAGTTGCTTACGCCTTCGATTCAACATCGCCCGCCGATGAAAATACCGGGAGTTCCTATCTCCTTCTCTTAAGTGTTTGTCTCTCGCAAGTTGGCACCAATACAGCTCGTGACGTCGCATGCTATCTCAAGATTCATCTTGCTTTTCTCCCTTCTCTGATCAAGTTCTGCCGACCAGACCCCTTCTTCACACTTTGCATCAAGCTCTCGTACTTGCTGTTGCAATGTACTCACTGTTGCGTTGATATTGTCAAATTCATTTTTGTTCCACGCTTTCAATATTGTTTTCAGCTTCCTCAGCTTATATTGTGTCGACCCATACTGCATGCATCTCCATTCCTTGTTCATCATTTCCCCGAACTTCGGATGTTCCAACCACATGTCAAACGATCGGAAAGGTTTTGGTCCCCATTGCAAACTCCCAATCACTACCACAAGCATCCTATGATCCGACACAGACCATTCTCCCGAGGTGAGGTTGATATCGGTATAGCTAGCGCACCATTCATCTTGAATAAATACCCTGTCAATACGGTTACAACTCCCCCTCCCATTCTAGGTAAATTTAGCATCCCACAATGGAATCTCCACCATCTCCATGCTATTAATCCAATTTCAAAAATCACTCATGCTTTCTGTGTCATGACTTGTATCCCCATGCAACCGGTCCATAGGATTAAGAATAGCATTAAAATCCCCCAATGCTAATATTGGATTTTCCCAGTTCACCCTTGCCTGGATTATTTCATCAAACATCTCTTTCCTCAGCCTCCTGTCGCAAGGGCCATAGATAAACAGGAGTATCCCTCTGAATCCATCCTCCAGAATTTTAACTTCTAGCTTGATCCAACGATTGGCCTTTTCGATTTTTTCTACCTCTATCACTTCCTCATCCCATAGTACAACAATTCCTCCCGATCTTCCCGTAGTTTCCACTGTATCCCAAGCAAGACTTGTCTTCTTCCCACCCCAAAACCTCGCGACTCTATTGGCAGATATTTGAGAGACTTGCGTTTCCACAACCCCATCACCGATATTTTTCTCTTCTTGATCTCCCTCCGTATTATCATTGCCTTGTGACTTGACCCTATCCCTCGTACGTTCAGTACCGCCACTGTCAATCCCATGTTTCTCTTATTGACGCAACACTGGATATTCTCTAGTAGACTTGCTTTGGCCAACTCTGGGTGCGGAGTACTACAACCATTACATTCAGTAAGTTTAAACATTCCTGCTTCCTCCACGCTCAATATCCTTCCCTTGCTATCTCTAGCCTCTATATGTTGCTCTGGTGTCGCATGTGAACGTGTATCTCGGAATAACTCTACAAATAACTCAACATTCTTTTGTATTTCTTGATCCCCTCTTTTCTTTCTTTTGTCGGTCTCTGACTGTGGAGTTTCCAGAATAATCAAATCTGCATGTATACTCGGTTCGTTGCTTCTCGTATTCTGGGATTTGTCGACCGAATGATTGCTAACCTTTTCAGGGCTTAATGTATGCCCCAAAGCGGCTTTTCTCTTCCTTGGGAATTGGGACGTTGCATGATTCCCAGTATATATTCCTGTAGGCGAATGGTTTCCAATCTCTTCATTCGCCGCCGACTGCCTCTCTTCCACTGACCAGCCATCACTCCCAACTTCAATCCCTAGGAGTTGATTCATTCACAACCCCTTTTCCTCCCCGTGATTTTCACTCTTGGCATATTTCTGTCGGGAGTTGCAAGGGTTTTGCGCCTCCAGCTCTTGCCTACTCGAGACGTGGCCATTATGTCTGCTACTGCAGTTATTATCACTATTCCCCATAACCGCGGCGGTTTTTCCATTTTCTTGGATCCCAGGCCATGTCCGTGCATATGCCGGTTTCTCCGGTCGACTTCTTTTCTGTTGCACTTTTTCCTTCCAGTTTTCACTTTAGGGAAATTGTATTATACTATCTTCCATCATCGACGGATTCCTTTCTTCCTTTGGTGGATTTGTTTCCACTATTGCTACCGTGAAACTCTTCTCGTCAACCATGGCTTTTACTTTCAAGTTAATGAACTGTAATGTCGACGTGTCTACCTGTACCCTAACTTCCGCATTCTCGACTACCTCCGATTCCTCATCTTCAATTATGACAACTTCTCCGACCAGTGCTGCAATGCGGGCGATATTTATTTTATTCCATGCATGGACAGGAATCCCTCTAATGATGATCCATGTCCTTCTCGTTTCAACTTGATCATATTCGACCATGGGCGGCATAGTATGTCATTAGGTTTCGACTGGTCTCTAAGTATTTCATCCGCCGTCGTTTTTGCATTAAAGACCATTAGGAATTTCCACCTTGACAGTGCCAGGACTCCAGCTATCTCAGGCCAACGGTGTTGTAGTATTATTGTTGCTTCTCCAGGACTCTTTGCTTTATCGAACTCTGCCACTCAGGCACATATCCAGGCATTTCTCCACGTTTCTATCCCGTTCCAGTCGTACCGCAAGTCTTGACAGTACTGGTGGCGCTCTTTCTCCCTTCTGCCATTTTCCCCAACGTGCATCTCCATTTCTTTATTGTTGGGTTCATCATTGCCCCGCTGCACAACCTCCTTTTTCTACCTCCTGTCCCGGATGCCTTGGAATTCCATCCTAGCTTTTAGTTTAACCCCATTCACACTCCACCCGGTGATGCCATCAATCACCCGCTTGGCAGCCTCCACATCCTTCACGACCACAAATGCACAGGCATTTACATTGCTCCGTCTCGGCTTTCTGCTGATGAACAATCTCTCGCACTGCAAACCTCCTACTATTTGACCCAGCTGGTTGACCGATGTTGTCCTTTGAACATTATCTACGAAGACCGTGGCCTGATGGGTTGTATGGTGTTTTGGCGATTGGGATCTACACCATACCTTGTTCTGGGCTTTATGTTCCTTGCTCCTATTTGTGCCATCTTCTTCCTTTGTTTGTTGCCTTCTCTGGGACCCTCCTTTGGCCTCCATCTCATTTTGTTTCTCTCTCCCAGTACTCCTTCTTACTCCTCCACTCCTTTCCCATCGGGTATTTGTCGCCGCACGTTCAGATGTCGGTGGTTAGTTGGTTATGGGAGCTTCAGCGGTGGTTGGTTGTGGGAGTTTTGTGGTGGTTTGGGTGGGCTGTTTGTTTAGTGGTGGTTGGATGCGGGGGTTTCTTGGGGGTTGAGGATATGCGGGTGGCGGGCGTTGTAGTCACAGCGGTGGGTGGGTTCATATGTGGAGTTACGGTAGTGAGTGAGCTTAGATGTGTGTAGCATGGTGGCAGGTTATGGGACGGCGGACTAGGTTGAGGAGGAGAGAGGAGAGAGGAGGGAGCATTGTAGCCGTATGACAGAGGAGAGAGGAGAAGAGTACCCTTGGATGACATGCTGGCAGTGGTACAAAACAATAGGCTATCGATGATGTTAAACGTGCCTGGATTTAAATTTCAAGATCAAGGACTTGGGTACTTTACATTATTTTCTGGGAATAGAATTTGTGTCTATTGGTCCAGGATAGGTTCTATCTCAACATAAGTTTTGTACCGAATTGCTTGCAGAGTACAATTGTGATGATAGGAAGGCTGTTGTCGACCCTATGATAGTGGGCACACAGTTGCTTCACAGTGATGGGATGTCGTTGGATGATCCCACTGTATACAGGAGGTTACTGGGGAAGTTGAATTACTTGTCTAATACTCGTCCTGATATCAGCTTTATTGTGCAAGCTTTGAGTAAGTTCATGCAAAGCCCAACTTCCATTCACCTGAACGCCGCATTACATGCACTTTGTTATGTCAAAGGAACAATAGATTATGGAATAATTCTTGCCAAAGTTTCTAATTGCCAGCTTTATCTCGAGGCATATTGTGATTCTGATTGGGCAGCTTGTCCTAACACTAGGAAATCAGTTTCGGGGTATTATATCTTCTTCGGAGACAGTCGTATCTCCTAGAAAACTAAGAAGCAAGGTTCCGTTTCACTTTTGAGTGTAGAAGACTAACTTGGCTGACACATTTGTTTAGAGAGTTCAATGTAGAAGATATCACGCCGATATTGGTTAAGTGTGATAATCAATCTACTATCCATATAGCTCGTAATCCAGTCTTTCACGAATGAACGAAGCATAATGGGATTGATTGTCATTTTGTCCGTGATTATATACAACAAGGGCTCATGGATGTTGTCTACATTCATACCACCTCTCAACTCGCTGATATGATGACGATTGTCCTCCCGGAACGAGGTATAAAGATCAGTTGTCTCGCATGGGCACGGGTCACTACAATGAGTCAAGCCTAGGTATTCTTACTTACCCACAACTTGCACGGGGGGGGGGGGGGGGGGGGGGGGGGGGGTTGGGCTAGTTTATATTTGGCCCATATTATCCATCCTTATCAAGATAGTTATTCTCCCATGGAGTTAGTAATGTCGGTTGCTTATTTTTCTCAGTTAATTAACAAACAGATTTAGATAGATTTTATTTGCTTTCCTATTTGATTGTTATCTCGATTCTCATGTAATCCAGTATGAAGACACAATCAAGGGTTTGTTTTCAGATATACATACAGAAATACAATTACCGTTTATACTTCAAAGCCCCGACCTTTATTTCCTCTTGTTCTACTTGTTATCTTGCTCGTGAATTCTTGATTTCCATTCAAGTGACTAATTTTCAAGCTTGTTGACTTGAGAGTTAGGTAGTCGGACACTTATAAATGTAGGTATCTAACAGGGAAGTTGAGAAAGGGAAAAAGGTCTCAAGGCTAGAAAGATTCAAGAAAGGCCGAAGTGATGACGAAGGCAGTAAATCTACTACAAGTAATGTCCGGGCAAACAAGTCTAGGCATAAACTAGTGAAATATCATGTATAGATAGCGACCGGACATTCAGGCCCGGGCACAACATAGCGAAGTATCATGTATAGGCAGCGACCGGGCGTCCAGTCCCAGGCGCAACATAAGTGAAAAATCATGTATAGGTAGTGACTGGGCGTTCAGACCCGGGCTCAACATAGGAAAGATACCATGTACAGCAGCGACGGGCGTATAGGCCCGAGCATGGCACAAATGAAACTCTGTGTAAATAGTGCCCATGTACCTAGGCCCAGGCATGGCTTGAAGTAACGCCTCGTGTAGAGACCTGGCGCTCAGGCCCGGGCGCATAGTTAAGAAAGGGCGCTAGGGATGACAAGAAATCAAGGATTCTCTCATTCTCTTTCTTATTCATTCATAATCCTGTTCGCATTCCAATTCTTGAGTTCTCAAAATATTGCGTGTCCAAAGACATAGGTAACATAGAGTAGATCCAAAATAAAGATTCAAAATAGGATGTTAAGAAAGTCGAGTGAAATTAGATTGATAGGAAGAGACACGAATCTTCAGAAGTAGATAATCATGCTATAAGGAGTCAATGTAATTCTGCCTCCTAATCCATAAGAAAGAAAAAGGGGCAGGGATGTAAGAAACCACGTTTAGGATTTAGGATCTATTAGAAATATTCCTAGGTCTTATGACATGCCTAGGTCATTGTTTAGAAATATTCCTTGATCTTATTGATGTTACCAAGACTTTGTTGTGGTGGTTGGTCTTATTATCATTACCATAGATACGAACTACTGTTTCGTAAAAGGTGAGTTGTTATTGTCAATTTTGAGGTTCGATGTAAAGGATAGCAGCCCATCATGTATTTTACAATATGGATAGTGGCATTCTCTTAATACAAATATCTTTCGCATTCCTATAGTTCTATACGTGTACATATCTCGGTTGTGATCACTTAGTGGGCGTTTGTTTGGAGCGGGAAAACGAAATGGAATCAGGAAAGAGAATGAAGAGGAACTGAAAAGAATTCCCTTTAATTTTCCCAGTTGTTTGTTTGAACTGGGGAAATGAAATAAATATCTAGTCAACGGTTGTCAGTCAATGGTCAACGGCCACCAGTCAACGATCATTAATTGCGGATCAACATTTTCACCGATCACCGGTCAATGGTCATACGTCGTCGGTCAACGTGTACTGGAGAAAGGAATCTCATTCCCTGATAGGGGGTGGGAATCAAGTTTAAGAGGTTTTAGAGTAATCTCATTCCCTTTCTCTTTCCTGAAAATATGACAAACTGGCAAAACAAACAGCAGGAAAAGAAATCATTCCGATTTTATTTCCTTATTACCTCAAAACAAACGCCCCTTAAAGTCAGGGGCGTAGACAGTAGGGGGATGGAGGGAGCAAAACACCCCCCAACTTTGCTAAATTACACAAAAATATAGTGTAAAAAAAATTTTTAAAGCAAATTTTTACAAACCCCCCCTAATTATTTGTAATTTTACATATGCCCTCAACTTTTATTTCTGGCTCCGCCCCTGCTTAAAGTAGTCTTGCATTCTTCAGAAGAAGTCACTATCCAACGAACCAAACATAACCTAGGAAACACCCCACAAAATATACACTAGCATAAACACTAGGTTTAAAACTGACACATTATTACTATCACCCAAACAAAATGTAGCATAAACGTTTGCGGCCAATAACAGCGCATAATCCAACGGTTTATCCAACAAAAAATGAAATATTAACTTACTTCTTGAAAGAAGCGAAATGCCAAAACTTGTTCGTGACAACTCCATGGATAGTAGTGGGTACATTGCTTCAATATCAAATAATGTTCATGCCTTGGTTCAGAAAAAAAATATGTTCATGCCAAACCTCTTTTTTTTTTTTGTACTTTCCATATCTGTTAGTTCGTTGTCCGTTAAGCTAGACAACAGTAGCACTTGTCATCAAACAACGAAAGTTGATCAAATAAGATTAGTGGAATTAGTAGTGTTGCGGCGCCGAGAGCATTTCTTACGACCGTTTCTGCGTAGAGCGCAAACACAAGTCTCAAGGAGCTCATAATCTTCCTCCCAGAAGAGATTCCGAGCCAGTTCTGGCTTCCGCAGGAGCATCTTTGAGGTTAAATATCCCGCAGCCGTCCAGGTCTGCTGGAGTCGAGCTTGTTTTCCTACGAATTTCCCTTTCATTGTATCGTAATATTCTGGCCATTGATCAGCCGAGAGCCTCCTTTCAGCTACGGCAATTGCCTTCTCAGCTAGGTCAGGTCTTTTCATTTTGATGCAAGCCAAAGTGAACTGCATACACAAAAACCATGGTCAACTAGCCCTTTCAAGAGTTCTATACAACAACTAACAAGACTCAAATCAATTTTAATTAAGCTTATTACCTGCCACAATAGAGTAGGCCAGGATCCACCATTGTGATACGACCAAGGACTGCATTTAAACCCATAAGTACTCATCATCATGATAAGAAGCACGTTTTAAAGAAACAAAGTGATATGGAGTATCTCTTACGTGTTCTTAGGGTCACTCCCAGTTATTATGCGCCATTCTTCAGACTCCAATGCAGGAAAACATATCTTGAGAGGCATACCCGCAATTAGGTCATCCCACTTGGAATCAATCAACTTCAATAAATTCTTATTCTGTTCATGTGTTCCCAAAGATGTGATAATGCTCCAAAGGTTTCCCAGCATGAAGAAACGAAAGTCCATGTGAGCAGGTTGGAGATTACCCATAAAGTAACCTCCTTCTTCAGGGATCCAGTCCATCAGCCAGGAAGGTATCTGCTCCGGATATATATTGAACTTGTTCGTGGCATCTGTTGAGTATTCCTCTGTTTTGTATCGGTAGATCTCATTAATCTTCTTCATATCCACCCAGTAGTATTCTCTTATGTGAAAAGAAAGAGCACTGAGTCGAGAATTTATCGCTGCCACAAGATTCTTGGTTCCATCATTCACAACAAGCATCTCGCGGGAGCAGCGAAGAGCCGAATAAAACAAAGCCTGATAAAGGGAAAAGTAAACATACATATAGCAGTACATCAGTGATAAAATAATTCACTCAAGACAAGCTGGCTGGTTTTTCCTTTGGTTGATACAGCAAGGACAAGGTCACTTACTTGGATTTCAAGTGGATGACCATGGATGCCCATTCGTCTATCAATCATACATGATCCATCCGTAACCAAAAGGGTTGGAAACATGTCAAATCCATCGGTTAGACAGAGGTTCACTATTAGTCTCATCCCAGTTTGTACATCTACTCTTTCTTGCAATGAATAGTCGCCAGTTATCTTCCCATAAGCTCTTAAAAGAATGATCCACCACAGGCCTGCCAGATTAAATCCCCACAAAAACATATACTATGAATCACAATACTTATTAAAACAATTCGTTTTCCCATTTTTATTAACATTCAAGAAAATAAGATTTGTAACCAGTCCATTCCATAAGAACTCTGGAGGATATATTCCTATCATCTAATTATTCTTACCAGAATCCACAGGAGCCACACGGCCGATTGCAGATTCACCAAAATCAGGATCCAAAACCTCTTCAAACTCTCCTTCTTTTCCATGAAGAGGAATATTTTTAACCTTGAAACTTGCAGGCATCAACCCTTGCCCAGGGCTGTAGCAGTCCACAGTCTTTTCCCAGCTCTGAACAACAGTGAGAGGCATCAATATTCTTAGTCATACATTCCACTGCAGAGTAATAATCTTTACAGAAGTGCATACTGACCCATATGTTATAGCTAGCAATAAATTTTATCTCCTATCAAACAAGAAACTACTACTGCTACTGTCAAACCACTCCCATACCTAACAGTTCAGCAATAGTATACAAAGTTAATGAAAAATATCAGAGCTACCAAACAGATTATCCCCATCCTACCAAAGTAATACCATCACCAAAAGATGGTTCCTTAAATTATTCTCACCCTGCCAAAGTAATACAAAGTTGAGACACTTCACCACCGATACCTACCAATATATTTATATATAGCATAAAGTAAAATAAAGCAAAGCATATATAATCACTAAAAAGTTTGTTGCCAGAGCAGAACCATCTCAGTAAAATTGCAATTCCATCTAATAATATGACCATGATTACCTGCAACCGCAATGTATGGAGAAGAAAATTCTTCACAATCTCGTTTTCTCCATTCAGTAGGAAAGCAAGAGCAGAAGGAACAAAATCACGAACAAAGACTTGATCGTAGTTGAGAGGCGTCTTATCAACCGGATCACTGGCTGCAACCGTTCCAACAGGGTTCCCGTAGTAACTCACAACCGCATTTCTTAGTACATCCCAAGCCTCCTTCTCGGTCTCCGAAATCTCATCCTTATTAATCTCCTTAAAACAGTACAACCCATTTAGATCTTCAGAGTAAGATTTATCATCATTGTAATCATCATTAATCTTAATCTCCTTTTCTGATTCTTCAATCTGTCCAATACCAGGATCTGTATCAATTCCTTCTACTACCAAAGGCTTCACACCCAGCGCTGTTTCAATGAAGATATTCTGGAAGCTCTTCTCACAACTACTGCCCTGATCTACCGATGTTGAATGGTTCCTAATATCAGACGACGCATTTACAATTACTGAAGTGCCCCTTCGCCTACCACAACCACCATTTGAACTCCTCAAATCCCTAATTTTCCCGAAAGTCGTACCACCGGATTCACAAAAAGATGTCCGGTGTCGATCAAGGACATTTCCTCGTCTACTGCCTAAAATCTCTTTCGCACAGTGACGACGACTATGATATTTACATTTACTGGACCAAATGGAATGTAATCTCGACGAATTATTAAGGGTGGGCTTTGACAAACCCGGGATCAACGAGCTTCTGCAGCTAATTAAACTTCTACAACATGGTCTCATTGCAGAAACGGCAACAGAACTTCCAGCCCTCATTTCAAATTCCAGATACGCAAAGGAAATACAAAAATACAACAATGAAACTATGGGTGTTTGGGGTAAACGATCAAATTAGTTTACCTTACAGCTCCGTTCGAACCTTTCTAATATAGATTCAGTGGAGCAGATGAAGAATGAACTGAGCTTAATTGTATATATGTGTATAGATGTAAATGGGGTATCAGATATGAACAAAAGAAGAGCGACGTACTAGTAATTCAAGAGAAGGGAGATAGCAGAAAAATCCGTCAGTTCTTACGTTGACCGGATGGTTTGGTGGTGTGGGAATGTTTGAATGAGGGTATGGGTTCGTTGAGATCGGGAGTTGCAGTCGAAGGAAGTTTGGATCTTGAAGTGGCAGGTATACATGGGAAATGGTACCTGTTAATTTATCTGAATGCCCATTGGTAGGCGCGATTATATAAAGAAAAGGGGGGATGTAAAAAAGAGGAAAGTTCGTGGACGAATACGGCTAGACGGTCAGACACGAAAACGAATCTCTGTTTTTCCTGGTATGTCCCTCCACGTAGATAAAAGATTATCTGACTAGTCTAGTTGACTTCAAACTTCTGAAGGATAAACGGGGGTGACTTAGCGAGGTAAATCGGGTGTCATATACAAATCTCAGCACCGTATTGAATTTTATATGGCTCGTTTCTGGTTAGGGATGATAATGGGTCGGGTCTAGGTAGGGTGGACCATAATCTGTATCCGTCAGTCGACTTCATCTGTTCCACCCGTATCCAACCCGTCACCCGTTATGTATCACTAATCACCTGTTTCACCCATCACCCGCCGGTGAACCCATTTATCCATTTGTTTTTTTTTCTTGTTCACCAATTAGGTTTGTAACTTACTGTCAGTGGGGAGAAAATAGAGACGCATAGCATGTATGTTCTATGTTCGCCAGTTAGGGTTATGAAATTTACTTTAGAGAAATGAATGAAATATTGCACAGAGCATGTACGTTCCATGTTCGCCAATTATGGTTGAAAAATTACCATGAGTTAAGAGAGAAAATAGAGGCGCAAAGCATGTACGTTCAATTTTCACCGGTTAGGATTGCGAAATTACCTTCAGTGAAGAGAATGAAAATCTTCGCAGAGCATGTAAGTTATTTTTTTTCAGTTAGGGTTTCAAAATTACCGAGAGTGAAGAAAGAAAATAGTGGCACAGAGCATCTATGTTCCATGTTTACCAGTCAGGGTTGCAATTACCTTCAGTGAAGAGAATTAAAAACTACGTAGATCAAGTATGTTAGGGCTACAAAATTACCGAGAGTGGTGAGAATAAAGAATGACGCAGTCGCCCAGAGCATGAATGTTCCTTGTTCACTAGTTAAGGTTACAAAAATCATGAGTGAAGGAGAATGAATAATAAGTAACGATTTAACATAATATATATATACACATTGATAATCTATGCGGGTGAGCGGGTCGGGTGACAGGTGAAAAATGTTCACCCGTCACCCGACCCACACTCGCACCCGTTCCACCCGTCACCCGTTTTCACCCATTTTATGCTGGGTTTTCACCCGGTTTAATGGGTCGGTTGACCGGGTGAAATGGGTACCCGCGAACCCATTGTCATCCCTATTTCTGGTTACTCTTTCTTCTCACATTTAAAGCTTGTTTTCGTCGGTAAATTTGTAGTATATTTAGGTAGTTGTTTTTGTGTTAGTATATTTGTAGTATATTTATTGGTAGTTTTATGCTGATATATTTGTAATTGTTTTGAAAACTGTTGTTTGGCGGTGTAACATATTTTCAACATAAGTTAGTTAAGTTAGTTATGTGCAGTGTATTTGCCGTGTTATGTTATAGTTATAAATATTATATTACAGTTGAAAACTATATTTTGTTAAAAAAGATAAAAGAAAAAATTCACAAATAATATATGAGAAAGCAAAGAAAATAAAAATACTTATATAACCAATAAAATTACATATTATTTAAGTACAAATTGCAACTTCTAATAATAAATTGTTATTTTCTATAATTTTTACAACAAAAAACCATAATGAAAAGAGAACAATGATTCAAATTTTATTATATTGTTGTGTGAATTTATTTAGTGAAATTTTAACTTTTAATATCATATATTTTTGTAGCTTTATATGTCAATAAATTTATATAGATTAATATTTTTATATATTTTTTTAAGTTTTTCAATAAAGAGATAACTAATCTGCATATTTATTATATTTTTATTTATTAATCTATGTGGTATTTCAATAATCTATTGTGAATTAGTATTTTAATGTGGTTTCTTTTGAATTAGGTTAACATCTCATAAGATGTAAGTAGTACTATTTTGATAAGTTGTTTGAAGATTGTGTAACTTGTAACAAATAAAGTAACTTGTAACAAATGCCATAAGATAAGTAGTTTTTTTAATCAAAGGTTCATATGATGTAGACAGTAAATGCGAAACAAATGGTAAAGCCAAGCTCAAACGGCTGGTGAAGTCACAGTAATTGCGAAGAGGAAAAATAGAGGCGAACGTGAAGGCGTGGAAAGGAGAATGTCAGCATATGCTGCAGGCAGAGCACGCCCCTTAATGACATAGCCAAATAAAGAAGCCATATTCAACATATGTCAGTCTAAATATGCTGGCTATCCGTGCTACATGAAAGTGGCCCTGAACGGAGGCTAAGACTCTGTTTGCCTTTGGCATATTTGATAGCATATTTATGGCATAAATGAGTGGGTTCTGCATGGGTCCCACATGGGTCATACGTTCTCCTCCAATGATATACTGTCACATATAAAACTGTTGAACATCCAAACCAAAGACTCTGTTCGACATAGCTTTTTTGGAGCATATTTACAGCATATTTGGGTAGCTATTTTGCACTGGCAGATTTACAATATATTTGCTGGCTGTTTTGTCTTGGTATATTTGTAGTTGTTTTGAAAACTGTTGTTTGACAGTGTAGCATATTTAAAACATAAGGTAGTTAAGTTAGTCATGTGTTGTGCGTTTACCGTTTTCTATACTAAAACTATTAATATTGAATTACCGTTTAAAATTATTTTTTGTTAAAAAATAAATAAAGTAACTTGTAACAAATGTTGTAAGATAAATAGTTTGTTGTTATCAAAAGTCCACCCAGACTCAAATCTTGATAAACTCAGTACAACAAAGTTAATTAGTTAATAGTTTATATAAATATATGAGTAAGAAATTATAAAATAAAAATATGATAATTAATTAGGTAACTTTATTACTGTAAACAACTGTTTGATCATAATTCAACATGCAATGTATATTAGTATGTTTCCATTTGCAGGGGCCGTTATATTTTTTAGCTAAAGTTAATTAGTTAATATTTTATATAAAAATTTAAGTAATAAATTATATAAAAAATATGATAAGTAATTAGTTAACCGTACATATATAAATCAATAAACTAATTAATAGTATAATCTCTCTTATAAAAAACAGACGCTGAAGCTAGAGAGAGAAGCTCTGATATCTCTCTAATTTTTCTTCCTCGGTGCATCTGCCATGGGCAGAGGACGCAAGCCAAAGTCTGTTTGATAAAACTACACGTTAATATACATATATTTATAGCAAACTAATAGGCAAGTGCACCTATTCGGAGTAGTATAACAAGTGTCGTATCCACAGGGAAATTGTTCAATTATCCTAGTCTTGGTAGTTAATAAAACTGTAAAAAGGGGTTTAGCCGGAGGCAAGCTTGATTTGTTGTTGGATTAGTACAGAAATAATAAAAACAGTAAAAAAGGTGAATTGTTGATGTGGATGGAAAAGGTATCCTAGGATAGCAGGGGATTTACCTAAATTACTTAAACAAACTTATAACCTTGTCTCAATTATTTTGTCTATTTAGAGTTAATAGGTGTCAGTTACAAACTCTTAATAATCGCCTCAGTATTTTTCCTGCTCAATCCGGAGTGTAAATACCAAAGTTTATTCCTTTGTGGTACTTTGACTATCTCAAAATCATATGTTGATAGTTACCAAATAAATGCAGTAGTTTGTCACGTAACGTAAAGCATTTAACAATATTTGCTGAAAGGAATAAAACAAGTTTAATAAGTGAGACAGGTGATAAACATTTATTTAAGTAATATTAGGGTCAAACCCCATCCTAGGATACAAGTGAAAATTACTCTGACATTAACGAAGATAAAAAGATAGCACACATAGATTTAGCCATTAATTCAGAGAAAGAACGGGTCTGCACTCGCTCTCACTTCTGCTGCCTCTCTTCTATTTCTTTTGTGTACTGAGTACGTGAGTATGGAGTGTTGTGGTGTTACGGGTGTAGATGAATGGAAGAGAATGGAGGAGTGTGGTGCTATTGTGTGATTTCTTCAGTCTTTCTACGTACAGGCACACACATTATGGTTGAAGGTGCTGGGTTTATATAGAGGCAGAGGATGAGGTTGATGATAGAGCTGGAGAGGAGACATAACTGAGGTTGATTGGAGACAGACGCGTGAGGGATTTAAGGCAGGCGCCTGATATGGTTTACTGGAGTAGATGGATATGTCTGTAGGCGCCGTAAAGGAAGAAGCAATTGGGGAAGACAGTCGGCGAAGAAAATCAGTTACGACACTTTCTGGATTTGGGTTGCATTTACACGCGTCCTTGTTTGCGTCCGGCTATATTTGGGCGGACGTCTTAGTGTTGTCCGGCCTTTTTTTCCCGGACAGACACCACGGACACATTGTGTCCTTGCTTCTGTCCGTGCTTTTTTCCACGGACGGCCTTCTCTCTTGTCCGCCCCTTGTCCGCCCCTTGTCCGCCCTTGTCCGGCCATATTTGGGCGGACACATTTGCTCACGTCCGCCCCTTGTCCACGCTTGGTTCCACTGACACATTACTCACGTCCGCCCCTTGTCCACGCTTGTGTCCTTGGATATTTGGGCGGACACATTTGTTAATATAATGCGGCGTGTATTGTTAACATGTCCAACCCATGTCCTTGTTTGTGTCCAGCCATTTATGGCCGGACAGAAAGTTGGTTTGCGCTCCGTTAATATGTCCTTGTTTGTGTCCAGCCATATATGGTCGGACCAAATAAGGACACAAAGGTGGACGTGTATATTTCCTTTGTAAAATTCGATAGGCTCCAGATTCTCCGTTTGCTCCGTTTTTCGACCCGCTTGCGCCTACGCGTTCGTCTCTTCGTCTATTTTGCTCCTAGCTTGGTTTTCCTCATGTTTAACCAATAATTTGTGAGATAACCAATAAAACATAAACTAAATGAAAAACATACAATAAGTGAGAAATGAGCAGAAAAGTGCTGATATAATATATGAAATACACCTATAAAACATGCTCATTTGGACACTTATCAAAGTCCACTGTTCCGTTGCCGGTTGCTAATCCGTTACTCCGACGAACCAAATATTCTGATTGTTGTCTCTGGGGCTCCGAAGAAGATTGTTGCGCGGGGAAGTGTTGATAAGGATAAGGATGGTACTGGAATTGTAGATCTGGGATCAGATATTAGGTTGATTGATGGATTGAATGGTTTGATTCAAGGTTCAGCTTCTAAATCGGGGGTGGATGCTGTGAAGGTTCCTCAGGCTAAAGCCAAGTGGAGTGATGTTGTTGTGAACAATCGGGACAGGGAAAATTGCCTTAGCTTACAATCATTCCAGGAGGATGAATCTCTGGTGCTTCGATTTGATAAAGAGGAAGTTAAGATCGAGGTTGAGTTCTGGCAAAACTCGCTTGTTGGGGCTTTCTTGGGGTTCCAATGTTCGTTCCTAACTATTGAACGGTTTGTTCAACTAAGGTGGAGTAAGTTTGCATCTCCATCGATGAAACACCCCTGAATATTTACTCACATAAAATCATAAACGCGAGGAGAATATCCGAAAATAACGCATTATATAATTCGGATAAAATAATTTATGAACAATTAAATTTAGCAACGTTATGTGTTAATATAGTCGTACTTGCATATGTCCGAATACGAGAATACATGTACATAACGTTATGATATTATAACGTTTTAAATAATAATAGTAACGTTGCATAATATCGTAACGTTGTAATAAAAATAACAACGTCACGTAACCTTGTGACAGATAAATATAACGTGGTATATTTATATGATATTACATATATAAATAAGCAAGTATAGCTTATACACAAAAAAAAGGGGAAGAAAGAAATGGAGCAAAGACACTCCCGTTGAGTTTCGAACCCAAGACCTCCCGTACTTCCCCCGAGTGCTTAACGGGTGAGCTGCGCTTAAATTCAACAACTTATACACGCGGATTAAAACTAGTACCATCTAACTGAGTAACTAAAAAAAAAGAGGTGAAACAAACACACCGCTGTAGCACTTCTCCTTCCTCGATGTAACTACAGATCGAACGAGAACACAACAAAAAAAAACAGAGATTGAGAATCTCCAAACTCTCAGTCAACAAACAAGTCGACATATTCTGTTCTGATTCAAAATCCCATGCTCCAGAGCCATAACGCACCAAACTCCCACGCCTCAGATTTTGAGCACACCAGATTCCCTTTTGAACTTGTCACATTAATGACAAATTTATCTCTGCACTAGCCCACCGTGTTCTGTGTCACCTGATGCATAAACCCACAGACCATTCCTTTCCCCTCTTCGAACATGCACCAGTTCTGCATGTTTCGGAAATTTCCTTCACTTCCCACTGAGGTTGCACACAAGGTAATGCTACTGGACTGCAGCGTTCTCTTCTCTTCTCGTTACTCCTCCTGCTTTTCTTCCTTATGATTGATTCTGACTAAGTACTCCTACTACTCAACCTCTCTAGCTGCCTGCGTTTCTTGGGAGAGGAAGACTAACTTAAGCTAGCCACGTACTGGTGTGAATACCAGCTTCTGGTAAATATATCAGATCTTGCTGTAAAGCCTCTCTACTCCTCTGTCGTCTAGGAGAGTTGAAAGTTCTCAAACCATTTCTTTCTTGTTTCCTGTCATGCATTAGACACACATGCAGTCTCCTAGGCCTTGATGGGATTATACTGAATCGTAGCTGTCTAATACCTCATCTGAAGCAGAAACCAGAAGGTAAAAACTTACAAAGAAATTTCAGTTCTTGCACCAACCCTTTATTCTGTGTCATTTCTATTGTGCCGAAGATAACACCTGAGAAACCATTCCAGTGGAGTCGTGAGCAAGAGCCTGAGAGGTTATATTGCGCCAAGAACCAGGAGGAACCCAAAAACACAGAAGGGAACCAAAGGTATTCGAATCACCCAACCTTCTGTACAGATTCTCTTAAACTCATTGCTTTCTCGATAACCTGTCAAAAATCTGTAACCTTGTGCTCCTGTATACTAAATGTCTAGAGTTTGATGGGGTGGCGATGATTTTAGTGGACTCAACACAAGTAATACTGTTAGCCAAGTTGGGAAGGATTGAAAAATAAAATCGTAACCAGAGAACATAAATAAAATAAAAGAAGTAGGAGAAATAAGAAGGGATACCAGTATTTACACCTTCTGTTTTTCTCTGTCTATACAGTTTGTGTATAAGGAACTTCCTGAGTTGGTTACAGGGTTTCCCTAGGTTGGTAATAAGAGGATCAATACATGAGCAAACAGAAGGAATATAGGAAAGATAACAGAACTTAATACTCCAGTTTATATCTTGTCTTTCTGAGAGTTGTTTTCTGTAAACTTGTTCTCTGTCTAACTGAGGTACAAGGAGCATAAGTGTGTTGAGTTATCTTGCTAAATAGACCACAACATAGCTAATGCACTAGGTGAATCTGTACAAAAGACTGGGTGAAATTGGAAGACAAATTAATGACTAAGCAGAAAGTCTAGAAGTGAAGGTAACAGAAATCCAACCTCTGATTTCAGTGCTGTGTTCCAGAATTTCGGTTAAGCTCAAAACCATCCTAATACACCTAGCCACTTGAGTAAAACCTTGGGTAGTTAGGGGGAAGATTAATGAACAGAAAAAGAGGAATGAGGAAGAAACGCATAGGCTGGTGTTGCAGTCTTTTACAGTCTTCAGTTTCTGTATAAGGGGTTTTTAGTGGTGTTAATGATGAGGTTGTAGTGGGCTGTGAATAAACCTAAGATCTACCTAATACACTTAATGAGGGTTGCAGACACCTGGAACAAAATTAGAAAAAAAAAACAATCTGACATACTAAAACAGAAGAAGGAGAAATATATATGTAGCAGGTTTCTGTTTTAGTTTAGTTTTTACTTTCTGAAATCCTTGGTTTCAGTACAACACGGTGCAGTAGAAATAACAGTGTTGACTTGGGTTTTGGTTTTGAGGATGAAAACTTAATAAACACTTCCAACACAATTCAGTAAGTTATGAATACTTGGGGGAGTGATTAAAGGACAGAGTAAAGAACGGAAAATAGGAAGAAACACCCCAGTTCATTTTCAGACCTGTATTCTCGCGTCACTGTGTAATTATACTAGTGTGGATTTCTGTAACCTTAACTTAGTGTCTTGTGTTGTTTTGAGTTCAAGCTGCAATTAAATACGTAACCAAATAGTCAAACAGGATGGGGAAACTGAGAATCCCAAAATCGTGAGCAAACTGAAAGATTGAAGGAAAAGGGAAGTACACAGATTCTGGTTTTTCAGAGTTTCAACACTTAGATGCTTCTGCACAACAAATTTCCAGATTTTGTTACAGGGTTGCCTTGGGCTGAGTTCTAGTTAGAGCCTTGCCTAATACACATAACTAACTGGGTATATCCATTGGGAAGACTTGAGAACAGAAAGAAAAATAAGAACACACACGACAACAGCAAGAAGAACATCTGTCACGAGTCCAAGTTTCAGTTTTCTGTTCAGTTTGTAGTTAGTACTGGGATGTTTTAGTAGCTTTATATGTTGTTTAGGGTCTGTTATTGAAGTTAGAATCGTGATAAAAACACCTAATGAATGAGAAACCAAACAAAGGAGATGGGAGATGATGTAGCAATTTTTCACGTTCAGATTCAGTTTCTATCAGTTCTGATTTCTGATTTTCAGCTTTCAGGTCTGCGTAAAAATTCTCAGAAGGGTAGTCCTTGTTTTCTTTGGGCTGTTTTTGGGAGTTAAAGCTACACTAAGTTGTTAACTACTCAGCTAAACTAATTGAGAGAAAATACGAACCAGACTATTGAACAATAAGAGAACAAAGAGGAAGGAGATATATCAGTTTCTTAAGTCTCAGTGGTTCGTTTTCTTCAGTTCAGTATGTACAGAGGTATTGTTTGGGGCTGTAGTGAATTGTTAATAAACCTAAAACACCTCTAATATACCCTGTTAAGTTTATAAGTGAAATAGTACGTTCCTAATTCCCTAACTTCCTATCCTAATCTCTAGTCTGATTCTAATTCTGCTGCTAGACTTTTACCCTTTATCGAGTTACCTTTCTACTGCGCAACTGAGCTTTGAGAGAGAGAGAATCGTAAAGGCAATGCAACAGTGTATATTTTCGAATGTGAAAACGTACTTTTACTACCGTGGGGCTGAACCCCTATTTATAGTTTTACACTGCTAGATCGAGAGTTGCCAGCCTGTACTCCTTTTTAATTGCCAGGTTGGCGTTTACATATAAGCAAGATATTTATATTACTCATCCGGCCGGAACATTCTCCGATCCGGCGACACTCCCTGCTCTAAGCTGTTCCTTCTAGCCACATAGGACCGGATGCTCTACCTTTCCTTATTCTCGTACTTTTCCCTCTTCATCAGTCCACAGTTCTACTTTTGATCTTTTAAACGTAAAAAGTAGAACTTTTTAGCGTATACCCTTGTTTGTTTTGTTTGTTTTTTGACGTTATGGCCTTTCGCTCTTCCGGCTGAGGCCTTTTTGTTCTTCCGCCATCGGTTCCCCCTTCCGGCCATCGGTTCCCCCTAGTCCCACAAGTTCTCTTTTCTTTTTTTGCCTTCTTTTTTTTTAAAAAAAAAGAAAGAAACTTTCTTTTTGCATTATGGTCCTGCCCGTGCCTAGCCCGTGCCTGCGCCTTTTCGATGTAGAGTTTTATAGTCGTTTTGTGTCAGCGTTCTATTTCCAGGAAGGTGCAGAGTCTCCTTTTATTTTTCATTAACTAGACGGGAATCGCTTTTCCTCAAAGCTTCAGTTTCGAACTTCTTGAGATACCTTCTTTCTTCGTTTGCCCAGACTCTCTCGTCTCTTCCCCTGCGTCCTGTTTTCGAATCCCTCCACTCTTTCGCCTCGTCTTTGACTTTCGTTTTCTTGTTCTGATGGCCTCGTCTAGCTCGAAGAAGAATAAGGCAGCCGGAATTTCGTCCCTGCTAAAGAGCGATTCAAGGTACTTTCTCGCCCCAAGGTTTTCGCCCAACTTTCTGGAATCTACCGCACCTTTTTCTGCTATCGAGAGCCTTCTCCATCCTCCCTGGACACCCCCTCCCTTCGCTCCTGGGGTTTAAGGACGTCGAAGTCCCACTGGGCACTTGCATATATCTTCCTTCTTCCGATTCCCATCCCCACGATAACTTTGGACTTGGGTATGCCGTTTATGCGGAGTTTTTTCTTCTCCGCGGCCTGACTGTGCCCCCTCACCCATCGTTCTGGGTTTCCTGATTCTGCGTTGCTGTGTGCTTGCCCATCTACACCCGAAGGCAATTTCCTATCTCCACGCCTATGTTCTCCTTTGCGAGGAGAACAAAATTCGGGTGGAAGCAACCGAGTTCGCCCACTTTTACTCCACAAGGGACGACCCCTTACAGCCTGACTATCAAGGCGAAGACTGGCTATTCTCTCTTTGATTATAAGAAAGCGTCTTCCGGGTGGAACTCCCGATGGTTTGTTATTGTCCCTCCACCAAGCCGATTTTTGGGAGTTCCTACTGTCCCACGATCCCGAAAGGCCAATTCAGCTGTCCTCCTTCCCCTTCCCCGTGCAAGAAATGCCTATCTCGAAGATCCTGAAGTTGGTAAGCAGAAAGCAGCCGCCTACGGTCCTCCGAATTTCATACTCCGGCGCGCCTGTACTCGTTGAAGAAATATCATAGTAAGTCCTATTTAGTCAATCTTACTTAAATTTTACCTTTTACCGTATACCGTTTTCTTACTCTCATATCGTTCCGGCAGACTTCTTTCTCTAGAGGAGATAAGGTGGGGCCCTTTAATAGCTGGAATTTCGTCAACTTCAAGACGGTGATGCAAGTTATGTCGACTACTATGCTCTGTTGATGCGGCTGTTTATGCGGCCACAAAGCTTCTCGGGAATGCCACCTCTTCCAAGAAGAGACAAAGAGGTGATAACGACAAAGACCATCCGGCCAGAAAAAGAGAATCACTGGGTCTCCAGCCCGGTCGAGCGGTGATTTGCCAGGTACTTGGTACGCGAGCCCAGGGTCTGGGTGCCGCCGTCTCTCTCCCGTCTTACCCCTGATTCAGCCAGGGGCCTGTCTCTCGTCCAGGGCAGGGTCTGGTCACCCAACCCCTATTTGTGACTGTTTCCTGACTTGGCAGGATATTTTCTTCTTGATCCGGCCTACGGTGCTGTCTTGGAAGATACTAACCTACGTATTGCTCTTTTACTTGAATGAAACTTTTGCCTTTTCGTTTCTGTATATTCTATGTTGACCCTTCCTTTTCTAGGCTCTCAAGGCGCACCCATAACCGTTTACTGACAACGAGGTTGCCTGCAGTCCGGCCCCCCCTACTTCTGCTGTTCCGGCTTCGGCACTCAAAGATTCTGGAAGAAAACCGTATCCAAGCCGAAGGCTGTTTTAATCAGAGGCTTCTGAGCTGAACGGGACCGTGAGACTCTTGACACCTCCATCCCACATGATATTCCTGGAGTTAGCGAACCGGCACCGAAGGGGCAAAGAATATCGACCTGTGCCCGAGAACCCAGAGCTCCGAAGTAAACAGAGGGAAGACAGGCCAAGGGAGGACGTTGCTGCTGCTTCCTCCTCCTCTCCACCTCCTCACCTCCTCCTGCTCTGGGGGGTTTCACCGGTCCTTCCCAGAAGGAGGGGTGGTTCTACCATCTCGGGCAACCTTTGCATAAGATCCCCTTTGACGCGGCTCGATACACCGACGCCTGGAAGGAAGCGATAAGACTGTCTGATCATCCGGACGGGATCTTCGCCCCCCATCTATTGTTACTGCCACCAAGGAGAAACTGAGGGCCGGGGTTGGAGCAGCCGATGCTATCATGCGTCATCCATCCTCGGGGGATGTCTTCAACCTGATGTGGCAAAGCATTTTTCGAGTAAGTACCGTCTTCCTCCCATTCTCCATATCTTCTTGATATTCCTTAAGCCTTTTATGTTTTGTTTTTTTTTAGATTATGTCGATGGCCCAAGCACCGAAGTCCAGACTCGGGACCTTCAACTTTACCTGCAACGTGAAAAAATCGTGCCGACAATATCGAGGCCGAGTTGAAGCAAACTCGTTCCAATCATGATTCCTACATGGATCACATAAATTATGAGATTGACCGCAAGGTGAAAGATAGGACAGATACTCTAAATAAGGAGTTGCGGTCGTCTCGTCATGAGTGTGTTCGCCTTCGAGATGAGTATGAATCGAAGTTAAAGAACCTGGGAAGAAATGTTCGCTTTGAGAAACCAGAACCTCCACACAGAGAACATTCTGAAGCAGGTACACGCAAACCTTCCGGCGGAAAGGATGTCTTGATATCAAAGCATGCTTTGTCTGACTTTGAAGTTTTGTTGCGGCAGGTACAAGCCACTCATAAAAGGGACGTGGAATCTCTTGCTTCTGATAAGGTTCCCTTCCGGGTCTGAATGCTGCCCTTGAGAAAGAAGTTGCATCCCTTGAGGCAGACAAAAAAGCTTTGGCTGGGCAGAATGAGGCTTTGGTGGAAGACAAAGCCAAACTTATTCAAGAGCTTACTGAACTGACCGAGGAAAAGAATGCTCTGGACGAGCAGACCCGGGCCGCTTTTGACCAAGAGAAGCAGTTCTTGATGAAAGAAAACACGGCTCTTTCTGCCGGTAAAGCTGTTCTTGCGGCCGAGAAGCCTCTCTAGAAGAAAAGGTGAAAGCTTTAGAGGAGGTATGGCCCTCCCCCAACCCGAGAGTACTAAGGTCCCGGCTAAGGGTGAGTTTTATCGATTTCTTTTCTGCTGTTTTGGTCCCTATACTTTATTCTTACCGATCCTGCTCTTTTTTTTGGCTACAAATAATTCTGAAAATCTTTTAAGGCATGTGGAGAAGCTCAGCGACCGCATTGACAAGCTGAACGAGGAACTTTCTGCCGTGGGTTCTGACCGCGCGATCTCTACCGCGCCCAAGTCTTACAGCTTGAGGAGGACGTTGCCAAGCATACAGCCTATGCCCGCCGGACCCAAGAGGAGTTGAAGAAGCAAGTAACTATCATTGCCCATCTAAAAAGGGCTTTCGGCTCTCAGAGCCGGAAGATTGCCAACATTTGTCGCCAAACGATCTCCAAGTACTTTCTCTGAAGCGGGGGGAAGTACTGGATGACGACCTGTACAGTGGGCTGGAGTTTGAGAATGTTGCTCGGAAGAGCAACTTCCTCGAAGATTTTGAAAAGTTCGGTCGTCTTCCTGGTGAGACAGTCTTTGGCCCTGATCAAGCTTCTTTCTTTCTCTTCCTCCCGATAGCGGTATGCGCCAGGGGGTCGCCGGTGTTTGTCAAGCTGTTGAAAATCTAATTCTGCAGAGAGCGCGTCTAATCCGGTCAAAAGGCCCGCTGCAAAGGAGCCTGCTAAAGAATAGATGTTTTTTAGATAGTAATTTCTTAGTGCAGGGATCTTGTACAGTCGTATTTTGGATTACTGTTTCTAGTAATGTTTTAGTGTTTTGCCCTCAACACTTCCTTTGTAACTCTTAACTGTTTAAGTAATTTTCCTTGAATTAGCTTTATACTTCTCATTTGGCTTTATCCGGAGCGACCGGATTTCCAAATGCTTTATAAATCCCCCCTTTATTCTCATGGATGGTTTTTACACCTTCGTTCAAATCTTTAAGTAAATTCTTAGATATTATAGGCACGCTGGCTGGATGTTATATTTCAAGGCGTGATAGCCTGTAGGCACACTGGCCGGATGGTACATTTCAAGGCGTGATAGCCTGTAGGCACGCTGGCCAGATGTTACATTTCAAGCCATGATAGCCTGTAGGCACACTGGCCGGATGGTACATTTCAAGGCATGATAGCCTGTAGGCACACTGGCCGGATGTTACATTTCAAGGCGTGATAGCCTGTAGGCACGCTGGGCCAAATGTTACATTTCAAGGCATGATAGCCTGTAGGCGCACTGGCCGGATGGTACATTTCAAGGCGTGATAGCCTGTAGGCACGCTGGCCAGATGTTACATTTCAAGGCGTGATAGCCTGTAGGCACGCTGGCCAGATGTTACATTTCAAGGCATGATAGCCTGTAGGCGCACTGGCCGGATGGTACATTTCAAAAAACTTTGCTTCAAAAGAATACCTCATTTTATTGCTTTTTGTAAGAAATGTTTTTATACATAAAACTTTTTCAGGCATTCAGCATGCCAGGAGTGAGGCAATTCGTATCCTTCACTATTTTTCAGGCGATATGAAGCTTGCCCTGTTCGCCGTTGTACTATAAATGGTCCTTCCCATTGGGGCTCTAACTTCTTGGCTGCTTTACTTCCCGAAGGACCAGTTCACCGGGAGCGAAACCTCTTTCCTTTGTTCTTGGTTAAAATATCTTTCCACCCTTGCCTTATCCCTTTCCATCCTGACCTGGGCCATAGTCCTGGTTTCTTCAAGCAGGTCAAGGCTGTCATTCATTCCTTCACTGTTGCTTTCTTCATCAAAGGATTTCCATCTAACTGATGGGACTATAATCTCAGCCGGAACAATTGCTTCCAGACCGTAGGTCAACCTGTATGGAGTTTCTCCTGTTGGACCCTTTTCGGTTGTTCTGTAAGACCAGAGAACTTGAGATAGCAATTCTGCCCATCTCCCTTTTTTGTTGTCCAACTTCCTTTTATAGCTTTGACAATTTGTCCATTCGCATTTTCTACCTGGCCGTTTGCTTGCGGGTGGGCGACCGATGCGAATCTCAGGTCAATTTTCCACTCTTCACAGAATGTCCGGAAGCTGTTACAGTTGAACTGAGCTCCATTATCTGTTATTATTACCTTCGGGGTCCCGAACCTGCAAACCACATACTTCCAGATAAAATCCTGTGACTTTCTTGCGTAATAGATACCGTTGGCATGGCCTCCACCCACTTGGTGAAGTAGTCAATGGCCACATAAATGAATCTATATCTTCCGGGAGATGCTTCCGGGAAAGGTCCAACGATATCCAATCCCCACATGGCGAATGGGATTGGGGACAGTATGGTTTTCAATGTGGATGGAGGACTGTGTATTTTGTGGCCATGTTCCTGACATTTATACACTTTTGTATGTATTCTTTCGAATGTTCCGTCATTCTTGGCCAATAGTATCCCAGCCTCAGGATTTTGTGAATTACTGCCCTTTCTCCTTGGTGGTTCCCACAGGTTCCCTCATGTAGTTCCTCATGAGCCTTGCTCTTTCTTCCACGGTAACGCACTGAAGTGTTGGTCTTGCGAATGATCTTTTGTAGAGCTACCCCTGTCTAAAAAGAAAGATGCAGCCCTTCGTTTTGTTCGTGCCGCTTCTTTCTCATCTTGTGGCAAGTTTCCGCTTTGTATGTACTCAACAATGGGTGCCATCCAAGACTTGGCTATTGTGTCTGATTCAATGGTGCATACTTGGATCTTCTCTAGACTTGAGTTTGCCTTTATTTCCATCCAGACTTTGCTGGGCATTCTTTCGGCCATACTGGCCAATTTAGCCAACGCATCGGCTTCTATGTTCTCTCTGCTCGGGGAAGATGTCTTAATTCACATCTCTGAAAATTTGCCTCGTCTCTTGGACTTTGGCCAAGTATTTCCCAAGCTTTCCTCCTTGACCTCGTAAATGTTATCGTTTTGTCGCCCACTAACATTGAATCTGAGTATATTTCCAACTCTGCATAAACAATCAAAGAGGTAAACCCCATTTTCCCCTCTTTGGAGGTATGTAAAAATTTTAAGGACACAAGAGAGAACTATTGAGAACTACTGTCTTATTATAAGGAAGAACCTGTTGCTCCTAAGGCAGTGGCGACCTCCAAACCCTGTATGAGGGCTTCATACTCTGCCTCATTATTTGTTACTTCAAACTCTAGCCGGAACGCAAAGTTAAGGGTTCTTCCATCCGGCGTTTGGACCACTATTCCGGCTCCCGCTCCCGTCTTACATCGAGCTCCATCAACTAAGATAACGTATGGGTTGGTTGATTCTCTTTGTTCTTGGGCAAAGGTTGTCTCGGTTATAAAGTCCGCTAAGGCCTGTGCCTTTATGGCTGTTCGAGGAAGGAAGTGGATTTCGTACTGTGTGAGTTCGACAGTCCAACTGACCATTCACCCGGATGCATTTGGATTGTTATCTGTTTCAGTGGCCAATTCGTTCTAACGAATACTCGGTGCGACTGAAAATAAGGTCGAAGCTTTCGAGATGCAACGACTAATGCAAACAATATTTTTTCGATGTTGGTGTAACGGCTTTCTGCCGGAGTTAGGATTTTTCCGGTGTAATATACTGGTATCTCTTTTTTCTCTCCTCCTCCATTATTAACACAGCTGCTACCGCCCAATCCGTGGCAGACAGGTAGAGGTACAAGTCCTGACCAGGTGCCGGAACACCTAGTTTTGGCAGTTCTTTGAGCATCTCCTTGATCCTTTCAAAGGCGTCTACACATTCTTGATTCCACTGAAATCTCTTGTTTTTCCGTAAAGTACTGAAAAACGGTATTGACTTTTCCTGGAGTTTGAACAGAATCTGGCTAAAGCTGTGAGCCTTCCGTTCAATGCTTGTACATCTTTAATGTTCTTTGGTGGTGATAGATCGAGGATTGCCTGGGTTTTTTCGGGATCTACTTCAATCCCTTTTTGCCCAACGATGAAGCCTAAGAATTTCCCCTTTGTAACTCCAAATACACATTTTTCCCGGATTCAGCTTGATCTGGAACCTGTCCAGGGTGTCAAAGGTTTCTCTTAGATCTTCCATGTGCTGTGCCCAGGAATTACTTCTTACCACGATATCATCGACATATGCTTCTACATTCCGGGCCAACTGTTGCCTGAACACTTTGTCTATCATTCTTTGGAAGGTTGCACCCGCATTTTTTAATCCGAAAGGCATCACCTTGTAGCAAAAGGTTCCGGCCGAGGTAATAAAGAGTTTTTTTTCCCGAATCCTCCTCATTCATTCTTATTTGATTATCCTGAAAATGCATCCAAAAAACTTAAGACAGAACTTTGAGCCGTTGAAGCAACCAATCTATCTATTGATGGTAATGGATAAAAGTCTTTAGGACATGCTTTATTCAGATCTGTGAAGTCCACACACATTCTCCATTTGCCATTTGATTTTTTAACCATTACGACATTGGCCAGCCACTTGGGATAGGACACCTCTCTGATGAATCCCGGCTTTGAGCAGTTTTTGCACCTCAGCACGTGCCGCAAGGTCTCTTTCTTCTCCTATTATCCTTCTCCTTTGCCGGATGGCTGGGTGCTTTGGATCCACTCGTAGGTCATGCTGGATAACGCTTGGGTCTACTCCTGGCATTTCGTCGTACGTCCAGGCGAAAGTTGTCCTTCTTTTTTCCAGGAATCTCATTAGATGAGTTTGTTCTCCACTGCCGAACGCATTTCCTATTTTAAAAAATTTAGAAGGGTCAGTTCTTAAGTGTACCTCTCTTGGTGGTTCCTTAGAGGTTCCACAGTCTTCTGTTCTTTGATCCGGCTCTGGCGGGACAGGGCTTTCCCTTGAATTCCTTTTCCGACCCCACCGTTTTGACCATCTCTTCTTCCGGCATTCCCTCCATGATGCGGACCTCACACACTCGAGCCATCTTTTGACTCCCTTTTATGGTTACCACCTTTCCAGCCCTGGTTAGATACTTCATCTTCAGGTGGTGAGTGCTGCCTATTGCTTTGAAAGCGTTAATCCCTGCCGGCCGAGATACATATTGTACCCGGAAAGCCCTGGTACAATGAAGGCTGTGAGCTTTTCAGTTCTTCGTTCGTCTCCCAATCCTAATGTTATGGTGAAGCTATGCTCCCTGAAGACTTGGTAGAAACGCCCCCAACAAAGCCTCCAAGAACCGCCGAATATGGCTTAATCTTACTTTTCTGGGATTTCCAATCTTTTAAACTGCTTCAGCAGATATGACATTCGCTCCAGCCCCACTATCTATCAGGATTCCTTCCATCATCCTGTCATTTACTTGTGCCCGGATGACCAGCGGATCATTGTGGGGGTATAACACCCCTTCTTCATCTTCGTCTGTAAAGAAAATCTGGGGAAGGTTCTCTCGCTTGGCGATTTTTCTTTCCGGTAGTTCTTGATGTACCGCATGAATATGTCTTTTTCTTTCGTTTGGGGTCAACGGTCCTACCTCTGAAAGAGACCTGAGAATTTTCTTAAGAGAAAAAGGCTTATTAGACTTTTTATTTTTTCCGGAAAAGACTTACCGGAAGATTCCGGTAGATTTTTACAACATGTGGTTTTTTGAAAAGAAGAGAAAAAAGTCCAATTACACAGCCATCACCTTTTTACTAACATGGCAGGGCCTACCTAATACCAGAGAAACAAAAACTTCTCCTCCTTCTTACAAACCTGAGATCATACCGATTGTTTTGCCGTGATTCAGCTTAGGGTGGATCTCTTCTTGCTGGTGATTTCGAGAGGTGGACTGATTTTGCCTGCCATATTGCTTCTGCTGGCCTACCACCTGCTTTCCCTTGCTTTTCTTGTCTTCTTCGACGATCCTCAATTCTTTGGCCAAAGTGGCGCAATTTGCGGTTCTATGACTTTTGCAGCCATGATATTCACAGAAGGCTACCGGAATTTCCCCTGGGTAAGGCTTCTTTGGTGGAGGCAGATATCCCTCTTTAACCGCCGCTGCATACCTGCCTGGATCAATCTGAACGGCAACCCGGGCGTTCTGATACTGAGGTGCCTGGGATGGAGCTTTGTAGTAAGGCTTGTATCTTGAGCCTCCCCCGGACGAACTTCCTGAAGCGTTGCCGGAAGAGCCATTCCCACACTCGGTCCTCCCTTCTTGTCGTTGATCGTTTTGAAGCTATTTGCCAAATCTCTGGCCTTATTTTCCGCCACTTATGACTTTAGAAATTCATGAATCATTTCGGCCAGCTCTCCATGGGTTTTTGGGGCTTTTGTCGCGATTTTCCCGGCAAGCCTTGGCTGTGCCAGCCCGTTTCCAAAAGCCTTGATTAGAATCTTCTCATCAATGTCATCGATTTCGGCTACGTGTGTGGAGGGTGATTTTTCGGTATGAGGGGGGTCTATCTAAATATGGTCTGACTGAAAAGCCTAGATCCTAAAATGCCATTCTGTGGAGGGTGATAACCCGTTATTCTGGCATCCCTCAAATACCTACTACATCGTCCGTCTTTCCCAGAAAGCATAAAGGGGAGTACAAGTGTGCACTACACCCGCTCTCAATGGGCTCCACGCGGACTTATGCCCTAAGGGCGGAAATTGACTAGAGTCGCCACCTAGTTTGACCTAAGGAACTAGGAAGGGAAGAGAAGAGTTCTAAGAACCGTTGGTTGACTCTGAGATTGTTACCTATGGATAGGACTTATCTGGTCATTTTGCAGAGATTCTATGTTGGGTTCGCACTGGGTTACACCCCTCAGAAGTGGCAACGACCACGACTTTGGATTGGTGCCCGAGGAAACCTCGGTCTCCAATTGTCGGGATTACCTTCTTTCAAAACCTTATTAAAGAGATTCATTTTAAAAGCCAAGGATAGGATTGAGTGTGGTTTGAGGATTAGGTGATTTAGAAGATTTGAAGAATAGGCTGGTCTTGGAGTTAGTTTGGTTGAAGGGTTGAGAGTTTCGAGAGGTATGAAGAACACCTTAGAGGGGGAAGGGGTTTTTTATTTGGAATGGGGTATTCAGAATTGTCTCTCTTAAAGTTTTTTGAAACCGAAAAATCATTTTATGTTGTAAAAGGGCGGATAATCCCAAGGGATTACCCTATGTACCCCTCGACACGACACTAAATTAATAGTAAGTGCCGAGGCTCGAAAGATGGGGCAATGAATTTATGTCGAAAAATAGGATTTGGAGAGAAACACCATGAATGGGATGTTCTCGGTCAAACCCTAGTAACGTCTCTAACTCCCGGGTTTTAAAACGTTAAAAACCGAAAACATTGAAATCGAATAGAAGGGAGTTAGATGATTCTAAAATCCCGGCTGCAACTAGGAAGGTCGTTACTTCCCTAGCACCCCGCCATGTAAAATCTAGGCTGCTATTAGGGGAGGTTTGTCACCCTAATGCCCCGCCTAAAGAGATCCAGACTGCGACAAGGGGAGGTTATGACCCCAGTGCCCCGCCTCGGATTTTTATTTTGGGAAGGAAGACAAGTGATGTCCTAACCATGGAGGAATGTTTTGAAGGGGTTAGGCATTTCTTGCTCCCCGAAAACGGTTTATTTGAGTTGAAAACTAAGTTTGAAAACTTTTGAAGTTGTTCGGAATTCTCGATGAAGAAACACTGATTTTGAGAAATGTTTTAGGAGAAAACTTTCTGTATATGTGAGAAGAACTTTCTGCATTTGAGAAGAGTTTTCTGTGATGTGAGAAGAGTTTTTTCCTTAAAATTCCACAAAAATTTTTCTTTGGAAACTTGATGAAACTTGGATAAAATGATGATTTTGAGACTCTTTTTTGTTTTTTTTTGGATTCTGCAAGGAATTTACAGATTGAAAGTGGATTGAAAAGGGATTGGGCTTGAAAAATGTGTTGGACTTGATTTGATTTGGTTTGACTTGTGTGGGCTTGGAAGAAGACTTGGGCCCAAATGGATATGGGCCTTATTTGGGATATGGGCCTTATTTGGGATATGGGCCTTATTTTGGATATGGGCCGGATTGGGCTTTGGGCCGGATTGGGCTTTGGGCCGGATTGGGCTTTGGGCCGATTGGGCTTTGGGCCGGATTGGGCTTTGGGCCGGATGGGCTTTGGGCCGGATTGGGCTTTGGGCCGGATTGGGCTTTGGGCCGGATTGGGCTTTGGGCCGGATTGGGCTTTGGGCCGGATTGGCTTTGGGCCGGATTGGGCTTTGGGCCGGATTGGGCTTTGGGCCGGATTGGGCTTTGGGCCGGATTGGGCTTTGGGCCGGATTGGGCTTTGGGCCGGATTGGGCTTTGGGCCGGATTGGGCTTTGGGCCGGATTGGGCTTTGGGCCGGATTGGGCCTTTGGGCCGGATTGGGCCTTTGGGCCGGATTGGGCTTTTTTCAGGGATGGGCTGAGTTTGGAGATGGGCTGAGTTTTGGGTCGGGTTTGAGGAAGTTTGGGCTGAGCTATATGATTGGGCCGGATTTGAGTAGGTTTGGCCTTGAGTCGATTTGGGCCTGACTGAGATGTGGGCTGGTCTGAGAAGTGGGCCGGACTGAAATGGATTTGGGCCCGGATTGGGTAATGTGACATTGGGCCCTAGAGTGGATGAGAAAAATTTGGAGAATCAGATTGGAGATGAGTTTAAAAAAGGTCAAAATTTGTATTTACAAAATGGTTATGGAAATGAGAGACAATTTCTGGATTTGAGGATGGAGACTTTTGAATTAAAGAGCTGGAGGTCTGAAACGGAAGTGGGATTTAATTACATATATATACATGTATTAGGTACATTTTAGGGTTTAGAATGTTACCACATGAGATAGGCCAATAGTCTATCAGGCTAGGGGAACATTCTCTATCCTAAAGGGATTATTGTTTGATTATATATATAAATTGTGTTTTAAGGCTTAGGATGTCACCACCATGAGATAGGCTGATAGTCTATCAGACCAGGGGGACCCCACTATCCTAAAGGCTTGGGTCTAAGGTCATAGTAACTAGGGCTTAATAACAAAGAACAAGTGCAAGGAAATGAAATAGAAGTCGTAAAAAAAAAAGCTAAGTACAGTATATACAAGGCTCATGCAGAAGGGATAAACATCATGATCATGAAACAGATTGAGATTGATGAGCAAATAATTAGATGAATGAACATATTCAGGGTCGACGCAAGACTGCTAGGGACAGAGAACACCAATCAAATAAGTCCCCAAACGAGATTGAAACATAAACTAGATACCAAGTTGCTAAAAGTTCATGCTATGTCTGCTCATTGGTTATCTAGTATCCTTTCCCTAGGTGGTCAGATTTAACAATTCTGAAAAAGAACAACTAGGTTGAGGGTCCGGGACCACGGCTTATTATATTTGGACCAGATGAAAGCCTAAGCCAAAATGTTTGACGCCAATCAATCACATACAGAAACCCGACATGAAGGTTTAGGCCATAAAGATGAATGTCAAAACCTGGGAATTATCAACGTTGTTTTTGAAAACTAACTAAAGACTAAATGAGTCAAACACTAGTTTCTAAACTGCTTCTGTTTTTTTATCACGAGATTCCCTCCCTCTGCATCGACCTCCAGTCCCTCCAAGTCAGTTTGCCTAAGTCGGGTTTCACCTTAATCTAGTGATTTAAACGAAAAACAAACCAGGACAAAGAGTAGACAACAGGATGAACTGCTAGACCGTGACTGCTTCAGATAGCCAAAGAGAAGTCAAACATCAACATCCAAACTCCTCTCTGATATGTAACTTGTAGCCTAAAACCAAATAAAACAAAACATCCAAAATAGCATCAGGGAAGTGATCATGGTGAATAGCAGATAACAAAGAAAACAGTCACCAACACTCAAACACGGTCATGGGGCAAGCTTAAACACATTAGGGTTAGGTCGATTACCAGAAGTGGCATGCAAAATTTCCTGCGAGAATATTAGTGCAACAACCAGAAGGAGCAAGCAGAATCAGGTTAGCTCACAGATTAGGCAAGATCATGTAGTCTGAGTATAATGAACGACGAATGGAGATTTTCAGATAACCAGAACCCGAATACAACGTTCTGATTTCCTGTAAGTATCTCAGAACACAACCACAACTCAGCAGAGCATCAGTTCCAATAACAGGCAACAGAAATGAAGTCAACCATTGAGCAGACGGCTTTTATCTCGTAATAGATGAGTAGAAGGGACATTCAAACTCGTCGGGGTTTGGACGTGAATGTAACAGCGGAGACAATTATCAAGCCATAGTCACGAGGGGTTAGGGCTAAGCAAAATAACTCTCTCCCGACGGGAGAAAGATCAGTTCACGAATCCAATCAGAACAACGAGAGGAGACAGATGAAACTAAGACTGGATGTGGACCAATTTAACAGTATCGTAAAAGGTAGTAATCCCAGGGTAATTCGAACGCGGATGCATGAGTGTTCAACATTGAAGGTGTTTCTTCTACCTGTCCGTGGACTACAAGGTCCATACCAGGTAATAATACCGCCCGAAACACAACCATAAACAAAGTCAAGCGGATTACCAATGATGCATGCGAAAGCAGAACAGCAAGTCGAGGGTGAATGAAAGTCATAGTCGGGATGGTTACCGAAACTACACTCACACCCCTGACATTCAAGCGTACGAAGAGAGAAACAGGCATGAATTTAATACGGAAACCAAGTGTTCAAAAATCTCTGAATCCACGGACCTGCGAAACTGAGGATTCGAGGTCCGCTTCTGTTTTTTGTTTGAAGGAACGGAAGAAGGGGGCAGGAGGAGACGGGATGGGTTTTGCGTCGGAAACAGTTTCTCGACTGAACCACAAACATCCACTGTCATCGATTTGAGCCTTTGGGCGAAAATGTGCTTTGGGAAAGCACGACGGGAAGAACTGAAACGAAAACCGTTGAAATCGGGAAAAGGGTTGAATGTAAGGGTGACGAAACCGACTTACGCTGTCGACGACGGGGAGATCGACCGCGCTCGAGTTTTCCGGTGGAACGGAGTGTTGACGGAAGAGGAGTTTAGGAAGGAGGACAAGTTTCCCGGTGATCGATGGTGGTCGAGAGATACTCTCGGGGTCGAGCTCAAGAGAAGAAAAACCGCAGGGAATGTGAGACGTTTCTTCTCTTTTCAAACAGGGAATATTTGGGATTTGTGTCTGCTGAGTCGTAAAAACGTGGGTATACTGTAGGTTTTAGAATGTTTTATAAAGGAGGTAGACATATGTTGATTAGGGTTTTACTTGGATTGTTGTAGGCCCTAGCAGAGGAAAACAAACGGACCCAAACAGGGCCTGGGCCGCGAGCCTACTACTGAAGAAAGGAAAGAAAATGAGAGTTTAGCCTAAAAAAAACATCTCCACCGAGTTTCGAACTCGGTACCATCAGTTTCCTCCCTGAATACCCTGACCAGCTGAGCTATGATTGCATTCGGTATACAATGCGAGGAAATAAGACAAATGTTATGTTGCGAGCCGGGGCAAAACAAGGGAAACGTCCTCCTTTTTGCTAAGATTCAAAATCGCGAAATGTTTTAAAACAAAAGCAACAACAAAAAAAAGCATACAAAATGAAGCAGGCTAAAACGGATTACGATAAAAGGCTCGTGCTTCCTTTCCCATAGGAATGTGAGATTTAAATGTCGGGAAAAAGAAATTCCTTTAGTTGAAACGGAGACGACCGCCTTGTTTCTGAAAGCATGCTCATTTTCGAAGTTTTTGTGTTTTAAAATAAAAACGGGTGAGAATTTTTGGTGTCTACAACGTGCTTATGAAATCTTTCACTGAACTCTTTCACCGTCTCCCCCTTCCTCTGTTTGAGATCCATTAGTTTCTATCGTTTCCTTCTTGATTTTCTTGCTTGCAGCAAAGTACTGCTGGAACTCCTCAGTTAATTGCTTAAAACTTGAGATCGACTGCGCGGGTCTTGTTGAGATCCAACCGAGCGCTCTTTGGATAATGTTCCCGGAAACAGATTGCAGAGGGCGAGCAAAACTTATCCCTTGCGTGTTCATTGCGAACATAAATTTCTGAACGTGAAGAGCAGGATCCCCGGTTCCATCATACTTTTCCACCGCAGCGCGACAAAGTGGGGAGGAAGCTTTGCCTTCCTGATTTTCTCAGAGAAGGGGTAAAGAGTCATGTCGATCGAATCATCTTCCTCAATTTCATCGCTGATGATCAGAGTTTTCTCTAGCTGCTCTTTTCTTCCGGCTGTTGCTCGCTTCGGAGCCACGATTCTTGAGCGATTCGAGCGCCTCAGTCATGTCCTCCCCATTTCTTCTGGTATTCCACATCTCGCTGCATCAGCTCCTGCTGCAAGACTTCATTCCCCTCCACTATCCTTTCGTCAATGGTTCTGACTAAGCTTTTCAACATCTCTTCCAACGCTTGCTTGGAGATCACATCTTCGGCTTCCACTCTGTTTGCTTCCACATTGTTGATCTCGCCTCAGGTCGGGGTGTTTTTTCTTGTTCTTGGAGCCATCCTTGCTCGCGTATCTCCTTCACTTACACCTGCAAAAGACACAACCTCAAAGTTTCAAAGTTTCGTTGTTTCGTTCAAAATCAGACTACCTCCGGTGGACTCGTGTTGCTAAGAAAGATCTTGAGCCATTCGTTTCCCACAGACGGCGCCAAAATGAAATAGTACGTTCCTAATTCCCTAACTTCCCTATCCTAATCTCTAGTCTGATTCTAATTCTACTGCTAGACTTTTTACCCTTTATCGAGTTACCTTTCTACTGCGCAATTGAGCTTTGAGAGAGAGAGAATCGTAAAGGCAATGCAACAGTGTATATTTTCGAATGTGAAAACGTATCTTTTACCGTGGGGCTGAACCCCTATTTATAGTGTTTACACTGCTATCGAGAGTTGCCAGCCTGTACTCCTTTTTAATTGCCAGGTTGGCGTTTACATATAAGCAAGATATTTAATTACTCATCCGGCCGGAACATTCTCCGATCCGGCGACACTCCCTGCTCTAAGCTGTTCCTTCTAGCCACATAGGACTGGATGCTCTACCTTTCCTTATTCTCGTACTTTTTGAAATACCCCAAACCTGATATGTGGTTTAAATATCAAATTATGGTATGTAAAGGCTAAAAAGTGCCTTAGTAACATCAGTGAACAATTTAAAACCATAATAAATGCAATAAAGCATTAAGACACAGTTTGAGCAAAAACATGCTCTAAGCTATGAGTGAACTTGTTAGGACCCAAAGAGCCTACCAAGACTTGATAACATTTAATTATGATTTAATAAGGCTAAATAAGTCCTTAAGAAACTTTGGTGGACAGTTAAACCAAATAAAACATAAGAAAATACCTTAAAGTCAATATGAGCAAAAATGTGCTCTAAGCTTGGGATGAATGTGTATAAGACCTAATGGTCATACCTATACCTTATTCATATGTTAATGAACATATTAAATCAATTACCAAAGAAAAACCAAGCTTGAAAACAAGTTAAAACACAAAATGTGCTTTAAGGAGTCTTAAAGCACGTTTTTGAAAAATTGTCTTGTAATGAGTTTTGAATGGCTAAATGTCCATCATTACTCTTTAATTAACATGTGTACTATATAGTATCACATTTGGGTGGCCATATTAGTGGGAAATCAAAAATTTCACTTCTATGTGCCTTGTATTTGTGAATAGTAATTTTGTACAAGCTAGTTTGTAACATATAATGGTATAAGTAATTAATTGGTCAACAAAGACCAAAACACCCCTCCTAGGCATAATGGTGACCGGTTTTTGTAGTGAGGAGTCACCAAGTATGTTAACTTGTTAAGTAAATAAATGTGACTCATAGTTACTATTTGCTTTAAGACTTAAATATCTTCAAAAGTAACTTCTATCTTCATTCTCCCTTCTTTTCCTTCATTTTCCACGGTTCCAACACCACCACCAACCTCTCTTCTTCATTCTCTCTCGGTAATACCACTACCTCCATGAGAACTCAAGCTTTGAACTCTTGTCAAATCTTGCTCTCTTGTCCAAATCAAAAAACAAACACCACCATTCTCTTAGTTAAGCCAAGCTCTACAATCTTGTCTCTTCAAAACTTCAAAACCTCCATTTCGGTGCCAAGAGAAACCACCATGGGAGGAGCTTGAGCTCATCTTCTTTCACATATTCTTGTTCTCCTTTGCTTCAAGGTAAGGAAACTCAAAGAAATCCATGTTTCCTCCATGTTTTGTTGTTGTCCGAAAATTCACCATTAATGGAGCTCTTATATTGCCTTGTTCTAGCTTCATTTGAATCTTCCAAGGGCTAGGAGGAGTCCTCTCTTGATACTTGTTCAAGTTCTCTTCCAATTCCAAGGTAAAACAATTACCTTAATGTGTTAAAACAATATGTGTAACTAGGGTTTACAATGAGATGAAGCATAATGCTTGAATACTCATTATGTTGTTTGTATAATGTTTAGAAGTTGACAACAACCAAACACCCCACCGTTTACAAGGAACCAAGAAAGAATTTGTGAGGAAAAGAGGTAAACAAACTATCTCAATGTAGTTTAAATGCCTTAGGAAAATGAGCTTGATTTGCTTGATAAAATACCTAAGGAGCCAATGGTGAGTGACCTAGTAAAGTGTTCTCAAGGAGACTAGTAAAAAGAACATATGTTTTGGTGTATGTATTTGCAGGTCAAAGGCATTACTATGTGGGAAATTCAGTGTTTTAAGGTTATGCAATTTAAGGGCCTAAGAGCCATGTTATTTAAGGGCCTAAGTGCCAAGCAATTTAAGTTATGCACTATATTGTGATGTAGTGCTAAATGTGTGAAGTTTGTGTATAAAAATGTGTTTGATGGATTTTAGGTATTATTGAATGAATTAAGGTGAAAACCTAAGTGTTTGGATGTGGGTATATACTAGAGAAGCTATGGCCAAATTTGGGAAATGTGTAAGAAGTTCTAAGTATTGTAAGTGAGTTTTGGTGAACTAGGAAGGATTAAAGGTGAATGAATGTTTACTTGAGAGGGAACATGTATTAAAGTGATTAAGAGTGATGCAAGGATTTAGGCATTATCTTGGAAGTTTTAGAAATCTATGGGTATTCTTAAGATGTATTTAAGTCTTGGAGGAGTTGTGTAAAGTTTAGGTAATGTTGGTGTTCAAAGAATAAATGATGTTTGGGTAAGGTTTTGAGTAAGGAGTTTTAAGAAGTTGTGAAAAGGAGATTTAGTTAGTAAGAAAAGAAGTTGAGAGGTGATGATAAGGTGTAGAGGAAACACCTTGGTATTGTGGTCATTATAGGTGAAATGCCACCTAGAAATCATAAGGAGAAAACATTGTAAGTGATAGGAATTTTGTGGAGATATAAGTAAAGGTTTAAGGAATTAGGAAAAATAGTTTTGTGAGTGTTTAAGAATATCTTAAGGGTGTGTTTGAAGTGCCAAATGATGTTAGAACACATTAAGAGGCCTTAGGAGAAGTTTGGTGAAGATTTGACAAAGTTTGGGTAAGTTTAGGAGGCGACCGACCCGGGGCCGACCCAGTTTGTGGGTCGGTCGAGCCTCTGTAAAATGTTAGGAATATGTTCGGTGATGGTCCGACCCAAAAGGGTGGGTCGGACATGGTCGGTCGGTCAGTTTTCAAAGGAAGGAAAATGTTCGCACATGGACCGACCCAGAATGGTGGGTCGGACGTGGGTCGGACGGGCATGATTATAAGGAAGTAAAAAGGGGTCTGTAATGGACCGACCCAGCTGTGGGTCGGTCGGACCAAAAGCATGGTTTAAGGTTATGGAATGATATGTGATGATGGGGATTGGTAGGTAATGATGTTATAAGGATGTTAAGGACATGTTAGGGGAGTTTTAATGACACCTAAGTGGGTAAAAGTTGAATTAAAATGTGAGAGTAAAACAAGTTAAAAAAAAAATGTTAAGTTATGTAACTAAGTTAACGGGGAAAAACTAAGCATTGACATTAAATGATCAAGCAAACCCGATGTTAATGAAAACACGTGTGATGTTAACAGTTGTTCGAGAATTGCTCGAGAAACATATATGGACAGGATAAGTGGACTCCGGTGACAGGTTGGTTTTCTTGCAACCTGTGTCCTATCGGATTACACCGGCTTGTATGCCAATGTGTTTTTCTGTATGTTTTTTGCACGTTATGATATAAATCATGAAACGAGTTTACAGTCATTATTGTTATTGTATGTTTACGTGCCGATACCGGTAACCTCTAATGCGCTTGAAGGGCTAGTTAACCACTATTAGGTAAACGTAAGAGAACGGTATCCGGTAATAACGTTTCCGACCTGAGGAACGTTCTAACCACGGCTATGCGTGAGTTGGATATGTAATGTTTGTGCGTGGTGTTTGTATGTGAATGTATGACTCTCTTTCCCTTGTGTATGTCTGACAAGACTTAACTCAATGTTTGTGATTGTTTAATAAAGTTCAAAGATGAACTTCTAACAAGTGCTAACGGGGGGAATGAGGAGTCCGGTCTTTTTCCGGCCACGCGTGTGAGTATGGGGGTCGTTGTCATATCAGGTTCGATCCTCTCTGTATGTTTGGTTGTTTCCAATTTGGTTCCCAACCTTCCCTTTAGCTTAACCAAGGCTATTACTGACTCACGTCGGGCCACAGGGGCATACTATTGTTATGTTTGTTTCGGTGTGCTTGGATCACTATATCCGAGACACCTTGTGTTAAGTTAACCGTTCATTTAACGAGACGGTAACGAGTTATGTAACGAGCTTATCATGAGACTGGCAACAATCTCTAGGCTCACCAGTATGTTAGTGATGTTAGGGTCGGTTCCTAAGAGAACCATTCCCGTTGTGTTATGTTTTGTTGTGATGCAATAATTATTGCGGTGTTATGTTGTGCACATGGAAACGTGCAAAGTTTGTTAGTGTTGTTACGTAGTGTATGTTAATGTTGTAAAATGTGAAGTTGTGGATCATGGAAATGATTCCAAGTTTGTGATAAGAGGCATTTAAGGATAACCCGATTCAAGGGTATTGTCGTCTGTTAAGGAAGTAGCTCCATTGGAGGAGAAACACTCTAGGGATGATGAATACCATGGGTGATTTATTAAGTAGGATGTATTATCCGATTGTTGAGCCCATTGAGGCGAAATGTTAAAATGTTATTTGTGTGTTTATTGTTATGTATGATTTAACTATAATCAACTGCATGTTTAAGACGACAAGTAGTTGTGCGTGGCCCGATAGCATGTGGGCTGCGGGATTACCATACCAGCAAAGGTGCTGACCCCTTGGGCCACCCCTTTCTCTTTCTTTTCCTATTTCAGGTACGAAGTGCTGGGAGCCGTTCGAGAGTAGGACGGGTAGTCATTGTACATGGGTATTTACCTAAGTGTGTATATACAGTAGGTGTAGTAAGACCGACATTGTTGTCGGCACCAGTTTACAAATACTCGGTATAGTTGAAAAGGTGTATATTATTGTTGTTGTAATGGAAAGGGATACTAATGTATAGTTGCTCGGAATTTAGCCCATCAGACCGGTACAATGTACAAGGATTAGCCTTGTTAGCCACGTGGGTGGCTAACGGCGTGTAACACCAACAAGTTAAGTAATGTGATGAGGTTGTTCTTCCGCTGCAGTTTGTTGTAAGTATGTTAATGTTGGATGGGGTGTTACAAGACCAGAGCATTAAAAAGGAATAGGAGACGGACCCTTCGTATCTGGGGTAGAGACTAGAACATCGAAGGCATAGGGAGACGGACCCTTTGTATCCGGGGCAAAGGCCAGTAGCATTGAAAAAAGGAATAGGGAGACGGACCCTTGGTATCCGGGGCCATGGTTAAACATTTAGTAACTACAGATGAGATCTTAGTGGAGCGTTTCTATGGTGGACTGAATCACCGCATCAGATATGGCATGGGGCCCAGTCGTTACGCCACGATCCAGGACTGCTATCATGCAGCATCCCAGGTCGAGACCACCGTTCAGATGCGCGACGAGGTATCCGCCGAGAGAAGGAAGGCTAAAGGTGATGACTCAGAGGACCGTAAGCGGAAGGGTGTGGGCAAGAACGAACACTACCAGAACAGGAAGCGGGGCGACACACCCAGGGAGCCACCCGGCGATCGCGGCTAAGCCGCTACACTCCTACCTTCATAAGGGTAAATCGAACAAACCAAATTCTAATGCTAATTGCCTTTATAGATGTCACGACCAGTCGTTGAGTAACCCAAATCACATGAACAGGGACTAGAGCCGGCCCAAGCGAGAGGGCTGAGCGCAAATTCATCTGTGGGAGATGCTCAGACCACCCCGGAGTTGATTGCCAGGGTGAACCGGTAAATGCTTTACTGCCAGAAGCGCGGGCACAGGGCCTTTGAGTGCTTCGTGAATCCTGAGAGCAAGGACTACAGGCCCCGCTATAGTGCGAGAGGTGACCAGAAATCAGGACCCGGAGGCCAGCATGGAGCATCTACCTCGAGCCGGGGAAGGCGGCCTTGCACGTCATGGACCTCACGAGGGACCGGACACCCCCTACTGATGCAGGTAAATCTTGAAACCTTAAATGGAAGATAAGATGAGAGCGATGTACCCCAACCCGTCACGATACTTGAATCGGTGTAGTGAGGGTCCGCCCACCCTTTCACGATACTTCGGTTTAGTGTAGGGTACGAGGGCGTACCCTCTTTTAAGGGGGGTAAGCGCGTTTCGTTTTGGATGTTTGCGTGTGTCACTGTGTTGGAATCCTACCACCACGTTGATGGTTGGTAGACTTGTGTGTGAAAATGTTAATGTTGTGTGTGAGATGTTAATGTACGTTTATGTACGCTTGGTATGAATGAATGTTGTGTGCCGTGGGTTGCACTTTAGCATGTTATATGCTCTGTACGAATGGATGATTGTGTGCCTTGACTTGCACTTTGACATGATGTACACATTGCTAGCTCCTTGGTCTACTACGAGAACTTGTGTGAAGCCACTGAAGTGGCATGGTGCTTAGAAGCACTGAGAATTTATTTATGAACTTAATCCTTTGGGTATCGTTAATGAATGCGGGACGGGATCCCTAAGATTACTAGGAGTGGAAAATAAAAGTTGAGGAAGAAAGACTTCGGGACGAAGTCTCTTTTAAGGGGGGTAAGTTGAAACACCCCTGAATATTTACTCACATAAAATCATAAACGCGAGGAGAATATCCGAAAATAACGCGTTATATAATTCGGATAAAATAATTATGAACAATTAATTTAGCAACGTTATGTGTTAATATAGTCGTACTTGCATATGTCCGAATACGAGAATACATGTACATAACGTTATGATTATAACGTTTTAAATAATAAATAGTAACGTTGCATAATATCGTAACGTTGTAATAAAAATAACAACGTCGCGTAACCTTGTGACAGATAATATAACGTGGTATATTATATGATTACATATATAAATAAGCAAGTATAGCTTATCCACAAAAAAAAAGGGGAAGAAAGAAAATGGAGCAAAGACGCTCCGTTGAGTTTCGAACCCAAGACCTCCCGTACTTCCCCCGAGTGCTTAACCGGGTGAGCTGCGCTGAAATTCATCAACTTATACACGCGGATTAAAACTAGTACCATCTAACTGAGTAAAAAAAAAAAAAGAGGTGAAACAAACACACGCTGTAGCACTTCTCCTTCCTCGATGTAACTACAGATCGAACGAGAACAACAACAAAAAAACAGAGATTGAGAATCTCCAAACTCTCAGTCAACAAACAAGTCGACATATTCTGTTCTGATTCAAAATCCCATGCTCCAGAGCCATAACGCACCAAACTCCCACGCCTCAGATTTTGAGCACACCAGATTCCCTTTTGAACTTGTCACATTAACGACAAATTTATCTCTGCACTAGCCCACCGTGTTCTGTGTCACCTGATGCATAAACCCACAGACCATTCCTTTCCCCTCTTCGAACGTGCACCAGTTCTGCATGTTTCGGAAATTTCCTTCACTTCCACTGAGGTTGCACACAAGGTAATGCTGCTGGACTGCAGCGTCTCTTTCTCTTCTCGTTACTCCTGCTTTTCTTCCTTATGATTGATTCTGAATAAGTACTCCCTACTCAACCTCTCTAGCTGCCTGCGTTTCTTGGGAGAGGAAGACTAACTTAAGCTAGCCATGTACTGGTGTGAATACCAGCTTCTGGTAAATATATCAGATCTTGCTGTAAAGCCTCTCTACTCCTCTGTCGTCTAGGAGAGTTGAAAGTTCTCAAACCATTTCTTTCTTGTTTCCTGTCATGCATTAGACACGCATGCAGTCTCCTAGGCCTTGATGGGATTATACTGAATCGTAGCTGTCTAATACCTCATCTGAAGCAGAAACCAGAAGGTAAAAACTTACAAAGAAATTTCAGTTCTTGCACCAACCCTTTATTCTGTGTCATTTCTATTGTGTCGAAGATAACACCTGAGAAACCATTCCAGTGGAGTCGTGAGTGCAAGAGCCTGAGAGGTTATATTGCGCCAAGAATCACCAGGAGGAACCCAAAAACACAGAAGGGAACCAAAGGTATTCGAATCACCCAACCTTCTGTACAGATTCTCTTAAACTCATTGCTTTCTCGATAACCTGTCAAAAATCTGTAACCTTGTGCTCCTGTATACTAACTGTCTAGAGTTTGATGGGGTGGCGATGATTTATTAGTGGACTCAACACAAGTAATACTGTTAGCCAAGTTGGGAAGGATTGAAAAATCAAATCGTAACCAGAGAACATAAATAAAATAAAAGAAGTAGGAGAAATAAGAAGGGATACCAGTATTTACACCTTCTGTTTTTCTTGTCTATACAGTTTGTGTATAAGGAACTTCCTGAGTTGGTTACAGGGTTCCCTAGGTTGGTAATAAGAGGAAAAAAAAACTGAAGATCAATACATGAGCAAACAGAAGGAATATAGGAAAGATAACAGAACTTAATACTCCAGTTTATATCTTGTCTTTCTGAGAGTTGTTTTCTGTAAACTTGTTCTCGGTCTGTTTATATGTTCTAATTACTAATGAGAATGCTGCTAATATGCAAGGTACAAGCATAAGTGTGTGAGTTATCTTGCTAAATAGACCACAAATAGCTAATGCACTAGGTGAATCGTACGAAAGACTGGGTGAAATTGGAAGACAAATTAATGACTAAGCAGAAAGTCTAGAGAGAAGGTAACAGAAATCCAACCTCTGATTTCAGTGCTGTGTTCCAGAATTTCGGTTAAGCTCAAAACCATCCTAATACACTAGCCACTTGAGTAAAAACCTTGGGTAGTTAGGGGGAAGATTAATGAACAGAAAAAGAGGAATGAGGAAGAAACGCATAGGCTGGTGTTGCAGTCTTTTACAGTCTTCAGTTTCTGTATAAGGGGTTTAGTGGTGTTAATGATGAGGTTGTAGTGGGCTGTGAATAAACCTAAGATCTACCTAATACACTTAATGAGGGTTGCAGACACCTGGAACAAAATTAGAAAAAAAAAAAAATCTGACATACTAAAACAGAAGAAGGAGAAAATATATGTAGCAGGTTTCTGTTTTAGTTCAGTTTTTACTTTCTGAAATCCTTGGTTTCAGTACAAACACGGTGCAGTAGAAATAACAGTGTTGACTTGGGTTTTGGTTTGAGGATGAAAACTTAATAAACACTTCCAACACAATTCAGTAAGTTATGAATACTTGGGGGAGTGATTAAAGGACAGAGTAAAGAACGGAAAAATAGGAAAAAACACCCCAGTTCAATTTTCAGACCTGTATTCTCGGCGTCACTGTGTAATTATACTAGTGTGTAGATTTCTGTAACCTTAACTTAGTGTCTTGTGTTGTTTTGAGTTCAAGCTGCAATTAAATACGTAACCAAATAGTCAAACAGGATGGGGAAACTGAGAATCCCAAAATCGTGAGCAAACTGAAAGATTGAAGGAAAAAGGAAGTACACAGATTCTGGTTTTCAGAGTTTCAACACTTAGATGCTTCTGCACAACAAATTTCCAGATTTGTTAACAGGGTTGCCTTGGGCTGAGTTCTAGTTAGAGCCTTGCCTAATACACATAACTAACTGGGTATATCCATTGGGAAGACTTGAGAACAGAAAGAAAAAATAAGAACACACACGACAACAGCAAGAAGAACATCTGTCACGAGTCCAAGTTTCAGTTTTCTGTTCAGTTTGTAGTTAGTACTGGGATGTTTTAGTAGCTTTAATAATGTTGTTTAGGGTCTGTTCTTGAAGTTAGAATCGTGATAAAAAACCTAATGAATGAGAAACCAAACAAAGGAGATGGGAGATGATGTAGCAATTTTTCACGTTCAGATTCAGTTTCTATCAGTTCTGATTTCTGGTTTTCAGCTTTCAGGTCTGCGCAAAAATTCTCAGAAGGGTAGTCCTTGTTTTCTTTGGGCTGTTTTGGGAGTTAAAGCTACACTAGTTGTTAAACTACTCAGCTAAACTAATTGAGAGAAAATACGAACCAGACTATTGAACAATAAGAGAACAAAGAGGAAGGAGATATATCAGTTTCTTAAGTCTCAGTGGTTCGTTTCTTCAGTTCAGTATGTACAGAGGTATTGTTTGGGGCTGTAGTGAATTGTTAATAAACCTAAAACACCTCTAATATACCCTGTTAAGTTTATAAGTACTGAGGGGAAGATTAAGAGGCTGATTAACCACCTACAAGCAACAGTCAACAGAATGCACCGATTCTGTCTTTTTTCAGTCGGCACCAGTGTGTTGCTTCTGTATAATTAGGTGCAGAAGCTTTAGGAGGGTTGGTTGGTCTGTAGCTGAATGTGAAACCATGCTATCGTACTTACTTGCGAGATTATGAACAAATAAAAGAGATTGAGGAAAATTGCTTCAGTTCATGGAATCTGTTTCGGTTACCAGTTCCAGTTTTCAATTCCTGGGGGTTTCTTGTCTTAGTAGAAGTAAGTTTCTGTAAGGTTAACGAGTTGCCTTGGGTTGGAAACATTGTTAATACCTATAACTAGTTGGGTAAATACTGGGAAAGAATAAACATCAGTTGAACTAACTAGAAACAAGAATCTAGAAGAAGTATATGGGTATTGTGGTTCGGATTCCGGTGAATTATAGTTTCTGTATAACTGTTTACAGGAACATTATGAGTGTGATGCTAACTCAATAATGAATCTAAATCATAGCTAATAGTTATAGCTAGGTTAGCAAAACGTGTTGAGAAGGTAAGACATCGGTTTACCACCTTGGAAATGACGTAGTTAAGGTAATATATGATAACGGTGTTTCAGATTTAGGGACTGGTGGGTTCTATATAAATAAGTTTAGGGGCATTTAAAAGGTTATATTATTATGATACCAGGTTTATAACGTTGCTAACCTACTACGCTAAGAAGGGAATACACCCTAGACTAGTTAATTCTACCGTAGGTAAAATTGTTACATATTAGTGTTTTAAAACACTCTAGACTAATAATCTAAGGTGAGTACTTGGGAAGCTCTAAGGTTTAGAATAAACGGTACATTCAACGGCTCATCTAGGAAATAACACCCGATAATAATTTAATAAATTCGGGGAGTGTCACAAAGGTTGTCACATGAAATCATAAACTGACACATTGTTTGTAATTAACGCTAGGGCCGTAGCGAACTCTGACCGGGAACCCGTGTGTGAGACGACGCTTGCTTCTAAATAAGGTATGGACATGTGTGGTTCGTATGTTGCCGTGTTACACGGCTTGTGTGCTGTGTGCTTTGTTTAACAATGACTATAAGACTATAGCATGAAACTGGATTGCTTCTTGTGACTTGCTTGTTGCTGTGATATATCCTTGTGGCATATTTCTTGCGCGCACACAATAGTTTAGTCCCTTTCTCATTTATGGAACTCGAGATGAACCACAAAGAACCATGAAAACAAGAAACTCTATAAGGGGAACTCCTCTCTAAACCATAGAGGACGTACCATGACACCCACTCTGGTGTCTATTCATTGATGATAATGAAGAGCAAACCTCAATTGGTGGGACACAATGAACTTCGTAAACAACAAAGGAACTACATAAAGAGAAAACTCCTCTTAACTATAGAGGACTTTAATGACACCCACTATGGTGTCGAACTATCAATGATGATAAGCCAATACCCATTAGAAGGAATAGGGAGACGGACCCTTTGTATCCGGGGTAAAGACCAATAAAAGAAAGAGGAATAGGGAGACGGACCCTTGGTATCTAGGGTAGAGACCAATGATATTGGACGAATAGGGAGACGGACCCTTTGTATCCGGGGTAAAGACCAATAAAAGAAAGAGGAATAGGGAGACGGACCCTTGGTATCCGGGGTAGAGACCAATGAATTGAAAGGAATAGGGAGACGGACCCTTGGTATCGGAGGACAATGATTTGAAAGGAATAGGGAGACAGACCTTCGTATCCGGGGTAAAGACAGAGCATAAAAGGAATAGGAATAGTAGGAATCCGAGACGGACCTTCGTATCCGGGGTAGAGACCAGAACATCGAAAGGCATAGGGAGACGGACCCTTTGTATCCGGGGCAAAGGCCAGTAGCATTGAAAAAAGGAATAGGGAGACGGACCCTTGGTATCCGGGCCCGTGGCTAAAACATTTAGTAACTACAGAGAGAGCTATCCGGAATGGAGGATTGGCTATGGACAAGACATTCCCCAAAGTGTGGTGATAAGAGAATTCACAAGTAACCTATAAAGAAACAAGGAATGATTAGCACCTACATAATAAAGTCCCGGGATCTAATCTATATCCCCTGACTCGGTGCCAGAGAATAGAGGAAACCATGTGTAATGAGATCAAGCAAATAAGAAAATTCACAAAGGTGATTCTTAAGAAACAAGGAAAGATTGGCACCTATAAGATATGGTCACGGGATCTAAACTATATCCCCAGACTGGTGCAAGGAAAGAGAAAGAAAATACACATCATGGGAGCAAGAGAAAAGAAATGAACACACACACGCTCGAACGATCCCATAGTGAGGATCATTGGTAAACAAACCTATGCACACGTCTGATGACTTACATGATTGTTGTTGCTATATTAGCAGCTTGTTGTGTGGTTGCGTGTTTGATGGGCTATGATGCCAGCCTGTTATGCTTGGATGTTTGTTGATATTGCTATGCTACCTTAAAGTGTGTTTGATATTATGATGAAGTGTTGATGTGCGTTACTGCTTTAATATAGCATGTAAATTGACTTAATAATATTCGACCAAGTAGTCGTGTGGCCCGGTAACATGCGGGCTTCACACGTTCATACTCGGCATAGTTTTGCTGAGTCCTTTTTTTACAGGTAGGATCTGGACGATGGCGGAGAGTAGGCAGGGTGACTACCATGGGGGTATTCCATATGGGCAAGACCTTTTAAGTAGTATGTTTCTAATGTATGGGTTGGGACTATGTATCACCAGACCCTTGTTGTAGGTGTTCGGGTTGTGTTATTTAAGTAAGAACTAATGTGTGACTCGGTACTACTTCGTTCGGACTTGGTATTTGGTTTTCTTTTTTTTGTTTTTATTCGGACTTGGTTATGGTTTTAATTCCAGTTATTGAGACCGCAGCATAGTATTGATAGTGTTGTTGTGTCAACCACGTGGGTGGTTGGCGTCTGTGACACCCGGTTGGAATTGTGACTCCGCTGTATCATCGTTGGGCGCATCGTTGGGACTACGGTTGGTTAATCGGGGGTGTTACAATCGATTTATCAAAATGATGCAGGCGTTTTCATTTTCGGTTGGTAGCAAGGATGAGATGCTACAGGTCATGGAATGCGGTCTGGTGGTTTCTAAGAGGTAACCTACCCTTAATATTACGAGTTGGACCCTGGATGTAAATTGGATCTGGCTCATCTAGCTTCTACTCCGGTGGGGATTAAGTTGCCAAATTTAGATTTACAATTTTGGTCTCCTAGAATGCTTAGTCGCATAGCTAGTAAAATTGGGAAAACCGATTCTCGCTGATAAACTGACCTCTCTGAAGGAGAAAATTGGATTTGCTAGGATTCTGGTGGAGTTGGATGCTAAAGTTAAACCGAAGGAAGAGATTATTCGTGAGGATAATGAAGGTAATAAGTTTGTTCAACGTATAGTCTATGAATGAGGTCGTGGTATTGCGAGATTTGCAAGTGTTTTGGTCATTTACCTTCGAAGTGTAATAAGTCAAAGGATAAGGGGAGTTCCCCTGTCAAGGTGGAAGGTAAATCTGATGCTGATCTACCAGTTTTGAGTTGTATGAATGGCCCTGTTGTGGCTAATAGTAAGGTTGGCGGTTCTACTGATGTTAACTGCTCTGATAAAGTGATTGATCAGAATTTGGAGGGTTGGACTACGGTTTCTTCTAAGAGGAGTCTTAATAAGAATTTTGATTTATTGGGGAAAGGGCATGGAGTTTAGAAAGAAGGGGTGTCTGCTAGTTTGCCTAATGGGTAGATACCAGATCGCGTCTTGGAATATTAGAGGGCTGAATAGCCCTAATAAAAGAGCAGCAGTTGAGTCCTTGCTGCTGCTAATAAAGTTAGTCTTCTTGCTGTTCTTGTAACACGCATTAGGGAGAATAAATTTTCCGCCTGTGCTAGTTGGTGGAAGAGAAAGTGGAATGGTATTCGAATGTGGATCTGGATAAGAACTGTCGGATTCTGCTCCTTGGGATGAGAGTGGTCGGTCTTTGCAAGATGTTGTTATGAGTAATCAGATGATTCACTGTAAAGTTCTTTCCAGGAATAAGGAGGTCTCTTTCTGGTTGACAGTGGTGTACGCTCTTAACAACCGTGGTGGTAGGAGTAAGCTTTGAGAGGATCGTGTGCTGTGAGTCAGTCTACTCAGGGTCTGTGGGTTTTGATGGGTGACTTTAATTGTATGTTGAGGCGGGAGAGAAGTCTGTGTGTAGTTTATGTGTGATGATATTGACCCTTCTTTGCTTAATGTGTTGACAATATTGATACTCATGATCTTAAGTTCTGGGGTGCTTTGGTCTCTTGGACTAACAAGCAATTTCTGATCCCCTCTTCTAGAATCTGTTGCAAGTTGGACAGAGTTATGGTTAATGATGCTTGAACTGCCTTTCCTGATTCTAGTGCAGAATTCTATCCTCCAGAGATTTCTAATCACTGTTGGGTAAAACCTAACGGTAAATTGTGCTGGGGTTTAACCTAACGGCAAGTGTACCGGTCGATTATAGCAAGTTTAAATCTGGGAGTATTCCCTGAGTATCGAATCCAAGGAGGCAGTGGCTAGTTTAATTTCTACTTTACACACAAAACAAGAAAAAATATAAATAACAGGAGATGGGGTTTTTGTGTGTGGTGGTGAATGTTGTAAAAGAGTTTACTAAGTAATAAATAACAGGTAATAATTGTTTTTGGTTTTGTTTGATAAAGGAAATTTAATTTACTACTTCTCTCTAGATTGCAATTTCTTCCCCTAAGTGATTTTCTACAGTGTTCTGAATAAAACCCTAGAATAAAGATAACTCGTATTCGGTCTCCCGCTCCTATGAATTCTAATTCGCAAAGACGAATCCTAACTCTCGTTATGAATCCACAATTTACTAATTGCTTTAAGCGTAGTCTAGATTAATGGTCAACTAGTGTTTTAGAGGAATTACCATCTCTATACTAACTGGTTCTTTCCCTGTAGTCAATTGATAGCCGCAGTTCTCACTTATAAGCTAACAAACTGATAAACTTATTTAATTGATCAGATTAATAAGTCTAGGAATTCATAAGGGAAAAGAACTTTATTCTATTGTACTGCAGAAAATCAAGAAGGTTCAGAAACAATTATTCTAGAGATACATAGTAAACCGAAATTAAAAAGCGACTACTCAGCCATGGACAAAAAACAATGCTCAATATAAACAGCATAAGGATAGAGGATTTAGCAGAAAAACTGATTTTAGAAGCCGTGGTCGAGTCTGCAATTTCCACAATTGTCTAAGTCACGTCCTGCTGTCTTGGGTCGGACGCTGATCCGGACACCTTATCCTGGTCACGTCCGGATCCGAAGTCAACCGGACGTGGGTAAATGACGCGCTGTGAACAAGGTTTTGTCTGTGAGTTGGGGTGAAGAGCTACGGAGAAAGGTTTATGACTGGAGATGGAGCGAATCGTGGATGAGATGTTTATGTAGAGAGGAGGAAGAGAGGATTGTGTAATGCTTAGACTCTGAGAGTCTGGGACGAATTGAAATGACTGCTGAAGCTGGGTTTATATAGGCTTACAAATGAAACAAAGCTTAGTGGAAGTCTGGTAAGTGAGTGATTAATTGAGCATGGGCGTCTATTAATATATGGTAGTATGGGTTAGACGGCCGCTCGACTGATAATTGCGCCGAAAGCCTGATTATCAGCGCGGTTGCATTTTTATTTTTCTTCTGGTGTGACATCCGATCTGTGTCCGGATGCGGACGTGACACAGAACCTCTAGATCTGAAACTCGAAATATGTCCGGATCACTATCCGGATCCGGACAAGGTAGAGAACTCTCGGATCTGTTTGGGTCACGTCCGACCTGTGTCCGGATCCGGACATGTGATGTCCGGATTTGCGTCCGGCTCTCTGGTCCGGACGTGACCAATCTTTGCCTCTTTTTCCGGATTTGTTCCCCGTTTGTTGTGTTGCAATCCTTAGGATGTAAAATCTTCATTTCTCTAGGTTTTTCCTATATTTAGCATATAAATGCATCAGTTCATATCAAAACATCAATCTTAGGAAAACACATAATAAGTGGGAAACTGCCTGAATTGTTACAAATTATAAGGTGTTTAAACCCTAAAAAGCCTATATGTTTCACCCTTATCAACTTCCTCACACTTAAACTTTTGCTTGTCCTCAAGCAAATAAGGAATAAGAATATCTCTAAAACCGTCAAATAATTTCAAAATTAAACAAGTGCGGGGCGAAATCAAACAAAGTGATAAATGAAAAAATAATCTTGCTCTCTAGAGGTAGGTTTTTAGAAACAGTGAAGCAAGAAGAATTTTGTAAAAGCATAGAGAAACTAGATTGTAGGAGACAAGTTAACTTAGCTTGGGACTTTCCACCAATTTTCATTCCTCTAACCTTTGGATGACAAGGGGTGTGAAGTAATGCCTTATTCCGCAATACCTTTCAACACCACGTACTCGTGATCAAAATCAAAAATTAAACTGCAATTAATTTTCTTTCACATGCAAAAACATTCTTCTTCCAAGAACTATATACAAAACAAACGAATAATTTTGAATTGCAGAGTTATTCCGTAACCAGACTTTTCTCTCTATCCTTGTAACGGTGTTGGGCCAACTATCCCAGATCCCAAGACCTTAGGTAGATAGGTGATAAGGCACCCTTAAGACTTAATAACCGGATAGACGAGGCCTGCTATTGTTAGGAAAAAAATTTTTGATCAGTGGAGTACCTTGCCTTATCCTTCTCATTCCAAACATTCACTTCATTTCCAAAATCCTAAGCTAAAATAATCTGGTTTCCACAACTAGCCAATCTACCATATTTTTGTGAAAATGGAGTATTTTTACATAAAATTATTTATACAAACCTCATCAAGCAAAAAGATTCCTCCTGTTTTCACTTGGTTTAATTTCACTCGGTGTGCACAGGTATTAGAGCAGCAAAAAGCAAGTGTGGCATTAAAGAATAACTAGCCTGTTTTCAGGGAAAGGTCTTTCCTTCCTCACACTTAAGAGGAGCAATGTCCTCATTGGTCAGAGAAGAAAAACAGTGAAAAGAGCTTTCAAAACATGCTATACTCATAATAGAAGCAATGCAATAATTAACCCTCAACACAACAAAGGTGGAACATTAATAAGTTAAATTAGGAACTGAGACTCCCCTGGTGTTTGTAGATTGAGGAAGATGTTCTTCCTCACACTTGAAGTTTTGCAGGGGTCGAGATATTCCTCATGAGTTACAGACATTATGCGCGTTGTGCAGAGTATAAGTTGCTATTTTTCACTGGCATGTACAACCACAGAATAAAGTGCATTAACTCGAACGCCAGAGAGTATGTGAATCGTATGATTTATATTGAGATAAAGAATACTCCCCATAGTTCGAGCTTAGCAGACGTTCGCAAGTAGTGTGGTTCCATGTCCTGTACTTATAGCCATTCGTTTCGCAGTAGATGGAACATGTAAATAAATCAGCGACGAATGCTGTACTGCTCAGAGAAACAAGAAATTTAGCAATTCAGAATTTAAGCACCGGTAAATATAAACACCATCACTTCATCTGTTAGTCTCGTGTCGTACGTTAGTTTTAACAGACAAAAAGTAAAGCAATTCTAGAAAATCAAAAGAAAAGTACAGAAAAACAAACAAAGAAAAGAAAGCAGTAAAGATAAAGTGGCGGTCACTGAGGCAGGTGGTGGTGGTGGAGGTCTCGCTCCTATCTGGGCCATCAGCATCTGTAAGATCTGGGTGGTCTGGCCTGATGAGCAGCGGTCTCTCTCTGCAAAGCATCACTGCGCTCCAAGCGTGCTGCGAGCGTAGTCTGTGTGTCGCGTATAGAACTCTACTCTGCCTGGAGGTGCTGCTGCGTCTGGCGGATGTCATCTATGTGTCCCTCCATGTGCACCTGGCGCTGCTGGACATCCCCAAACTGCTGCTCCATGCCCCAAAGCGCTGCTCCATCCTCTGCTGCTGTGAAGGAGGGAGTCCATCATAGCCTGCATCTCAGGTGGGATGCTCATCACTGGGGGCACGGGCGGTGCCATGGTAGCAGTGGCCACCGGAGTCGAGCTGGAACTGGCAGAGGTGCCTGTGGAGCCGAGACCTGAGCTGCCCTTCACCCAACTGCCGTCATCGAGGCGTAAGAAGCCCATCTCCTGAAAGTCCCAAGGGAGATGGGTGTCTCACCCTCCCCCACCGCCATATCAGTGAAGATCTCCTCAGGGAGGGTAGAGGCAAGAAGATGCTGGATGAAGATGGGAAAGATAGGGGTGATTTCTTCTTCTTCGTCCACAGATAGGTCACCACCTTATGCAGCTGCCTGAACATCACGAAAGGTAGCGAGAGCTGCTGGGCTGGTGGATGTGGTGAGGCCAGAAGGTAGTCGAGGAGGACACAATCCTCGTCAGAAGCATCATTTCCAGCCTGAGGCCAGATCTGATGACTGAGGATCTGCTAGGGTCCTCTGGGGAAGGGAGGGGAGGAGGGCATACGGGAGTACTGTCTTATTCTCCTCACCCCGTCGGCGAGTAGTACTCCTGACCTTTGTAACCACCTAGTCTTACTCTCCCTAAGTGACTCCTTCGTAAACTCTAAATGTGCAGCGTTATTGTCCGGGAGTAATAAAAGATCAGCAAAAGTGTCAGGGGTTACCTCCACCTGGAACTGACGTACGTAAGATGTGATGCTGTGTGTCGTATCTGATGCCACAACATTGGCGTAGAACTCTCGTACCAGCTCCGGAGAGAAGACACCCACGCCCATGCGCAGGATGCTGCTGGCGCCAATACCCTAAATATAGCTGTAAGCCCGGAGGCAGTTGATGCCTCGCCGCTGATTCGCCTCTCAATGACGAAGGCCCGCCCCGATCATACCAAGCCCGAGTGGCAGCTGATCTGAATCCATCATCTCGTAGTGGGGCCTGGGCCGGCTCTGACTGGTCATCAGGTCATGGGTTCCTCGAAGAGGACCCCGTGCGGGTGAAACCACCTCTAGTGCGAGCCATCTAAATGATAAACCAAAAGCAGTAAGAAATCTAAACAGCAAGAAAAGAGAAGTAACAGGCACACCAAAACCCGAAACCAATCGAGCAGTCAAGTTCTATTTGAACACATTTTTGCACACAGTCAATCTACAATTACTAATGCATTAAAACAGCCAAACATAGCAAATAATAACATTAAACAGTACAACATTAACCTAGAAATTAATTTCAGAAAATTCGGAAAATTTCAACATGTCCGGATCCACGTCCGGGTCAACTTAGCCGGACGCAGAGCCGGACGCGCGTATGAACCCTAAAAAACGCGCCGTGAACACCAATTTTAGAATTTCACTACAATTCAACCTAAATTCACGCGAATCTCACAGAATATCCCACTGTTTTGCATCTCTACAACAATAACAACATAAATCAGCAAAATTCTACCTATTGCACCACAATCTTGACGGAAAAATTCGAAATAAAATCGAAGGGAAATGAAAAACCTGGTGCAGTTTTGAATTCGCGGTTGGGAAATCGACAGGGGAAAAATTTGGGTCTTGGTTGGTTTCTTGGCGGCGTGAAGGCGTCAGGACTGGGGTCGGGTGGTCGCCAGCGGTAGTGAAGGTGGTGGTGGTGGTGGTGCAAATGGAGGTGGCGTGGGGGTTGTCTGGGTTGCGAAGGCGTCGGAGGGAGAAGAAAGGAGGACGATGAAGAGAGAAAGAAGAAAAGAAGAAAAGGAAAAAATTGAGTCGCGGCGCGTGAGTTTTAGTGGTGTCCGGATTTGCCGTCCGTATCAGGACATGGTTAATTTTGTGAGCGTCTGCTTTGGCGTCCTGCTGAACTCAGCCCGACGCGTTGAAATATTCTTTTTTATATATATAAAATTAAATTAAAAACCATTAATCTAAAACACCTCATTTATAAATAAAAAAAACATTTCCACAAATAATTTAAACAAAAATAAAACAAACACAAGAAATGCAAAAATAAAATAGCAAGAGTGTTAAGGACTCCCTGTTCTGTGATGAATACTACCATGGTACTTCCTCACACTTGAGTTCAGTTTAGCATTAGAATGAAGTACCTGTAAGATTAAATCTGCAAAACCAGAAGAACTCAAGTGGAACCAGGCAGAGTTTATTTATTAAAATCGGGGAGTCGGGTCTCTTGCAGGAAAATAGTAAAAATGCTCAATAGATTAAAAGAAAATTAAATCAAGTAATAGGAAAGTGTAAAAAGAAAGTAGAGAGAAGATTTATACTGGTGGGCTGCCTCCCACCAAGCTGCCCGTCTTTTCGGTCTTTGGCTATACCTTGTTTCTGTTCTCTCTGGAGATTCCAGAAGATTGAGCCGTCTTTGAAACCTGGTGACATGAACTCCGAGAGGCTTCCAAAACGTTTTTAGAAGACCTACCAGCATAAAACAGTAGCTGCTCACCTTCTGCATTCAAAGTGATTGTACCATGAGCAACTTCGATTCGAGCGTCGGCTGTTGCTAGGAAGGGTCTTCCAAGGATAATAGGGACCGTGGATCTACAACCATGTCGAGTACGACAAAGTCGCAGGGGAAATACAGATGCTTCACCTTAACCATCACATCCTTTGCAATTCCACAAGGGTAAACCATCGAGCGATCTGCTAGCTGAAGCGTCATTCGTGTAGGCTGTAAGTCTACAATTCCAAGCTTTTCAAATAAAGTGTATGGCATGAGACTAATCGATGCTCCTAGATCAGCAAGACAGTGATCGAAGTCAATGTCTCCTATTCTACATGGAATTGTGAAGCTTCCAGGATCTTTGCATTTTTCTGGTAAGCGCTTCTGTATGATCGCTGAACAAGTCTCTGTGAGCTGAATAGTTCCTGTCTCAACTAACTTTGCCTTATTAGATAAAAGCTTCCTTCAATAATTGGTATAGTTAGGCACCTTCGCAACTAAATCCACAAAAGGGATATCAACAGATAGTTGACGAAGTAAAGTAAGAAACTTATCAAACTCACTATCCTCCTTGGAACGCTTGGCTCTGTTGGAAATGGAACTGGAGGAGCAACTTCAACTGTAGGTGGTGTAGGTGAAGGAGATTTGGTAACTTCACAATTCCGCTCATTCTCTAGAACCGGTTGCTCTATGCTCACTACCTGAAGCTCAGTAGCTTTACCTTTACTACTCCTAGTAGTTACCTTCTTTGTTGTTTCCTTTTCTGTAGTAGACATTTGTTAGCCAAAATATCATCCACTAGTGTAGCATAATTTGGCATTAACTTAAGCATATCAGAGAAAGGAATATCTTTAGTTAATTTCTTAAAAATTTTAAGAAATTTTCAAGCTGTTCATCAAGGTCCCTTTTCTTTAACCTGTCAGGAAAAGGAATCGGTTCTTCAAATTTACGATTTGAAACAGAAGAGTAAGAAGGTTGAGTTTCAGGAGACTCCTTCTCCTTGGGTTTTTCAAAAACTTTACTGGAGTCCTGCTACCTCTTGTTGAATAGGTAAAATTGCAGCGACAAGTGGAGTATCTTCTTCCACAACAAAAACAGCTTTAGCATACTCGTGAGGATTCTTTTCTGGCTGGCTAGGTAGAGCCCCTGCAGGTCTATCAGAAACTTTTTTCATTCAGTTGGGCAATCTGAGTCTCAATATGTTGTTGAAAGCTCTCTGCTCCAAGATGAATGTCTTGTTCTCATGGTTTGTGTTCTCTTGTTGTTTGAGTTTCCTATTGGTCGACAAGATAAACTCCCGCATCATATCCTCCAAACTTGAACTCACACCAGCTGGCTGTTTCTGTGCCTACTGGTTCTGCATTTGTTGATTATGACGAGATCTCTAAAGTGCTGAGTGTTCTGCCGTGGAGGAATCTGACTGTAGTTATTTCCCTGGAACCTCTGCTGCTGATATCCTTGATTGTTTTGATTGTTGTAGAAGTTCTCTTGCCTGTTTCCCAGATAGTTTACCTCTTCATTTTGCTGAGAAGTACACTGACACATGTTGGAACTTCTACCACAATACTCACACTGTGGGAAAGAATCGGTCACAACAGCGGCACTTGACTGAGGGTTCATCATTGCACACATCTTCTCAAATTGCTTAGACATGCTATCCATCTTCGCAGCTAAAAGAGTGTTCGAATCTACCTCATAGATTCCAGCGGTCTTCCTAGGGGAAACCTCAGTAGATGTCCTAGTACCTCCCCACTGATTGGAAGCATTGGTAATGGTCTCCAACATTTCCTTGATTCTGGCTATTGGTAACTCCATGAGGCTTCCTCATGCACAAGTATCTACGAACAAACGGCTTGAATGATCCAAAACTTTGTAAAAGGACTGTAAAATTACCTCCTCTCCAAGCCATGGTGTGGTACTCTGCGCACAATCCTTTTGAAGCGCTCCCAAGCCTCAATAATGTCTCACCGGTGAACTGCTTGAAGTTGGTAATCTCTCCTCTCATAGTCAACATTCGAGAAGGAGGGAAATACTTCGCCAAGAATACATTTGCTAACTCCGTCCAGGTAGTGATACTGTGGGCATTAATGAGTTTAAGTTTACCATTCTGCAGCTCTATCCCTCAGGGAAAATGGGAAGAGAGTCAATCTAGCAACCTCTTGTGAAGCTATGTAGAGCATGCTCCTACCAATCTCAGGAAAGTGGTGAGATGGACATTGGGATCTTCGGCGACTGTCCCGCTGAACTAGGGTGCGTTCATGACCATAGTAACATAGTGTGTCTTGAACTGCCACTGCACTCCAGCTGGTAACGCAGGAATTACTATCGGTGAAATAAGCCCTTCGACGCTTGGGCGGGTATATAATCCTCATGTGCCTCTCCGAATTCAAATTATCCATATTGGCTCCTGAGGGGTTGTTTAGATTCTCTTCTTCAACTAGTAACTCAGAAACAATCTCCTCTGCTGGTGAATCTTTTAGAGGCACCTCCTGCTCAATTGGAGGATCCAGTACTAACCTTTTCGAATCCTTCTTGTACTCTGTCTATTTCTGGTTCGATTTCGAATTCAGGGTTTCCTTTAGAACGAGTTTTAACCATAACCAAAATCAGATAACTGACAGTAAAGTAGTTGTAAAAGTAAACTTAATTGGGTAAAACCAAAATAATACTAGAAAAATAAGAAACAAATTGCACAAAGCTAAGAAAATGAACAAAAGAAAAGAAAATAAAGTAAAACAAAAACAAAAACAAAAAACAAAACAAAATTAAATGAAACAGTACCAAAATAAAAATTAAACTAAGCAACCGTGCCTCCCCGGCAACGGTGCCATAAACTTGTTGGGGTAAAACCTAACGGTAAATTGTGCTGGGGGTTTAACCTAACGGCAAGTGTACCGGTCGATTATAGCAAATTTAAATCTCGGAGTATTCCCTGAGTATCGGATCCAAGGAGGCAGTGACTAGTTTAATTTCTACTTACACACAAAACAAGAAAAACTATAAAAACAGGAGTTGGGGGTTTTTGTGTATGATGGTGTGAAAGTGGTAAAAAGTTTACTAAGTAATAAATAACAGGTAAATAATTGTTTTTGGTTTTGTTTGATAAAGGAAATTCCGGTTTACTACTTCTCTCTAGATTGCAATTTCTTCCCCTAAGTGATTTCTACAGTATTCTGAATAAAACCCCAGAATAAAGATAACTAGTATTCGGTCTCCCGCTCCACGAATTCTAATTAGCAAAGACCGAATCCTAACTCTCGTTATGAATCCACTTTTACTAATTGCTTTAGTGTAGTCTAGATAATGGTCAGCTAGTGTTTTAGAGGAATTACCATCTCTATACTAACTGGTTCTTTCCTGTAGTCAATTGATAGCCGCAGTTCTCACTTATAAGCTAACAAACTGATAAATTATTTAATTGATCAGATTAATAAGTCTAGGAATTCATAAGGGAAAAGAACTTTATTCTATTGTACTACACAAATCACGAAGGTTCAGAAACAATTATTCTAGAGATACATAGTAAACCGAAATTAAAAGCGACTACTCAGCCATGGACAAAATAACAATGCTCAATATAAACAGCATAAGGATAGAGGGATTTAGCAGAAAAACTGATTTTAGAAGCCGTGGTCGAGTCTGCAATTTCCACAATTGTCTAAGTCACGTCCTGCTGTCTTGGGTCGGACGCTGATCCGGACACCTTATCCTGGTCACGTCCGGATCCGAACGTCAATCCGGACGTGGGTAAATGACGCGCTGTGAACAAGGTTTTGTCTGTGAGTTGGGGTGAAGAGCTACGGAGAAAGGTTTATGACTGGAGATGGAGCGAATCGTGGATGTGGATGAGATGTTTATGTAGAGAGGAGGAAGAGAGGATTGTGTAATGCTTAGACTCTGAGAGTCTGGGACGAATTGAAATGACTGCTGAAGCTGGGTTATATAGGCTTACAAATGAAACAAAGCTTAGTGGAAGTCTGGTAAGTGAGTGATTAATTGAGCATGGGCGTCTATTAATATATGCTGTAGTATGGGTTAGACGACCGCTCGACTGATAATTGCGCCGAAAGCCTGATTATCAGCGCGGTTGCATTTTATTTTTCTTCTCTGTGTGACGTCCGGATCTGTGTCCGGATGCGGACGTGACACAGAACCTCTAGATCTGAAACTCAAAATATGTCCGGATCACTGTCCGGATCCGGACAAGGTAGAGAACTCTTAGATCTGGATTTGGGTCACGTCCGACCTGTGTTCGGATCCGGACATGTGATGTCCGGATTTGCGTCTGGCTCTCTTGGTCCGGACGTGACCAATCTTTGCCTCTTTTTCCGGATTTGTTCCCCGTTTGTTGTGTTGCAATCCTTAGGATGTAAAATCTTCATTTCTCTGGGTTTTTCCTATATTTAGCATATAAAATGTATCAGTTCATACAAACAATCAATCTTAGGAAAAACACATAATAAGTGAGAAACATTGCCTGAATTGTTACAAATTATAAGGTGTTTAAACCCTTATTAGGGATCCTGTCATGTTTCGTTTTCGTAACATATGGATTTCTGATGCTAATTATCTGAGATGATTGATTAAGGCTGGTTGGGCTGCTAAGGTGGCGGGCGTTGCCTATGTTTGTCCTATGTTTAGAATGGTCCAGAAGATGAAGCTAATTAAGGTGAAATTGAAATGCCTTAATCAATCCAAATTTTCCCATCTTTGAGATAGAGTTGAGGTTGCGAAGACTAATCTGCTCAGTACTCAGAGGAATCTCATGTTGGACCCGTTTAATAGTTCCCTGATTGAGTTGGAAAACACTCATATACAACAGTATAATCAGGTTACTGGTTTATTAAACATTCAGGTAACTCAGCAGGCTAAAACTGATTGGATTCAAATGGGAGATGAATCTTTGGCTTATTTTACAAAATCCTGAATTCTAGAAGGCATAATTCTAGAATTCATATACTGTTTGATGACATGGGTGCAAGAGTCACTAATGAGGAGGAGATTGCTACACTTATTGTGAATTTCTTCATTAATCTCTGGGTACAAAAATGCGGGATAGAAGTGGTTGTGATCAGGTTATTTTCCGAAGGAAGGAGATTGTCTGCTGATAGTAACCAGATCCTTGTATGCTTTGCAGGATAAAGATGTCCTTGATGCTTTGAAAGCTATTAAGAACACAAGGCTCCTGGCCCAGACGGATTTAGTTCCTTGTTCTTTGAATCAGCATGGTCTATTATTGGTCGAGATTTTACTTTGGCTATCAAGGACTTTTTTATGAATGGTAAATTGCTGAAAAAAGTGATTCTACTCTGATTTCTTTGGTTCCTAAAGTGGTTAATCCTAGCTTTGTCAAAGATCTTAGGCCAATAGCTTATTGTAATGTGATTTACAAGGTTATTTCTAAGATTCTGACTGCTAGATTGAGATCAGCTTGGCAGAAATCATAAGTGACTGTCATGGGGCTTTTATTAATGGTAGATGCCTCACGCACAAGTCTTGCTTTGTCAATAAATTATTCAGGGTTATAAAGAAAGAACATTTCGCCTAGATGTGCTTTAAAGGTAGATATTCATAAGGCTTATGATAGTGTAAGTTGGGAGTTTCTGGAGGAGGTTCTGGTTGGGTTTGGCTTTGAGGAGAAATTTGTCAGATGGATTATGTGCTGCGTTACATCTCCGTTTTTATTCCATCTTGATCAATGGTTAGAGTAGAGGTTTCTTTAAGGGGGAAAGAGGTCTCAGACAAGGGGATCCCCTCCCCCCTTCTAGTTGTCATTTGTATGGAATATCTCAACAGGCTTCTGGATTCTCTGCGAAGTGTCCCAAATTTCAATTACCATCCCAAATGTGGTAAGACGTTTTTGAACCATTCTGTTTTGCGGATGACTTGCTGGTTTTTTGTAGAGAGGGATGCGAGCTCTATTGCCCTAATTAAGGAGATCCTTGATAAGTTTTCAGCATCTTTGGCCTTTCTGTTAGTCATCCGAAATGTAAAATCTATTTGGGTGGAGTGCAAGCGGAGGAAAAATAGAAAATTCTGGGGATTTTAGGGTTGAAGAAGGCGTGTTGCCAGTTAGGTATTGGGTGTTACTCTATCTACTCACAGATTTCTTGCTAATGATTACTCTCTGTTGATTAACAAAATCACCGCGCGCATTACTCATTGGACTGCTAAGAAGTTGAGCTATGCAGGAAGGTTGCAGCTTGTTGATAGCACGCTGATTAGTATCCAGAGGTTTTGGGCTAACATCTTCCTTTTTCCTAAGAAAGTCATACAGCTGATTATCAGGAAATGTAGGAGTTTTCTGTGGAGTGGCTGTGATGAGAGTAGGAAAGCGCCTGTTTCGTGGAGTAATATCTATCGATCCAAAAGTAACGGTGGTGGAAATTAAGGAAATCCTTTCCTGGAACAAAGAAGCAATTTTGTCTATCTTGCTTAATTTGAGAGGGGTGAACATTCTGCTCTCAGTCGATGGTGTAAAGCGCATCTGCTCAAATCTATTGACATTTGGAATGTTAAGCTAAAAGGTAACCATGCTTTCTGGTGGAAGTCCTGTCTGAAAATCAGAGATGAAGTTGTCAACAATAATCTCAGGGCTGAGCTAGAGTGCTGTCTTCAATCAATGGATTCTGTTAAAGTTTGTGATGTTTTGAGATTATCCACCCTTGTTCTGCTGATTATGGCTGGGATTTAGTCCTCTGGACGAACCCTTGTACTCCCGTCCGTCTTTCATCTGGTGGTTATCCTGTCATAACCGTCTAGCTAGCAAGGATAGGGTGAGCAAATGGAATGATAGTATTAACATTGATTGTGTGTTCTGTGGGCAAGAGGAAACCCGAGATCATCTGTTCTTTGTGTGTGATTTCAGTAAGCTTATTTTTACTAAGATTATGCATATCTGGTTAGCGTGTAAACTGCCAGTATACTTCTCTGATTGCATGTGTGCCTCTGGAAAGCGAGGCGGAAATCCTCTTTGGTTTTTAAGCTTCATGCTGCTATGTGGGGATGACTACTTACCATATCTGGAGGATGAGGAATGATGTGTCTTCTCGAAGGTAACACCTGACTGGAGGAAGTGTGCGGTCTCTATTAAATAGGATCTTAAACTGAGATGGGGTAGATTCACTTCAAATTGAATAGGAGGAATTTCAGAATTTGTAAGAGGTTTGGTTTGCGTGAGTTTTTGAGTCAATAATGGTTTTTTTCCCTGCAGCTTGTTGCAGGTTAGTGGTTTCTTGATCTCTAGGATGTAAGTATTCGTTTTGTTTAATATAGCTTAACTCCGTTTAAAAAAAATTGTATAATCTTGAAAACAACTAACTGACTTAAAAAAATATTTATGGTTGATAAGTGTCTAAATGAGCATGTTTTATGGGTGTATTTCATATATTATATCAGCACTTTTCTTGCTCATTTATCACTTATCGTATGTTTTCCTCTAGTTTATGTTTTATTGGTTATCTCACAAATTTATTGGTTAAAACATGAGGAAAACCAAGCTAGGAGCAAAGTAGACAAAAGACGACACATAGGCGTAAACGGCTCGAAAACGGAGTCCAAACGAAGAATCTAGAGCCGGTCAAAGTTCACAAAAGAAAACGAGTCAAAGACTTGTGTCCGTGGGTGTGTCCGCTCAACCAAGGCCGGACAAGAACATTTGCGTCCGTGTCTTGTCCGCATAACAAAGGCCGGACAGGGCAAAACACGTCCGTGGAAACAGGGCCGGACAAGGGCCAGACGGACTTATGTCCGTGTGTTGACCGAGAAAAAAAGCAAGGACACGGCAATTGTGTCCGCGGAGATTAGGCCGGACAAGGGGCGGACGTGAGCAAGGAAGAAATGTGTCCGTGGAAATCTGGACGGACAAGAGAAATTAATCCCTGATGAAAAGCACGGACAAGAAATAAATGCAACCCAAATCCAGAAACTGTCGCGACTGGTTTTTCTTCGCCGACTGTCTTCCTCAATTGCTTCTTCCTTTGTGGCGCCTGCAGACATATCCATCTACTCCATTAAACCATATCAGGCGCTGCCTTAAATTCCTCACGCGGTGCATTCTTAAATTGCTCACGCGGTGTTCCTCTGTCATCTTCCTCTTCCTTTCTTCTATAAAACAACGCTGCTTTGCTCAATAATCCATCCCTTCCTGAATCCAAAGTACCACAGTTCACCATCGAGTTCCACAGTTTCCACAAGTTTCCACACCTACGATCCATTCCATCCTCTTATCTCCCACTTCTCCATTTTATTTTCATTCTTCATTTCCACCACGAAGCAGAAGCACGATAAGAAGAAGAGAAGAAAAGGGAGCTGGAGCAGAAGCGAATCGCAGTCCAGTCTCCGCCGGCAGTCTCCAAAATAATGGCTATCTCTGCTTTCTTTTATTTCTGTTAATGTCTGAGTGATTTTTACTCGTATCCTAGGATGGGGTTTGATCCTAATATTACTTAAATAAATATTTATCACCTGTCTCTCTTATTAAACTTGTTTTAATTCCTTTCAGTAAATCCTAAAACAAATCAAGCTTGCCTCTTGCTAAAACCCCAATTTACATTTTATGCACTTTTATTTATCTTCTTGTACATTTACTAAACTGGATAATTAATTAGATAGTTGCGAAGTCTCTGTGGATACGACCTTGTTGTACTACAAAGATTGGGTCACTGCCCATAGTTAGCAAGATAGTTTAACTACTATTTTGCTCAATAAGTTTTTGCACCGTTGCCGGGGGACTTCGGTCCAACTATCTGGTTTATTATCTGTGTAGTTTTTCTTTTATTCCTTATTTGCCCCTTTTGTGTATAAATTTTGTTTCTTTTTTTAAGGGTACTTAATTCTGGATGGATGGTCACTACGATCAAGCAGGAAGTTGGTTATGGTTACCCCTATGGCGCAGGGAACTACATTAATGGAGGTCTGTCAAAGGTGCGAAGAGTACCATGAAAGCCCTCAATGTCAGACCCAAATGCTGAATTGAGAGCTCTCTTGGAGGATTCAAGTCATCTCTCAGCCTATCCCCATCTTTGTGTGCCAAGAGTGTGGAGGAGACCATGAAAGTTCTCATTGTCCTATGGTTGCAATAGAGAGAGACAACGCCATTTTAAGGGAAATGATGGCATATTCACCTCAAAGTTTGAAATGATCCGACAAAGAAGCTAGATCAGGTCGAACGCATTGAACAAACGGTTCAACAACTGACTGAAGTGGTTCACGAGGAGGAACAACCTGCTGAGGACATCAGCTACTTTCCACCTCTCCCTTATTTGAATCAGAGACTCATCACCAAACAACCATCAGCTTGATTATGGAGAACAACCCCTCAGAAAAGAGTTTCTCCTTGGACTTCATGGAGTTTCCTCCCTCTGAAGTCAACTACTTTTTCCCCTCCTTCTCCGTGCTCTACCAGAAGATGGGGTGGATACATCCTCAACTTGAGAAGAGGAGATACCGCCTCCCTCCGAGCCATCAGAAGAGAGTGCTATAATCAATTTCAAGGAGCCACTTCCCTCTGAAGTTGATTACATCAAGGCTCTTACCATAAGCCTCAACAACAATAGGAGGATTTTTACATCTTCCAATTTGAGGAAGCAAAGCCAATCACATCTGGTCTCCTGTTAGAACTACGCTACCGGCAGTACCTCCTCAAACACCAGGTTTTGTGGAGTATTCATTTTCCTATTATATTTGCCGAAGTAACGTTTTGTTTTGATCCAGGTGGTTTGCTTATAATACTGCCAACTTCGTTTTCCTGGCGAGCTGTTGTCTACTTATATTTTGATCCAGGATAACGAAGCAGGCGTCTAGCCAAAGACGTTAAAGAAGGGCAGCTTTCCGGGAGGCAACCCGGATGAACTTTTCTTTTATTTTGCTTTTATGCTCTTTTAATTTTCAGGTTCTCTTAAATTTTGTTTTTGCTAACTCTTAACCCCGTTTGTAGTATGGTTGCTTCTAGTGTCTTATGCAGGTGCAACTTCATGTCCACACCGCAACCAAGCTACGCTAATTGAGGCTGAAGCTCAAAGTGGGCGAACTCCTATAACGCTAGCAAAAATAATCTCAGGGAGTACCAGTTTCTTTAATTATGCTTTTTTTAAATAAAATCTGTTGTGGAGAGTTTCTGTGCTTAAACTTTATTTGTGACCTCTGTGTTCTCTCTATTTTCTCTACTTACCGAAAGGTCTTATGAAACACTCATTTGTTTTTTGGTGAACAATGAGGAAATGTTCAATTTAAGTGTGGGGTAGTGTGCCCTTTTCGGTGACATTTTGTGCTTTAAATGCTTAAATCTCTCTGCTTATCTTGCGTTTATCCAAATTCAATATCATGGACCTTTATATGTGGGTTGTTCTCTTTAGAAAAATACTGTTATGAATTGTGGGATAAATGGTACAAAAATTTTAAATTTTGATTGCTTTTGAGGAGCAAATTTTTATGCGGTGTGACCAATGATCTGAAATGGTTGGATTTTATTACTCAGGGGTTCCTTCTGTCTTCTTTCTTAGGGATTGCTAAGGGGTGCTTCTCTATCAAAAAACAATATAAAAATAAGGGACTTGCGAGACACCATTGGTAACCACAAAGAGAGTTGAGTGTTCTTAAATACAAAGGCTTGATGCCTACATATTATCTTCTCATCTCCTATGCAAAAAAGTGAAACAAATGTATAAATCTATTTTTCCTTTTGTTTTATCCTCAATGCCCATTCTTGAGAGAAGTTGGCCATGATAAAAGTTTCAAAGTCACCTTAGCTAAGAAGCATTGAAGTACTCCGGATCATATACCGGAAACTCTAATTTTTATTTTTACCCTGAGTACACCTATGCCACCAAACAGTTGATGGATCACACTCCTCGAAAATTTTAAAGATCACGTACTCGTTCACCTCTTTATCCTCCCTTCATAATAATATTTGTTAGTATTGAGCATTCCCTACTTGCTTGGGTACATGGTTTTGCTTGAGGACAAGCAAAAGGTAAGTATGGGGGTGTGATAAGTGTCTAATGATGAGCATGTTTTATTGGGTGTTTCATAATTATATTAGCAATTTTCTTGCTCATTTCTCACTTGTGTATGTTTTTCCTCTAGTTTATGTTTTAATGGTTATCTCACAATTTATGGTTACATGAGGAAAACCAAGCTAGGAGCAAAGTAGACAAAGAGACGAACGCATAGGCTCAAACGGCTCGAAAAACGGAGTCCAAACAAAGAATCTAGAGCGGTCAAAGTTCGCAAAACAAACGAGTCAAAGACTTGTGTCCGTGGTGTGTCCGCTCAACCAAGGCGGACAAGAACATTTGCTTGTGTCTTGTCCACAAAGGCCGGACAGGGCAAACCGTCGTGGAACCAGGGCCACTTATGTCGTGTGTTGACCTGAGAAAAAAGCACGGACAGGGCAATTGTGTGCGGAGATTAGGCCGGACAAAGGGCGACGTGAGCAAGGAAGAAATGTGTCCGTGGAAATCTGGACGGACAAGAGATAAATTAATCCCTGATGAAAGCACGGACAGAAATAAATGCAAACCCAGATCCAGAAACTTCGCGACTGGTTTTCTTCGCCGACTGTCTTCCTCAATTGCTTCTTCCTTTGCGGCTCCTGTAGACATATTCATCTACTCCATTAAACCATATCAGGCGCCTGCCTTAAATTCCTCACGCGGTGCATTCCTTAATTGCTCACGCGGTGTTCCCTCTGTCTTCTTCTCTTCCTTCCTTATATAAACAAACTGCTGCTTCTGCTCAAATAATCCATCCCTTCCTGAATCCAAAGTACCACAGTTCACCATCGAGTTCCACAGTTTCCACAAGTTTCCACACCTACGATCCATTCCATCCTCTTATCTCCCACTTCTCCATTTTATTTTCATTCTTCATTCCACCACGAAGCAGAAGCACGATAAGAAGAAGAGAAGAAAAGGGAGCTGGAGCAGAAGCGAATCGCAGTCCAGTCTCCGCCGGCCGGTCTCCAAATAATGGCTATCTCTGCTTTCTTTTTATTTCTGTTATGTCTGAGTGATTTTTACTCGTATCCTAGGATGGGGGTTGATCATATATATTACTTAAATAAATATTTATCACCTGTCTCTCTTATTAAACTTGTTTTAATTCCTTTCAGCAAATATTGTTAAATGCTTAGCGTGACAAACTACTGCATTTTATGGTAACTATCAACATATGATTTTGATATAGTCAAGGTACCACAAATGAATAAACCTTGGAATTTACACTCCGGATTGAGCAGGAAAATACTGAGGCTATTACTAAGGGTTCGTAACTGACAATTATTAACTCTAATAGACAGTAAATAATTGAGACAGGGTTATAAAATTGTTTAAGTAATTTAGGAAATTTCCCCCTCTATCCTAGGATACCTTTTCCATCCATTTACTTTATTTTACTGTGTTTATTATTTTTGCACTAATCCTAAACCAAATCAAGCTTGCCTCCGGCTAAACCCCCATTTACATTTTATGCACTTTTATTTATCTTCTTGTACATTTACTAAATGGATATTAATTAGATAGTGCGAAGTCTCTGTGGATACGACTTGTTGTACTACAAAGATTGGGTTCACTGCCCATAGTTAGCAAAATAGTTTAACTAGTATTTTGCTCAACAATGGTAAGGGGAAGACGACCAGCATAATACTCTAAATAAACAGACAAAAAAATATGTAAAAATGTAGCATATACCAGATTCATTTATGCTATTTTTTTTGCTGCAACTGAACGTGGGCTAAGTCAATTGTTTTCCAACATTCCTTCTTCTCCGCCGTGATCATTGAAAAGTTTGTGCCCTTCTGAAAAAAAAGATTAAGTATACCACTTTTTCACAAAATAAATTCACATATTAGCCTCCTAATTTTAAAATAACATTTGGGGATAATTTGTCTTTTGGAATGTTGATTTCATTAATATAGAAATTAAAATCGTTAAGGATTACGATTATTCTCCAGATCCGAAACAAGAAAATAAATAAATCATCTTTTTAAAAAACAGTTTTTTAGAAAGTTTTAAAAAGATGATTTCCAACTTATAAAGCTAAATTCTAAGGTGATTACTTAAGTTATGACGCAGACTTATAAAGTAAGAAATCGGTTTTTGAAAAGTTGATTTTCCATTTTCTTAATCGTTGAAATCGAATTTAAATCGAAACGATTTCTGAAGTCGTTTATAGAAAAGTCAATATCTTTCTTGTTTGTTGATTAGATAATTATGGTCCGAGAATAAAGTGATATCTCCTTGAATATTTTTTAAGAATTTGTTTTTTAAGATAGACTATAATATGTGAATTTACTTTAATAAAAGAGTGTTATTTTAGGTTTTTTTTTGGCCAGACTGCTTAATGCTACAAGTCTAAATGATTTGTCGAGTGATTTATTAGGATTTAGATATATTGTTATACACTAAAGTTTTGTTGTATATTAATATTATATTACCTTTGTACTATAGGCGGTGTTGTTTCATTATACTCGTCCCTGTGCTGCCGTGCAATCCTATTAAAGCAGGCGTGGGTGGTATTCCACGTCCTCGTTTTTGGTTCAAAACGCAGCAGGTCCATCGATCAACAGTCCTTCATCACCCGCATCGCACTCTGCTGCAGTGGTACATGAGGTCGGTGCTGAGGCTATGGAGGATGACACAGCGGTTCACAACAAGGTTGACATTAATCAAAACCCTGAGCTTGAAGAGGGCGAACTTCAGCAGTCACCTTCTGGTTCTAATGGCAGAAACGCAAACTCGACGTCGCTCAATGTTCCTCTACTGAATCTGATCTGAAGGAGCTACACGGTACAAAAGACTCCGCTAAGCGTGGGAAAGGGACGGTTCCGGATACTGGGAATACGGCGATGCTGGGGGAATCCCAGTATCGCCCAGCATAATGTCGATTTTAGTGACGAATTGTAGAGGATTGGGTACTCCTGCTACGGTTCGCTGGGTTAAGATGTGATACACCAACAAGTGCCCACTTTTGTGTTTTTGACTGAAACAAAGATGTCGTCTTTTGAACGCGGCCTTTTGCGCGCACATTTTGTAACTATTCCTGGGTAGGTGGGGATAGTATTGGTAGGCGGGCGGGGGGGTGGCTTATTTGGAAGTCCAATCTTGATGTAACTGTCCTTAGTTTGTCTAGCCACCATGTAGATATTGTCATCTGTGGTTATGGAGGTTGTAACTGGCGTTTCAGTGGTTTGTATGGCTGGTATGAATATGCGCAGAAATGGAAAACATGGAACCTTATTCAGTATCTCAGTTCTCAGTGGGATGGGCCATGGGTTTTGGGTGGAGACTTTAATGAGGTTTTGTACTCTGTTGAGCATAAGGGCCGTGCCAACCGCTCTGTTGCTAACATGACTGATTTCCGTAACTGCCTCTGTCTTGTGATCTGCATGATTTAGGCTATCGTGGATCCAAATTTACTTTCACCAACAAAAGCCCTTCATTTCATAACACGCGCAGCAGACTGGATCGCTTTCTAGCCAACGATTCATGGATCAATCAATTTTCCTTCTGCCATGAATTACCATCTGCGATGGGGTCAATCGGATCACAAACCTATCAAACTAGTATTACATCAACTAACCAATCGTGGTCCGAAACCCTTCAAGTATGAGAATTGCTGGGCTAGTAATCCGCACTGCCGTCATCTGGTGCAACCTGTCTGGCTCCGCCCGGGTTTGTCTTATTGCCAAAAGTTAAAATCATGTGGAATGCAGCTCCGCCGTTGGGGAAGAAAGCAAATTTGGGTGGGAGAAGAAACAGCTTCATCACCTCGTCAACAGATCGATGTGGTGGCTAATTAGGAGCCCACCCGGAGAGTCTTGCCCGCTGGAATGTGCTTAATCAGCATTAGATGAACCTCCTGCTGAAGGAGGATATCCGTCTCCAACAAAGGTCACGACAGAATTGGTTGGCTTCGGGTGACCGCAACACAACCTTCTTCTTCAGGCGCCATAGACTACGTTCCAGAAATAATACTATTTGCAGTTTAGCATCCGATACTCATGAGCCGCAAACATCATGGGTTGGTATAGAATCAGTTGCACGCACTTATTTTCAAACTCTGTTCACTACTACACATCCACAGACGAATCATCACTTACTTGCGTGTGTGGCAGATCGTGTCCCGCTGGAATTAAGTCTTGCCCTTGGAGCGCCATATACACAGCTAGAGGTCGTTGCAGCTTACAAGCAGATGCATCCGGACAAAGCTCCAGGGCCAGATGGCATTAACGACACATTCCTACAAACTTACTGGCCTATAATCAGCAAGGACTTTCTTGACCATGTTTGGGTTTTCTTAATGGTGGCCACTTACCTCCCACTCTGAATGATACGCACATCGTTCTGATCCCGAAAAAACATGGCGCAACATCTATTAAAGACTATCGCCCTATATCATTGTGCAACACCACTTATCGGGTGATTTCCAAGGTCTTGGTTAATGGAGTTTCCACAATACTACCCCATGTTATTTCATTGAGCCAAGCAGCTTTGTGAAACATAGATCCATAACAGACCAGGTAATGCTATGCCATGAGTTACTTCACTCCATGCGCACATCGCGTGCCCACACTAAAGGCCACTTTGCTTTTAAGGTGATATGTCAAAGCGTTTGATCGTATTGAATGGTCTTTTGTTCTGAATGTCCTCTCGGTTATGGGTTTCCATGCATCCTGGATTTCACTTGTTCAACAATGCCTACATCGGTTCGTACATCAGTGCTATTAATGGTTATCCAGGGCCTTTCTTCTCCCTCAACGGGGCTTGCGTCAAGGAGATCCATTGTCGCCTTTACTGTTTATTCTGTGCATGGAAACTCTATCATCATCATTACAGTTAGCTTCTGATGTAGGTCTGTATCGTCCTTATGTTCAGCAAGGTTTACAAACACCAATCTCACACTTGCTATTTGCTGATGATTGTAATATTTGGCGAAGCCACGGCGTCAAATGCTGCGCTCTCTTTGCGACATCTTGGAGGAGTTCAAGACAGCTTCTGGTCAGTGCATCAACACAGATAAATCAGCTATTATTGTAATACCCCAACCCGAAATCCAATAAACTGAACGGCGATCACTCCCAAATAAATTACAACTGCAGCGGAAATAAATACAACAACCGGGCGGTATCACAATGCCGTTGGCCACCCTGTGACCAACAAGGCTAAGTCCAAATACAATCCTCAAATGTCACGGTCTGGAATACAGATACAACCCGAGATACTAGGAATCAAACTCTAATGTAAATACTTAAGTAAAATAAATGTCTAGAAGAAGACTCCCATAGCTTGAATCTACCCCACCTACACTCGGTGTGGTAATCTTCTTAACTTCAGGTACCTGAAAAATGGGGGTGCCCCCAAAGGGGCTCAGCAAAACAATGCTGGTATGGAAAACGTGCAGCCCATCGTCTACCGGGCCACACCAACTACTTTGTCGAACACATGCAGTTCATTTTTATAAAGCTGTAAACAAGCATAGTCTGATAATAACAAGTATCCATACAAGGACAATAAGTCACATAGAACAAGACACAGAAGGTCGAGTTAGCTGAACTGAAATTCTTACTGATAGTCGGTCCACACAATGGGACTGACCGTTATAACTGAATATCTGAAATAGTGGAGGTATAGTGACCTCGTTATAGAGAAAGGTTGGGTATAAAACCCAGGAGATAACGTAGTTAAACCCTGAACTGAATGGCGTGGGAAATAAGAACCCACTAGAGGAATAAAGTCTTCCTCGAACTGAAGGGCATTTGAATCCCGGAAGGAATAAAGTCTTCCTCCCAACTGAATGTTCCGTCGCGACGTAGTAGGAGACGACCTGAGACAGGTACAACTCCCGTAGCATGCATGGCCAGATCCAACTGGGCTCCTCAATCTCAAAGTATATAATTGTTAAGTGTCATATAAAGACGTTAAAACAAGAACAACAATGTGTATTGTCAATTATCACGTTTAGGATAATGACGTATGTTATAAAGTGAAGTTAGTGAGAGACTTGAGTACAAGTCCTCGGTATACTGAAACACGGTATTTAATCCACTGGTATAGTAGTGTTTGTATGCGTGGGACATACACGTTGTAGTCAGCAACAATCACGCACATAAAATAATACCACACAGGTGTGCAAGAGTAAACAACCGTTTACATTAATTATCTTGGTCGTTATTTCAAACAACAGATAGCACACAAGCCAGTGTAATCCGTTAGAAAACAGGTTGCAAGAATCCCATACCGTTCACCGTAGACTGTACTTGTAAATTCCCGGTCAACGTCTGGTCAAACAAAGTCCTAGAATAGGATTTACTGAAAGGGTTAATTTATGTTACCCTTATATAATAATCTATTGGATCTTTTAACAAATCTCATATTTGTTATTTCATGTGAGGTTTTATTCCTTTTAATTACCTCATGATTTTATGTATAGCTTATTTGTTATTCCTTTTGATTTATTCACAAATCCTTTAATGCACATCTATGTGTTCATTGCATTTGTTGTTTATTTAATTTGTCTAGGTGACATAACAACTTATAATTTCTTAACAATTTAAATGTCACAATGACATAAAAATCTTATAGTTTTCATTTCCTCCTTTAACCATAAATAATATTTATTGTTTATCTTTTAATTCCTAATAACCATGTAAGCCACAGCTTTAATTCCATAATTTCCTTTAATCAAAATTCTTTCTTCTAAATCCTCCAAATATCCATATAGGACCTATATTTATTTAATCTTAAATTCTTAAACTTATATTTAGGTTATTTACAAACAACCACATTAATTCATAAACTTTACATTTTAATTCTAATCTCTTTATATAACTAAATTTAATTCCTTGTTCAATAAATTACAAAACTACCACCAATATTTTGGACATAACTTATAAATATAATAACTTTCGGAAATTACATCCTAGCCCTTCAAAATTTCGCATGTATATATATACTTCGTATATTGCAATCTAACCACAAAATCTTTATAATTTTACATAAAGTCTTATAAACTATAGTTTAATTTTAATTCTCCATAAATGCTGAATATAATTATATAATTTCTTTCTTAAATTACCAAACTAACCCAACTAAATCGGTTTTGGTCTAGAACTTTCCATTAATTACATTTTCACCCCAAAACTTATAATAGTCACTAAATAACTTATAAACTAAAGTTTAAATATTTAATTCTTCCAAATTTCGAAAGTAACCCCAATAATTCTCTTAATTATGAATTCGCCCATATTCACTCCAAACTTTAGTAACAACTTTCATAAATTACATAATAGCCCAAAACTTTATAAAAAGTTATTTTAGAGCTTGTTTAAATTATCTAGAATTCATAAACTTAATTCCTAACCTTATATTATTTTATATTTACACCAAACAGCCCTTTTGTTCTCGGCCTTCACAATATATACACTAAATTTGTGTAGAAATTACATTTAAGCCTTATAACTAAATTAATTAGTCATTTAAACACTAATAGAATATTTTTATCTCACCAAACTTTATGATATAAATTTATATACCTAAGTAGCTCATTAAAATCCATTTAACACATAAAGCTTTCGGCCATAATTTAAATGAGACCATATGTTATATAAAAGTGGATTTATATGTCTAAGTAATTATAGATAAATTCATAGGAGTCATATAACTCATGTATAAATTATTGTAATGTCTTATATAAATTCTTAGCCCAAAATAAGCATTTTTGCCCAAGACAATTCGGCCTAATTTAATTTGTAACATAGATAATTTTTGTGACAACAAAATTGTCTTAGGTAAATATTTTCATATATGTTATAGTTTATATTTTGGCATATAAAACCATATAGTTTCGGTATTAATATACCTAAGAGGTGTACATAATTTTGTACATTTTTAGAAGCTTAACAAAGCTTATAATATAAGGATTTACTTAGTGAACTTACTTCTTAACAAAGGTGGTTAAGTGCTTGAACTTCTTCTTGAATCTCCAAGCTTTCTCCTAGGTAAACTTGATGTCCTCTTCGGTTTTATGCAAGAGGTGAAGGTGTTTAGGAGTTAGATCTTGAATAAAGATCTTAAGTAGATTTGGAAGTAGTTTTATAAGACTTTACCTTAGAACTTTCTCTTATAATTTCGGCTCACCCAAAGGTAGATGAAGAGCAAGTTTTCCTTCAACAAAATGAAGAAGAAAAGAGACTTAGAAGAAGTAGAACTTGGTTACACATAAAAATGTGCTTTAAGGATTTTCAAGCTTTGAAACTACCTTAAGATAACCTTGAGATGCTCCTTGATTTAATGTTGGTTTGGACAACCTTCTTGGAGAATTAATGTGGCCGAACCCACCTTGATATGCTAGGAAGAGTTTTGCTTCAAGACTTGCCAAGAAATGCTAGGAAATTTACCTTAAGATGAAGATAGAAGTTAAAACTCCATTAATGGACTTAAGAGCTTCAAAGGAAGAAGATGAAGCTAGAAGAGAGAGAAGGGAGCTTACCTAAACCGTGCAAGAGAGGGCAAGGAAGAAAGTGAGAGCATGCTCACGTATAACATTGAAAATGCCCTTAGAATTTGATTTTCTTTTGTCAAATTTTTAATGTCATTTGACAATGCTTTTTCCTTAGTTTATTGCATGAGTTATTGGCTCAATAAATGCCTCCTTTCCAGCATTGAAATCGGCCATGATGGGGGACAAGCCAGGTGGAGCAAAAATAATGCAAACTAGAAGACAAGGTGAGAAAAGGTAAGGTATCTTCTTTTGATTTTTCTAAGTTAATGAATTGTCTTCTTCCTCATGTCTTGCACGAATTGGAGGTCTGAATGGGGCTCAAAAACCGGCCAGAAGACAAGGAAGAACATGGAAGATAGCTTAGTTTGTAAAAAAGAAAAAGAAGGAATCTTAGATCTACTTTTGCCTTTTTGCTTTTGTTTTCTTCCTAGCTCACATGTGCTTGCTCATGACCTAATTTCGACAGCTCTCTGGTAAAATGAGACCTACATACTTAGACATTAAGTAATATAACACATGGGATGATGAGTCATCATATTCTAAGCCTTTTATAAATTTTTAAAGCAAATTTTATACTAGTTTTTGCCCTTAAAATCGGCCCCTATAGAGAGCCTTGTTGACTAGTCACACCAACTGATTTAGAAGGTCATTTTACCCTTTTTAAGATTACCAATTCGTGGCATGTCAAAAACTACAAGGTAATTGCGTAAAACGCATTTTCGTGACACCCGAAGGTGTGTTTTTGTGTTCTAAGGAAATTTTTGGGAAACCAATTGTTCTTATGAGTTCCAAGTGTTTGTAAACACTATTATAGTAAATAAACATATACTAAGATGTACATTGAGTTATATGGGGTTATATCAACCCGTGACATAAATTACGGGCCATCGGGACACTCCCGGGCCAAAAGGAGCGCTAAGAAATCCTCCTTTGGTTTTTGCTGAATTTTGAGAAACCACTTCGTGGGTTCTCTTTAGAATGATAAATAATGATGTTAGGAACTCTAGGAATTAATTTTATAGGAGTTCGTGCCACCTCGGCACTCCTCCGGACTTTTCGTGCTTTAAGGAGCGGGTGTGAGCACTCCCGAGCGTTTTGCGTATTTGACTGAATATAGCTTAGGGAATATATTTGTATATTCATATAATAATTGTATGACCATTTAGTTTGAATATTAGAGGGTCATACAAGGTCATGTTTGACCATATGCTTCTAAGGCGTTTTAGCGTTTATGGTGAAACGACTGTTTTTACGTAACGTTTTCATGCATGGGTTTGCATGCGTACGTGAAATGATTTATATTTGGATTATATTCCAATAAATAATGATTAAATAATATATTATTTAGATTTGGGGTATTTCAATCTACCCCCTTAAAAAAGGACTTCGCCCCGAAGTCTCATATTTAAAGTGTAAGGTTGTGGGGGAATCAAGTTCCTATATCCACAACTCAATCTAATTTTTAGGAATCAAGTTCCAAGTCTCTATATCCCTAAGTTCATAGTGTATATCAAGTACAACAGAAATACTTGGAATGTCATAACATATACTTGCAGTGTAAGGCAAGGTAGTGAACACATCACTTTTCATTTCAAATGGTGCAACGTAGTGCATATAATCTTTCCATTGTAGTGTAATGAAGTACACACAATCAAGTAGAAGTACAAGGTATATTCAAAACACAGTGTTACACAAGAACACATACAAGACAAGGTGTCACTGAAATGCACAAAAGTGCAACAACTGAAATGCACAAAAGTGCAACAACTGAAATGCACAAAAGTGCAACAACTGAAATGCACAAAGTGCAACAACTGAAATGCACAAAAGTGCAACACTGAAATGCACAAAAGCAACAAATGCACACTAAAATCAAAATGAAAAAGGCTCTACCCCCCAAAAGAAGGGGTACGCCCCCGTACCCTAGACTAAAGTGCCTAGTCGGTAAATAATGAGGGAAACTTCGCTCGCATATCAGCTTCGAGTTCCCATGTGGCCTCTTCCACATCGTGGTTCGACCAAAGAACCTTCACGAGGCTCACAGACTTGTTTTCGAGTCTCTCGTGTCTTTCTATCTAAGATTCTTTGCGGTGTTTCCACATACCGCATTGTTGGTTCTAAAGAGAGTGTCTCTGGTTGTAGAACATGAGAGGATGAGGCATGTATTTCTTAAGCTGAGACACGTGAAAAACATTGTGTACTTTGCCCAACTCGGCTGGCAAATCAAGTCGATATGCCACTAGGCCCACCCGCTCTATGATAGCGTAGGTCCTACAAATTTCGGGCTTAGCTTGCCCTTCTGACCAAATCTGAATACACCCTTCATGGGTGAAACTCGTAGAAATACCTGGTCGCCAACTGCGAACTCAGGTCTCGTCGCCTCTCATCAGCATATGATTTCTGTCTGTCCTGTGCTGCTTTCATATTGTTTCTGATCTGCTGAACTTCTGCCTGGACTTGCTCCAAGTACTCAGGCCCAATGATGACGGTCTCACTAGACTCGTCCCAGCACAAGGTGTGCGGCATGGTCTGCCATATAAGCCTGAAAAGGTGACATCTGTATAGAGGCGTGATAACTGTTATTGTAAGCAAACTCGATGAGATGTAATCTATCTATCCAGCTGCCGGAAGTCCAAGGCACATGCTCGTAGCATGTCCTCTAAGGTCTGAATAGTCCTCTCTGACTGACCATCTGTCTGAGGATGAAATGCTGTGCTAAGCTTTAATTCAGTGCCAAGTGCCTCGCGAGTAGCTCGCCAGTATCGTGAGAGAAATCTAGTGTCTCGATCTGAAACAATAGTCTTTGGAACTCCATGATGTCTGATAATCTCTTTCTCAAAAGCTCTGCTAACTTAGGCACTTTCCAAGTGTCTTTCATCGGAATAAACCTAGCAACCTTAGTCAATCGATCAACAACGACCCAAATCATGTTTAGGCCTCCTCTCGTAGGTGGTAGTCCCACCACGAAGTCCATGGAGATATCATAAAACTTCCACTCTGGAACTGGCATAGACTGTACCATACCTCCAGGTCGTCTATGTTCGAATTTCACTTTCTGACAAGTGAGACATCGAATCACATACTCTGTCACGTCGCCCTTCATACCACTCCACCAGAAATACTCTCTTAGATCTTTGTACATCTTAGAAGCTCCTGGATGGACAGATGTGGTAGAAGTGTGGGACTCTCGAAGAATATGCTCCTTAAATCTGTGCTGTCTCTGGGAATACACAATCTCCCCTTCAATCTGATGAGTCCATCATCATGTAACTGGAACTCATACTTCCCACCTTCAAATGTACCGTCAGACAACTTCTGACTGATCTCATCATTCGCTGATCACTCTGCTGTGCTCTACGTATGTCGTCCATAAGACTCGAGCTAGCCACAATGGCATTTAGGGAATGTGCTCGTCGACTCAGTGCGTCTGCTACAACATTAGCTTTCCCTTCCTTGTACTGCAAATCAATATCATAGTCCTTAAGAAATTCAACCCATCTTCTTTGTCTCATGTTTACTCCTTTGGGTGAATACATACTTCAAACTCTGTGATCCGAATATACGGTCATCTGGACACCATACAGGTAGTGGCGCCAGATCTTCAAAGCAAAAACAATAGCTCCAAGCTCCAAGTCATGTGTGGGATAGTTTTCCTCATGTTTCTTCAACTGTCGGGAAGCGTAGGCGACTACCTTCCCATTCTGCATGAGTACACACCCTAATCCCCTACCTGATGCATCACAGTAAACTTCATAACCCTCTGTGCCTTCAGGTATAGTCAAAACTGGTGCTGATGTCAAGCATTCTTCAGAAGCTCGAATGAGGTCTCACATTCAATAGTCCATGTGAAAGGTGCATCCTTCTTCATTAAGCTGGTCATAGGTTTGGCTATTTTGGAAGTCTCTGACAAACCTTCTGTAGTATCCTGCTAAACCAAGGAAACTCCTGATGTCCGTAACTGTCTTTGGCCTAGGCCAAGTGCGAACTGCTTCTATCTTTGCCGGATCCACTGCGATCCCAGCATCAGAGATAACATGTCCTAAAAAGGAAACTCTGTCCAACCAAACTCACATTTGGAGAACTTAGCATAAAGCTGTTCTCCCTTAAGATCTCAAGTACATGTCGGAGGTGACTCGCGTGCTTTCCTTAGACTTTGAATAAATGGATGTCATCGATGAATACAACCACGGTTCTTATCCAACTGCTCTCTGAATAATCTGTTCATCAAATCCATAAAGACTGCAGGTGCATTTGACAAGCCAAAAGGCATAACTGTAAATCATAGTGGCCATATACCGTTTCTGAATTGCTGTCTTTTCTATGTCTTGCTCCCCGATGGGTATCTGATGGTAGCCTGATCGTCTCAAATCGATCTTCGAAAATACTTTTGCTCCTCTCAACTGATCAAACAAATCATCAATCCGTGGTAGTGGTATTATTTGTTCTCACCGATACTGCATTAAGCTCTCTGTAATCAATACACAACGAAGGCTTCCATCCTTCTTCTTCACAAATAGGACTGGTGCTCCCAAGGAGATACGCTAGGTCGTATGTATCCCTTGTCCAATAAATCTTTCAGCTGCTCCTTCAGCTCAGCCATCTCTGCTGGTGCCATACGGTACGGTGCCTTAGCTATGGGACCGGTACCTGGTAGTAATTCGATGGAGAACTCTACCTCTCTGGATGGCGGTAAGCCTGGAAGTTCCTTTGGAAAAATATCTGGAAAATCCGACACCACTGGCATAGCTGGATCAAAATCAGGGTCATGCTCTACATTCTGAACATAACATAGATATACCTCCTTCTGCTTCCTGACGTGCTTGTACATGGACATAGCAGATATAACTTTTATCGATGGTGCCCTAGGGCTCTGACGGTAAGATACTGTCACTCCTGATGGGCTCTTAAGCAACAGTCTGCGCTCTGCACAAAGAATGCGGCCTCTGTGCCGCCCCAGCCAGTCCATCCCGGCTATAACATCGAATCCTAGACCTCTGAACTCAATAAGGTCAATAGGAAATTCCTCCTCCTTAATACTGATAGTGGCTCCTCTATAAAGACGAGTGCAACTGATCTTCTCCTTAGACGGGAGTGCCACCTTAAAATCAGGTAACTCTACTGCGTCTAGCCCCAACTTCCCGCAAGCGTAGGCGAAACGAAAGTATGTGAGGCTCCGGAGTCGAACAGTACTAATGCATCCACTCCATTAACGGAAAGGTACCAGTGAGGATCGCGCCGCCCTTGCTGGCCTCCTCCTCAGTAAGTATACTTAAGGCACCTTCCGTCTCCTTAGCACAACCTAATAACAGAATCTGAGTAAGTACTTTGGTATATGATGGGGTCTAAAGACATTCACTTTCATGACAATAATGCTTCACTGATGAGATGATCTCCTTTCGGATGTCCAAAACAAATTACAACACTAATACTTTCTAAAAGTCAAACTTAATCTTCCTGGTCTCATGTGAGTGGTGTTTATCACTGTCGAAGGTGTGTGTTTAGTTTAATAACCCTCTTAATTCCATGGTATAGCAACCTTGACTTTCCACCCATTATTAAAACATCTCCTGAACTCAATATAATTTTCTTTGCAAGGTCCACACGCTTCTGCTCGCAATAAAGGAACTCTGCGTCATCTCCAATTGACAAAGATAATACTGGTATCCCCTGTTCAAGGGACCCTTTTGTTTCATCATTGTCCTGGTGTAGTCCTAAACGGCCTCCTTCTTCATAGAAGTTGATGATACATAGATCAGCCCTTAAGTTGGGAACTGGATCTTCTTCCATCTGCTGAGCTGTAGTAACTGCTTGTTCCACAATTTGTAAAAATTCTTCTGGGATTTTTGGCACTTGTGCTCCATCTCCATTTCTTGTATCCTGGTAGTTCTTGGTATAAGGATTCCAATCCTTTCCCAAAACATCATTTTCAGCTTCATTTTTGATCCTCCTGGAAATTCTGGAGTGTAGAACCCTCCTGGTCCTGCTCCCAATTCTTGACATTTCTGATGATTGCAATTTGTGTCTCCGGTGTTAGGTATCCTTTGAGTAATATCAAACCTGGTTGGATAACCTTACATTGTTCGTTCCCTGGTTCTTGTACTTTGATAATGTTTTCTTCCAGGAGGGGGGGGGGGGTGAGGGGATAGGAAAGCATATCTTATAGCTTCCTACGTGGTTTAATTTTTACTAGTGAGTCTTACTAATTCTTTCCTATGCAACAGGCAATCAAGGCATGCAAGCACTCATTCACATCATCCATTGCTCGATAATAGGTTCACACGGTTTAGAAATACCTGGGTTAGTAGAAGGACCAGCCTCATCTGAGCGGTCCATGACATGCAGGGCGGGTCCCGATGCTGGGCCCTTGCCCTTATACCCCTGAGCTGGTTGGTTGGTGGAGGGCGAGTATCGCTAGCTCCATTCTTAGGGCCGGTGGTTGGCTTTGCTCCCGGGCGGTAGTTCCTGCTCTCCGGGTTTCGGATACACTCGAAGGCACGATGCCCGAGTATCTGACAGTAGCGGCACATGACTTTCTCCCCTTGGCAGTCCACGCCGGGGTGGTCCTTTCCGCATTGCTTACAGTTGAAACGGCGGACATACTTCTGGCCCGTGTTTGAGCCATGTCCAGAACCTAACACAATCAAGGTCAATTATACATCCAAAGGTACTGAAGTAATCACAAAAGTCTCAAATTTAACTTAGAGTCCTACCCTTAGTGGGTAGGTTTTCTGTGTAGTTGCTGCTCCGTGGGTTCCTGACTGGGGGTTCCCAGTAGTTTGGTTCCCCTTCCCTTGGTAGGACCCCTGTCCCTTCTGATAAGGTTTGTTCCTTCGTTGGAGTTCCCCTGCTTGGCATCTTCGCCACCAGGCGTCCTTCCTCTTTTGGGAGCTCAAAGCATCCCTTCTCTTACAAGTGATCTCCACTACGGAAGCAGCATGGTAGCATTCCTGAAATCTCAAGATATTAATCTCCAAATCTCCCATGATGGGGTATAGTATGTAATAAGATTTCCAACTGATTTATGTCCTTCTGTTTTACCTGCAAACTGTGGGGATGATTGGTCCCATCCCAAACTGAAGTCGAGGGCTCAGTCCCCCGTAGAATCGGTCGACCAACACCTGGTCCGAGTATCCTATGCCGGGTAGTAGTCGGAGTAGTGAAGTAAACTTAGCATAATACTCATCAACGGTCATCTTTCCGTCTGCTCCAATGCATCAAACTCCCTAGTCTTCACCATCCTGGTGTGGGCCGGGTAGTATTTGCCCCTAAGTAGTGCAGTGTAATGTCCCCAAGTAAAAGCTGGGTCATCCAGGTGGTCGGCTTTCACCATGTTCCACCAATCTCTAGCTGCATCCTTCAGATAAAAGGCAGCAAGTCTTACTTTTTCCCTAGCTGGGACTGCAAGCGTCTCGAACGCTGTCTCCATCTCCATGATGTAGGTCTCTAAGTGAGCAGGGTCAGTCTGCCCCTTGAATGCAGTTGGCCTCAGATCAGCCAAACTCTTCACCCAGTCTCTCTCCTGGGTGGTGGTGGTGGAGGTAGCTGCTGCTGCTGTGCAACCCCCGCCTGTGCAAAAGCCTGAGCAATTAAGGTGCAATGTCTGCCAACCTGATGTTGGCTCCTCATCAGCCTGTCCACGTCGTCCTCCTCTTCCTGACATCTGCAGGATGTTGAGGTATATTAGGCACTGTGGTCAAAACTCGGTCTTGGATAGTAGTCTAAGTAAAACTAACTTAAACTCCTTTCAATACTATCTCTCAACCCTTAACCTAAAGTTAGATATCCTAATCTCGGTGTATCCTTGTATCCAGAGCGTAACTACGCTCTGATACCATTTTTGTAATACCCCAACCCGAAATCCAATAAACTGAACGGCGATCACTCCCAAATAAAATACAACTGCAGCGGAAATAAATACAACAACCGGGCGGTATTACAATGCCGTTGGCCACCCTTGTGACCAACAAGGCTAAGTCCAAATACAATCCTCAAATGTCACGGTCTGGAATACAGATACAACCCGAGATACTAGGAATCAAACTCAAAGTAGAATACTGAAATAAAATAATTAACTAATAGTAGACTCCCAAAGCTTGGTCTACCCCACCTACACTCAGTGTGGTGATCTTCTTAAACTTCAGGTACCTGAAAAATGGGGGTGCCCCAAAGGGCTCAGCAAACAATGCTGGTATGGAAAACGTGCAGCCCATCGTCTACCGGGCCACACCAACTATTTTGTCGAACACATGCAGTTCATTTTTATAAAGCTGTAAACAAGCATAGTCTGATAATAACAAGTATCCAAACAAGGACAATAATGTCACATAGAACAAGACACAGAAGGTCAAGTTAGCTGAACTGAAATTCTTTACTGATAGTCGGTCCACACAATGGGACTGACCGTTATAACTGAATATCTGAAATAGTGGAGGTATAGTGACCTCGTTATAAAGAAAGGTTGGGTATAAAACCCCAGGAGATAACGTAGTTAAACCCTGAACTGAATGGCGTGGGAAATAAGAACCCACTAGAGGAATAAAGTCTTCCTCGAACTGAAGGGCATTTGAATCCCGGAAGGAATAAAGTCTTCCTCCCAACTGAATGTTCCGTCGCGACGTAGATAGGAGACGACCTGAGACAGGTACAACTCCTGTAGCATGCATGGCCAGATCCAACTGGGCTCCTCATTCTCGTAGTATAGAGTTGTTAAGTGTCATATAAAGACGTTAAACAAGAACACAATGTGTATTGTCAATTATCACGTTTAGGATAATGACGTTTGTTATAAACTGAAGTTAGTGAGAGACTTGAGTACAAGTCCTCGGTATACTGAAACGCAGGTATTTAATCCACTGGTATAGTAGTGTTTGTATGCGTGGGACATACACGATGTAGTCAGCAACATTCACGCACATAAAATAATACCACAGTGTGCAAGAGTAAAACAACAGTTTACATTAATTATCTTGGTCGTTATTTCAAACAACAGATAGCACACAAGCCGGTGTAATCCGTTAGAAAACAGGTTGCAAGAATCCCATACCGTTCACCGTAGACTGTACTCGTTTAATTCCCGGTCAACGTCTGGTCAAACAGAGTCCTAGAATAGGATTGACTGAGAGGGTTAATTTATGTTACCCTTATAAAATAATTCTATTGGATCATTTAACAAATCTCGTATTTGTTATTTCATGTGAGGTTTATTTCTTTTAATTACCTCATGATTTAATGTATAACTGATTTGTTATTCCTTTTGATTTATTTATACATCCTTTAATGCACATATATGTGTTCATTGCATTTGTTGTTTATTTTATTGTCTAGGTGACATAACAACTTATAATTTCTTAACTACATTTATATGTCATACATAGACATAAATTCTTATAGTTTTATTATTCTCCTTTTAACCATAAATAATATTTATTGTTTATCTTTTAACTCCTTATAACCATGTAAGCCATAGTTTTAATCCCATAATTCCTTTAATCAAATTCTTTCTTCTAAATTCCTCCAAATATCCATGTAGGACCTATATTTATTTTAATCTAAATTCTTACTCTTATATTTCGGTTATTTACAAAACAACCACATAAGTTCATAAACTTTATATTAAATTCTAATCTCTTTATATTATAGAGTTTTAATTTCTATTTAGCTAAATTACAAAGCCATCCCTAATATTTTGGTATATAGCTTTTAAATATTATAACTCTCAAAAATACAACTTAGCCCCTTAAATTCTCGGCTTTAATAATTTATTTCTTATAATTACAATCTAACCACAAAATCTTATAACTTTACACAATGTCATGTAAACTATAGTTTTAATTTAATTCTCCATAAATGCCGAGTATATATTATAAATTCCTAAATTACCAAACTAACCCCAAAGAATTCGGCTTTGGTCTTGAACTTTCCATTAATTACATCTTCACCCAAAACTTTCTAATAGTTACTTAATAACTTATAAACTATAGTCTAAATATTTAATCCCTTGAAATTTCGAAAGTGAACCTAATAATTCTCTTAATTATGAATTCGCCCACTAATAAATTCTAAACTTTCATAACAACTTTTATAAATTACATAATAGCCCAAAACTTTATAAAAAGTTATTTCAAAGCTTGTTTAAATTATCTAAAATTCTTAAACTTAATTCCTAACCTTATATTATATTATAATTACACCAAACAGCCCTTTAGCTCTCGGTTTTTAATAAGTACACTAAACTTTGTAAAAATTACATTTAACCCACATAACTTAATTAATTAGTCATTTAGACACTAATAGAATATTTTAACTCACCAAACTTTATGATAAATAAATTTATATACCTAAGTAGCTCATTAAAACTTATTTATCAAGTAGAACATTCGGCCATAATTTAAATGAGACCTTATGTTATATAAAAGTGGATTTATATGTCTAAATAATTATAAATAAATTCATAGGAGTCATATAACTCATGTATAAATTATTGTAATGTCTTATATAAATTCTTAGCTCAAAATGGAGTACTTTTGCCCTTGAACTTTCGGCCTAAATTATATGTAGCATAAATAAACTTTGTGACACAAAAATGTGTCTTAAGGTAAATATTTTCTATATATGTTATAGGTTATATTTTTGGCATATAAACCATATGGTTTCGGGTTTAATAGGCCTAGGAGGTGTACATAATTTTTGTATAATTTTTAGAAGCTTAACAAAGCTTATATCATAAGGATTTACTTAGTAAACTTACTTCTTAACAAAGGTGGTTAAGTGCTTGAACTTCTTCTTGAATCTCCAAGCCTTCTCCTAGGTAAACTTGATGCTCCTCTTCGGTTTTATGCAAGAGGTGAAGGTGTTTAGGAGTTAGATCTTCAACAAAGATCTTAAGTGGATTTGTAAGTAGTTTTACAAGACTTTACCTTAGACTTTTTCCTTATAATTTCGGCTCACCAAAGGTAGATGAAGAGCAGGTTTTCCTTCATCAAAATGAAGAAGAAAAGAGACTTAGAAGAGGTAGAACTTGGTTATACACAAAAATGTGTTTTAAGGATTTCCAAGCTTTAAAACCTACCTTAAGATAACCTTGAGATGCTCCTTGGTTAAATGTTGGTTTGGACAATCCCCTTGGAGAACTAAATGTGGCCGAACCCCCTTGATATGTTAGGAAGAGTTTTGCTTCAAGACTTGCCAAGAAATGCTAGGAAATTACCTTAAGTTAAAGATAGAAGTTAAAACTCCATTAATGGACTTAAGATCTTCAAAGGAAGAAGATGAAGCTAGAAGAGAGAGGAGAGAGCTTACCTAAACCGTGGATGAAGAGAGCAAGGAAGAAATGAGACCTAGCTCACGTAAATGAAAGAAGCAAATTGGAATTTGATTTTGTTTTGTCAATTTTTAATGTCAAATGACTTTACTTTTCCTTTGTTTATTACATGATTGATTGGCTCAATAAATGACCTCTTTCCAGCTTGAAAAACCGGCCATGAGGAGTGTGACAAGGCAAGAGCATGTGGAAGAAATAATGTGAACTAGAAGACAAGGAAATTTAGGTAAGGTATCTTCTTTTGATTTTTCTAAGTTTGTGTTGTCTTCTTCCCCATGTAGAGTCACGAATTAGGGACTGAATGGAGCTCAAAAACCGGCCAAGAAGAGCCAAGGAAGAAGCAAGGAAGGTTACTTGCTTAAGAAATCAAAAGGCAAAAAGAAAAGGAATCTACTTTTTGCTTTTAGCATTTGTTTGTATCTAGCTCACATGGCCTTGTTCCATGACCTAATTTCGACAGCTCTCTGGTCAAATGAGACCTACATACTTTGGCATTAAGTAATGTAACACATGGGATGATGAGTCATCATGTTTTAAGCCTTTTATAAATTTTAAAGCAAATTTTATACTAGTTTTTGCCCTTAAAATCGGCCCCTATAGAGAGCCTTGTTGACTAGTCACACCAACTGATTTAGAAGGTCATTTTAACCCTTTTTAAGATTACCAATTCGTGGCATGTCAAAAACTACAAGGTAATTGCGTAAAACGCATTTTACACCCGAAGGTGTGTTTTTGTGCTCTAAGGAAATTTTGGAAACCAATTGTTCTTATGAGTTCCAAGTGTTTGTAAACACTTATTATAGTAAATAAACATATACTAAGATGTTACATTGAGTTATATGGGGTTATATCAACCCGTGACATAATTTACGGGCCATCGGGACACTCCCGGGCCAAAAAGGAGCGCTAAGAAATCCTCCTTTGGTTTTTGCTGAATTTTGAGAAACCACTTCGTGGGTTCTCTTTAGAATGATAAATAATGATGTTAGGAACTCTAGGAATTAATTTTATAGGAGTTCGTGCCACTTCGGCACTCCTCCGGACTTTCGTGCTTTAAGGAGCGGGTGTGAGCACTCCCGAGCATTTTGCGTATTTGACTGAATATAGCTTAGGGAATATATTTGTATATTCATATAGTAATTGTATGACCATTTAGTTTGAATATTAGAGGGTCATACAAGGTCATGTTTGACCATATGCTTCTAAGGCGTTTTAGCGTTTATGGTGAAACGACTGTTTTTACGTAACGTTTTCATGCATGGGTTTGCATGCGTACGTGAAATGATTTATATTTGGATTATATTCCAATAAATAATGATTAAATAATATTATTTAGATTTGGGGTATTTCATGTAATGATGAGGATTGATTAGTAATGATGTTATAAGGTTGTTTAAGACATGTTAGGTGAGTTATAATGACAATTTAGTGGGGGAAAGATGTATTAAAATGTAAAAGTAAAACAAATTAAAAAGTGAAGTTATGTAACTAAGTTAACGGGGAAAAGTTATAAGCATTAGACATTAAATAATCATGCTACCCCGATGTTAATAAAAGTACATGTAATGTTATCAGTTGTTCGAGAATTGCTCGAGGAACATAAGTGGACGTGGTAAAGTGGACTCCGGTGACAGGTATGGTTTTCTTGCAACCTGTGTCCTACCGGATTACACCGGCTTGTATGCCAATGTGTTTTTCTGTATGTTTGCCACGTTGTAAGATAAAACATGTAATGAGTTTACAGTAATTCATTTATGTGGCGTGTTCAACTCCGATACCATCTAACCTCGGAAGTGTTAACCTTAGTTAACTGAGTCTAGGATCACATGAGAGTTCGGTATTCGGAGTAAACGACCCGAACCATGGGACGTTCTAACCACGGCTATGCGTGTGTTAATTGTGTGATATGTGTATGTGTATGTGAATGTAGGGATCTCCCTTGTGTGTTTAACCCAGTTGTAATACTGTATGGTGCGAAGATGTGATAGACTCCATAGTGGGGTTCTAACTAATATCTAAAAGTAAGTATGTACTAACAGTGGTGAGGAATCCGGTTGGCCGGTCGCGGGTTGTTTGGAGTGGGTATCCTTCTTAGCCTTACCCTTCTCTCTGTTATGGTTTTCCCTCACGGGTTATGATCTCCCATTAGCTTATTCCAAAGCTTGGCTATTCTGACTTATGATCGGTTTGGGGGGGAACAGGTGTGTTTGGTGGTGTGTTCGGGCCTCCAAACCCAAACCATCTTAACTTAAGTTACTCGTCCGACTATTAGGACTGTAATGAGTGTTGTTGTTGTTGTAACGAGCTTATCATGAGGGTGACTTCATTCTCTAGGCTCACCAGTGAATTAACTATGTTCGGGTCGGTTCCTAAGAGAACCGTTCCCGTTATGTTATGTGTTGTTGATGTAATGAAATTTTTATTGCGATGTTATTATGTGCACGTTGAAACGTGAAAGTGTTGTTATGTGTTGTTATGTGTTGCATGTTATATGTTGTAAGATGTGGAGTATGTGGATCATGGATATGAATCCCAGTTTGTGATAAGAGGCGTTTAAGGATAACCCGATTAATGGGTAAATTGTCGTCTATTAAGGAAGTAGCTCCATTAGAGGAGAAACACTCTAGGGATAATGAATGCCATGAGTGACTTATCAAATAAGGATGTATTATCCGTTTATTGAGCCCATTGAGGCGAAATGTTGTGTGTTGTATGTTTACAGTTGCATGCATGATTTAAATATAATCAACCGCATGCTAAGACGACAATTAGTTGTGCGTGGCCCGGTAGCATGTGGGCTGCGAGATTACCATACCAGCAAAGGTGCTGAGCCCCTTGGGGGCCACCCTTTCTCTTCTTTTCTTATTTCAGGTACGAAGAGCTGGAAGCCGTTCGAGAGTAGGACGAGGT